>CM065589.1:409933188-410260843 GCA_033119425.1 Bufotes viridis | reverse complement strand
CATGGATCCCACAAGACCTGACCCTCCTTTGTGCAGAGTAGTCCTTAATAACTGCCTTAAACCATGTTGTCTTGTACTCCTGGCCACTTCTTCATTGAAAAATCAATTTTTGAAATTAAGTAGGATCTTGGGGTGCAACCCAGAGTTGAATGAACCTTCCGTCTGTCTGGGTGCGGGGCCAAAGTACATGAAAGTGTCCTTCTCCTGTGCTGGGTGATATGAATGTTATACTTGTGCTGTCTGACATGTCTCCTTTGTGTGGGTGCAGGGGCCAAAGTCACTGAAAGCGGCCTTCTCCTGTGGTGGCTGATATAAATGCCTGAATCTCTGCTGTGGGACCTCTCTCTCTTTCTGGGTGCAGGGGTCAAAGAAACAAAAGGTGGCCTACTCCTGTGGTGGTTGATGTAAAACTGATGCTTGTGCTACCTGACCTGTCTCCTCTGTGTCGGTGCTAAGGCCTAAGTCACTGAAAGCGGCCTTCTCCTGTGCTGGCTGATATAAATGCCTGAATCTCTGCTGTGGGACCTCTCTCCTCTTTCTGGGTGCAGGGGTCAAAGTCTCTAAAAGTGCCCTTCTCCTGTGGTGGTTGATGTAAAACTGATGCTTGTGCTATCTGACCTGTCTCCTCTGTGTCGGTGCTAAGGCCTAAGTCACTGAAAGCGGCCTTCTCCTGTGCTGGCTGATATAAATGCCTGAATCTCTGCTGTGGGACCTCTCTCCTCTTTCTGGGTGCAGGGGTCAAAGTCTCTAAAAGTGCCCTTCTCCTGTGGTGGTTGATGTGAAACTGATGCTTGTGCTATCTGACCTGTCTCCTCTGTGTCGGTGCTAAGGCCTAAGTCACTGAAAGCGGCCTTCTCCTGTGCTGGCTGATATAAATGCCTGAATCTCTACTGTGGGACCTCTCTCCTCTTTCTGGGTGCAGGGTCAAAGAAACAAAAGGTGGCCCTCTCCTGTGGTGGTTGACATGATGCCTGATTCTCTGCTGTGGGACCTCTCTCCTCCGTGTGGCTGCAGGGTCAAAGTCTCTAAAAGTGCCCTTCTCCTGTAGTGGTTGATGTAAAACTGATGCTTGTGCTATCTGACCTGTCTCCTCTGTGTCGCTGCTAAGGCCTAAGTCACTGAAAGCGGCCTTCTCCTGTGCTGGCTGATATAAATGCCTGAATCTCTGCTGTGGGACCTCTCTCCTCTTTCTGGGTGCAGGGGTCAAAGTCTCTAAAAGTGCCCTTCTCCTGTGGTGGTTGATGTGAAACTGATGCTTGCGCTATCTGACCTTTCTCCTCTGTGTCGGTGCTAAGGCCTAAGTCACTGAAAGCGGCCTTCTCCTGTGCTGGCTGATATAAATGCCTGAATCTCTGCTGTGGGAGCTCTCTCCTCCGTGTGGCTGCAGGGGTCAAAGTCTCTAAAAGTGCCCTTCTCCTGTGGTGATTGATGTCAAACTGATGCTTGTGCTATCTGACCTGTCTCCTCTGTGTCGGTGCTAAGGCCTAAGTCACTGAAAGCGGCCTTCTCCTGTGCTGGCTGATATAAATGCCTGAATCTCTGCTGTGAGACCTCTCTCCTCTTTCTGGGTGCAGGGGTCAAAGAAACAAAAGGTGGCCTACTCCTGTGGTGGTTGACATGATGCCTGATTCTCTGCTGTGGGACCTCTCTCCTCCGTGTGGCTGCAGGGGTCAAAGTCTCTAAAAGTGCCCTTCTCCTGTGGTGGTTGATGTGAAACTGATGCTTGTGCTATCTGACCTGTCTCCTCTGTGTCGGTGCTAAGGCCTAAGTCACTGAAAGCGGCCTTCTCCTGTGCTGGCTGATATAAATGCCTGAATCTCTGCTGTGGGACCTCTCTCCTCTTTCTGGGTGCAGGGGTCAAAGTCTCTAAAAGTGCCCTTCTCCTGTGGTGGTTGATGTGAAACTGATGCTTGTGCTATCTGACCTGTCTCCTCTGTGTCGGTGCTAAGGCCTAAGTCACTGAAAGCGGCCTTCTCCTGTGCTGGCTGATATAAATGCCTGAATCTCTGCTGTGGGACCTCTCTCCTCCGTCTGGGTGCAGGGGTCAAAGTCTCTCAAAGTCGCCTTCTCTTGTAATGGGTGATGTGAAACTGATGCTTGTGCCATCTGACATGGTTGCCGGGGTCCCATTAAATGGTGGCCTACTCCTGTGGTGGGTGATCTAAATGCCTGATTCTCTGCTGTGAAACCTCTCTCCTCCGTCTGGGTGCAGGGGTCAAAGTCTCTCAAAGTCGCCTTCTATTGTGCTGGGTGATGTGAAACTGATGCTTGTGCCATCTGACATGGCTGCTGGGGTCCCATTAAATGGTGGCCTACTCCTGTGGTGGGTGATCTAAATGCCTGACTCTCTGCTGTGAAACCTCTCTCCTCCGTCTGGGTGCAGGGGTCAAAGTCTCTCAAAGTCGCCTTCTCTTGTGCTGGGTGATGTGAAACTGATGCTTGTGCCATCTGACATGGTTGCCGCGGTCCCATTAAATGGTGGCCTACTCCTGTGGTGGGTGATCTAAATGCCTGATTCTCTGCTGTGAAAACCTCTCTCCTCCGTCTGGGTGCAGGGGTCAAAGTCTCTCAAAGTGGCCTTCTCTTGTGCTGGGTGATGTGAAACTGATGCTTGTACCAGCTGACATGGGTGCAGGGGTCAAATTAACTAAATGGTGGCCTACTCCTGTGGTGGGTGATATGATGCCTGAATATGTGCTGTGGGGCCTCTCTCCTCTTTCTGGGTGCAGGGGTCAAAGTAACTAAAAGTGGCCTTCTCCTGTGCTGGATGGTATAAATGTAATGCTTGTGCTATCTGACATGTCTCCTCTGTCTGGGTGCTAAGGCCTAAGTCACTGAAAGTGGCCTTCTCCTGTGGTGGTTGATATGATGCCAGATTCTCTGCTATGGGACCTCTCTCCTTTGTCTGGATGCTGGGGTCGAAATAATAGTAAGCGACCTTCTCCATTGGTGGGTGATTTGAAGCCTGATTCTGTGCTATGTGACCTAACTCCAATTAATATTGGTTAATTTTATTTTATTTTATGTTAAGTCATCATTTCCCTATCTACATTTGTTTGCAGGGGATTTACCTACATTTTGCTGCCTTTTGCAGCCCTCTAGCCCTTTCCGGGAGTCTTTTACAGCCTTTTTAGTGCCCAAAAGTTCGGGTCCCCATTGACCCTTCTATGGGGTTCGGGATGAAGTTCGGGTTGAGTTCGGATCACGAACACGGACATTTTCCGGAAGTTCGGCCGAACCTCTCGAACCCGAACATCCAGGTGTTCGCTCATCTCTACTTGTTATGCTTTATATCAACTCCGTGTATATTCATTTGCATATATCATTGTGTTTATTTATTTATGCTTATAACCTTGTAACCAATAAATTTGAATATTTGTATGATACCCATGTATGTCAAAAACTACATCTTTAGCATTAATGTCGTCTCACATGAAAAGAACTTATTATCTGAGGAAATAGTCGGACTCAGATGTAATCTGTATCGATTAGGTTATCTACAATTTACCAGGTCATGATTTCACAAAGTTATGAAAAATTCATGGTTGATTATTTATATGACCATAATTAATAATTCTTAATTGAATTATTATTATCCCGACATCGCTTACAGATAAAAAAAATAAAAACATGTTAGGGGTGGGGAGTGGTTACATTTCTTTAAAGTGCAGCATAAATGTGAGTGATTACTGACTCAATACTGACTTTTTGTCACAATCTTGGCAATTTTGGTGCCTGTATCATGCCACTAATGCCACTTATAATATATATATATATATATATATATATATATATATATTATAAAAAAAAAATGAGGGGGGTGGGGTTAAATTTCATGAAGCTGCATATGTACATGATACTGTATTAATACAGATATTTTCTCACAGTCCAGGCAGGCTGTCTGTCTACCTATCATCACATTGTCTGGCTGCTGTATCCTGCGGCTTGCATCATGACTCTTATGCCTCTTTCCAACCATCATGCTCTGTATGGCTGCTGCTGTGCGCTGGATCATGCTACTAATACCACTTGCCAACCATCACATTCCCTAAAGACACATTTTTAAAAAATCTCATAACACTGAATGCATTTAAACATATTCTGCCCCTGATAAGGGACACTTTTTGAAAACTTTGGAATATCAAAAAACATGAGATGTGCCTGCAAGGTGTCTTTTTAAACATGCTGTATGATAACACAGTCAAATGTGCATTTACTAGGGATGAGCGAACTCGAACTTCAAAGTTGGGGTTCATACCGTACTTTGCGAGTTCGGGTACCCGGACTCAAACACGGACTTTTTTAATGAAGTCTGGGTTTGGGTTTGGTGTTCGGGTAATTTTATTATTTTAAATTATAACATGGTTATAGCAGAAAATAGTAGCATTCTTAAACAGAATAATTATTTTTTTTTTTTAAATCACCTCGTCCACTTGATATAGCTGCCACAGTGTCTTCTCCCAGAGGCCTAGTCAGAACACATAAAAAAGGGAAGGAAGAAGGACTAAGCTTAAGATGGACAGGGATTAGGAGATTCACCAAACACTAGCTGAGAACTCCAGGAGGAAATATAAACCCCAAGGGCTGCAGTGAGAGACGGGTATAAATAGAGCCACTAAACAGCTAATGAGCAGAACCTGTGGAGAGGTGGGATCCTGCCCACTACAACAAACAGCAAGGAAGAAGAGAAAGATCTGTCAGATAGACTTACATGCAGCAAGTCTATCAGATCTTCTCAGGCCTCTCACAGGGCAGGCAGTGACACCAACACAGGCTGATATGCGACGTTTCCACCCGTTGGAATTCCACCCTCCAATGGCATCTCATGCGTGACACCTGCCATTTGCTCAGGCCCTTTGAGGACGCCAAGTTACTTGTCAGTCCCAGAACTACGGTATGAACAACCTCATTCCACTACTTCATGTCCTGGAACAGGTGGTGGTAACAATGGCTGGTCAGGGGAGGGACAAGAGAAGTGGCGCCTCGATCTCACAGCCACATGAGCCCTGTGGGGGCTGAACTGGAAGAGGAGGTGGAGGAGGACATTGGAGCACAGGCAATGGTTAGCCAAGTGGGTGGTTTTTCTACTCAGCTGACAGGAGAGGAGGAGCAGGAGAAGACAGAGGTTCTACAAGGCGATGAAGAAGAAGAGACAGAGGATCCTGACACACCGTGGAGTATACATTGGAGAAGGAGGAAGGGAGTCCCTCCGAGTCACTTGCACACATGGCCCGATTCATGCTCGCTTGCGTAGTGACAGCCGAATTGTCACCATTCGGCAGAGGGATGACTTCTGGCTCTTCACCTTGTTGGACCCTCACTACCGGTCCAGAATGGGGGCCTTTTTTACACCCACCGAGAGGGAGAACAAACTTAACTATTGCAGAGACATCCTATGTAGTCAGTTGACCGCTTCCTATCTGCACCATCGTCCATCCTCTTGCAGGTCTGACCGGGGGGGCCCTCTGTGCTTACGTTCCACTGCCATGGCTTCTGGGGAAGGGTGGGGTGGCAGGAGCAGTACCAGCTCCATCAGCAACAGCCTGAGTCTACAGTCGCTGATGAGTAGCTTTCTTCACCCGCATAGTGAAGAAACTACTTACCAACAGCAGCAGCAGGTAGACCTGGAGCAGGACCTGAAACATCAGTTGGGGGCATCCTTGGACTGCACCCTGCCAACTACTAGGTAGCCAAACTGGATTTGTGGCCGCAACTAGCAGACTTTGCCCTGAAAGAGCTGTCCTGCCCGGCCAGTAGTGTGGCATCAGAGCTGGTGTTTAGTGCGGCGGGGGCTATAGTTACCCCAAGAAGAACTTGCCTGTCCACCCAAAATGTGGAGAGACTGACTTTTGTCGAGATGAATGGATCAGCCAGGATTTCCAACCACCAATTCCTGATGCTTTAGACTAGATCATCCATAGTGCCACACCAACACTTTGATACAAGAGACCGGTTTCTTCAGACTACATGCCTCAGCTACTACTTTGATGCTGCAACCCACCTGATGCACACATCTGATGCCAAATGCTCCTTACTTCACCCACCTTCCTCAGCGGGTACTGGTATTGCCACCCACTGCCCCACTCTAATACCGGGTAACTTTTTGGACTAATGATGCAGCTGCTTCTGCCAGCTCCAAACTATGTCACCTTGCCACTCTGTGGTATCCTTCTGATACTGCTGCTTCTGCCATCTTCACATTATGTGACCCAGCAACTCTGTGTTCTCCTCATGCTCCTTCCACCTATAGACTCGGTCATTGTGCAACTCTCTGGCTTACTCATGCTGCTGCCACCTTCACACTCTGTTATTGTGCCACTCTGTGGCCTACTCATGCTGATGCTTACTCCACACTCTGTCATTGTGCCACTCTGTGGCATACTCATGCTGCCGCCACCTCCAGAACCGGCGAATCAAATTTTTGAAAAATTTGCTCATCTCTATTCGAGAGCTTAGGGAGAGTGGAGAGAGGAGAAAAAAAGCACAAATTCATTAAAAATTAACAAAAAGAGATAACATATTTTCCTAAAACCTCTGAGTCCTGGGAGACTAGATGGTATGATATACCGATTTTCAGGGCAATTGGAGCAATGAACCAAATTTTAAAAGGATCACTCATCTGTAGTTTGTTTCTGTATTGTGAGCATGGATAGCTTCAATCCCTGTTCAGAAGTATACAGACATTTCTGCAAAAAATCTGCTGCATGTAAACACACTCCCATTTTCAGCACAATGCAGTCCATGAAAATCAGTAGTATTAGGCCACATTTAGACAAGCAATGTGAACGTTACTGTGTTTCAGCTAAAAAGAAAAAAACAAACAAAAATCGATGATTGTTCTTAAATGACCACCACACGGATGGTGTCCAAGTGCTGTCCAAATTTCTCACTGGCCCATTTACTCGAATGGATGAGTCTTGCACAAGAATCAGACCAAAGTAGTGCATGTTGCAATTATCTTTGCACAGACATGTAAACTGCCCCTTTGACTCTAATACAGTAGGTTAATGTTCAGTCTTAGTGCTGTCCATTCTACACAGCACACCAACATGAACACCACTTGTCTAAATTGCCCCTTAGGTACATATGTGGCAGATTTTTTTGCAAAAATGTTTGCAGCTGTGCAACAAATCTGAATGAGTCTTGTCCATAGCCTATTTCTATTATCAAATTTGTTTCACATAAAAGTATATATTCTACAGTCGTGGCCAAAAGTTTTGAGAATGACACAAATATTAGTTTTCACAAAGTTTGCTGCTAAACTGCTTTTAGATCTTTGTTTCAGTTGTTTCTGTGATGTAGTGAAATATAATTACACACACTTCATACGTTTCAAAGGCTTTAATCGACAATTACATGACATTTATGCAAAGAGTCAGTATTTGCAGTGTTGGCCCTTCTTTTTCAGGACCTCTGCAATTCGACTGGGTATGCTCGAATTCAACTTCTAGGCCAATTCCTGACTGATAGCAACCCATTCTTTCATAATCACTTCTTGGAGTTTGTCAGAATTAGTTGGTTTTTGTTTGTCCACCCGCCTCTTGAGGATTGACCACAAGTTCTCAATGGGATTAAGATCTGGGGAGGTTCCAGGCCATGGACCCAAAATGTCAACGTTTTGATCTCCGAGCCACTTAGTTGTCACTTTTGCCTTATGGCACGTTCTTTACCAAACTGTTGTTGGATTGTTGGAAGAAGTTGCTGTTGGAGGGTGTTTTGGTACCATTCTTTATTCATGGCTGTGTTTTTGGGCAAAATTGTGAGTGAGCATGACACAGGACTGATGGTAGCGCTCACCTTTTCTTCTCCGGACAATCCTTTTTCCAGATGCCCCAAACAATCGGAAAGAGGCTTCATCAGAGAATATGACTTTGCCCCAGTCCTCAGCAGTCCATTCACCATACTTTCTGCAGAAGATCAATCTGTCCCTGATGTTTTTTTGGAGAGAAGTGGCTTCTTTGCTGCCCTTCTTGACACCAGGCCATCTTCCAAAAGTCTTCACCTCACTGTGCATGCAGATGCTCTCACACCTGCCTGCTCCCATTCCTGAGCAAGCTCTGCACTGGTGGCACTCCGATCCTACAGCTGAATCCTCGTTAGGAGACGATCCTGGCGCTTGCTGGACTTTCTTGGACACCCCAAAGCCTTCTTAAAAAGAATTGAACCTCTTTCCTTGAAGTTCTTGATGATCCTATAAATTGTTGATTGAGGTGCAATCTTAGTAGCCACAATATCCTTGCCTGTGAAGCCATTTTTATGCAACGCAATGATGGCTGCACACGTTTCTTTGCAGGTCACCATGGTTAACAATGGAAGAACAATGATTTCAAGCATCACCCTTCTTTTTACATGTCAAGTCTGACATTTTAACCCAATCAGCCTGACATAGTGATCTCCAGCCTTGTGCTCATCAACATTCTCACCTGAGTTAAAAAGACGATTACCTAAATGATCTCAGCAGGTCTTTTAATGACAGCAATGAAATGCAGTGGAAAGTTTTTTTTGGGATTAAGTTAATTTTCATGGCAAAGAAGGACTATGCAATTAATCTGATCACTCTTCATAACATCCTGGAGTATATGCAAATTGCTATTATAAAAACTTAAGCAGCAACTTTTCCAATTTCCAATATTTTATGTAATGTAAAACTTTTGGCCACGACTGTATGATTACTATTAGAGATGAGCGAATTTTTCAAAAATTATAATTGCAATTTCTAATTATTTGGAAATATTTGGTTCGATCTAAATAAATTTGTGGCACATTATGTTAAAAAACGGCTATTTCCTCTTAGAGTAGCTCTTAGAATCACTGTACACCTCTTTCTAGGCCATTTAATTGGAATGAGTAAACTTTAAATACATTAACGAGGATCTACTGGAGGGCCAGACGACTCACTCCAGGCCTCCACAACGTTCACCCAGTGTGCCATCAGGGTTAGGGTAGTGTTGACCAGACTCTTGGTTAGTGAGACTGGACTTGTAGGTGAGGGCTAGAGATGAGCAAATTTCTCAAAAATTCGATTCGGCCGCTTAGCTTAATTTTCCGAAAAGATTTGATAAGATCCAAATTTATTTGTGGCGAATCGCATTAAAAACTAGCCTTTTTAGTGGTGTTGAACACTGTGCCTTGCGGTAACACGCATAGAGAGTGTACTTTGGTAGTGAAATAATATTGTAAGTCAGTATAACATGCAGATAACAGGCGTCACTCTTGGAATCACTGCTCACTTCACTTATTTGGGCAGTCATGGGGCCAAATCTGACCTAATAACTCAAGTATGAACTCAGCCTTACAGGTCGATGTTAGCGTCAAGAAGAAGCACACTCCTTTTACACCATCGCCAGCTGATTCCACATAGATGTCTACAGAACCTGTTCTATTAAACGCGTATACAAGTTGAGTGGAGAGGGCGGCAGCAGAAAGTTGTTGATGTCACTGATTAATTTGCCATTCCTCTGTTCCGTCAGAACAATATCCCACAAACAACGGATGCTTCTGTCTGTGGAGCATACGCCATCACTCGGTCAGCATTTGCTCAATAATCCATCAGTATTGCTAATACCAAAAAAACAGGAGTGGATCTAAAACAGAAATGACACATGAATGGAATATTTGCATGTCTTCTGTGTTTTGTAACCACTCCTACTTTTGGCTACTAAATCAGAAGCCAATTCTTATGGGACCATACAGGCCCTACAGCTGCTACACAGACAGGATCTGTTGTGCGTCTCATTTTTCCTTCCTTCTGACAGATCAGAAGAAAAGTCAAATAAATGATGATGCAAAGGCAAAATAGTGGCCCAGTTATGAAGTGGGGATGGTGGGAACAGCATGAGAAGTCAACGGAGTGGCACAATAATATAGTGGTGAGATTAAAGCAGCATGGGGAGACCACAGAGTGGCGCAATGACAGAGTGTGCAGTTGACCGCTACATCAGGAGGTCAAAGAGCGGCACAATGACAGAGTGTGGAGGTGGCAGCAGCATCAGGAGGCAACAGAGTGGCACAATGACAAAGTGGAGGTGGCAGCAACAGCATCAGGAGACCACAGACTGGCAAGGTGACATATTGTGGAGGTGGCAGCAACAAGAGGACACTGGGAAAATAAAGAAGATTTAAAAGATCAACTAGAAGAGTGCTGTGGAAAACTTTCTTTTGATTACAGAAACAAGAGGAGACCACAGAGTGACCCACAGAGTGTTAAATCAAATAAATAAATAAAGGAAGTTAAAACACCCCAGAAAAGTCTGTAATTTTTTCACTTCACCACACAAAGGCTAATAAGCTAATAAGCAAAAAGGGCTTTACAACATATAACTGCACCCCTGAACGGAAAATAGGCCCTTATTTTTTTCCACTTGTACACGCCACAAAAGACTTTTCAACATATACCTACTCTGCTGAACAGCAAGAATATTTTTCTTTTAACACTAATACACAGCAAAAAGGGCTTTAAAACCGCACAAGAGCAAATAAGACATACTGTAGAAATATTTCCTTGTAATAAACCCTGTTAGTGCCTGTATTTGGATCCCCAGTCAGTGCAGCAAGGTGTAATAGGATTGTTCCTATTACTCAGGCTGTAACTTCCCCTACCGAACCCTGTTCTACATAAATGCTGTGAAAGGTGAGACCCTGGGCAAAATTGAAAGTGGGGCCCCAAATCCTGAAATATTGGACTAGCAGTTTGACAGAACTTTGTAGGCACAGACAGCGGTTGCAACCACAGCAGCTGAGTGTAGAATGCCACATTATATCTCTTCAGCCTTTCAACTGTAAGCTGCTGATCCTGCAGCCTCTTTGGGTATGTTCACACAGAGTATTTTCTGTGCTTAAAAAAACCTAATGCAGAATCACATCAGTTTTTTTTTTAATGTGTTTCTTTTCTGACTCATTTTATAAAACAACTTTTGATGCAGTTTTGGCGTGGATTTTCATTCATTCCCATTTGGAATGGGAATTGTGGACATGGACCACGCGTTATGAATAGCCTGGGAACTTCTGTTTTTCCATGGTGTATTTTATAAAACCACAAGCTGAAAAAAGGAGCTGTCCCATCCGGGCCCCTGAAGTGAAGGGAGAGCACAATGTGCATGCACGGTCATCTTCCATTATAAGTGTTCTGATAATAGCTGATCACTGGCTAAGCTAGTTTTATAAATTCTATAGCAGTGAATTGAGATAATGCTGCACATGCACATCATTATGGGGAACATGTGGGTGACACAATGTTATTGGGGAAGTCAAAATGTTATGGGGGACCTATTGATGTCACAATGTTATGGGGGATCTGTGGAGGACACTGTTATGGGGGACCTGTGGATGACACACTGTTATGGGGGACCTGTGGATGACAATGTTATGGAGGATCTGTGGATGACACACTGTTATGGGGGGGGGGGGGGTCTGTGGAGGACACTGTTATGAGGAATGTGTGGATAACACACTGTTATATGGGATCTGTGGATGTCACACTGTTATGGGGAACGTGTGGGTGACACACTGTTATGGGGGATCTGTGGATGACACACTGTAATGGGGGTCTGTGGAGGACACTGTTAAGGGGTATCTGGCTGTGATACGGCCACAATGTGTGAGATAGCTTTACAGATTCCTTTATTAGCAGTCTTGGTCAGCTCCCCCCAAGACACTGCTAATTTTGACTCAGGTTTTCAATCTATACTCCAATGCCCCCCCTACCCTTCATTAACAATGCAGACCACCTAAACAATGTTGTCTTTATTAGTTTAACTAGAGCCGTCTATGGCCCAGACAGTTATGTGGCAATTGAACACAGCACGGCCACGTCACAAGCACCACACGAGCATGTCGTTTGGTTGTGCCCTGCAGACACAGGGAGCCCACAGGACACAAGGAGCTAACACAAAGGCACAGGGGGCACAGGGCAAACAAAGAGCTGATAGTGAGAACTCATAGGTCAGTGACTATCAGCACTTGAGGGCAGTGCAGGGCTGCTGCAATGAGAGTGTGACCCCAGCAGCCCTGCACCCCCTCCTCCACACACACTGCTGCATGCTTCTTACTGGATGGACTTACCAGGTGCTTTAATAGAAGGGTCCTGGGAGCTCCTGTAGTATGGCAGCTGAAATCAGAGCCTGTGGGTCAGATGCAGCAGAAGGCCCAGTCACCCAGTCAGATGTTTGGGCATTGCAGCCTAGAGCAAGTGCGGGCAAATGCTGGGGGTGGGGCTATGTTTCCTCCACCCACACAGAATGTCCTGACGCTGGCCTTTCACTGAGCTCTGGTGAGACTGGGGGGGGGGGTACTTAGATATATAACAGCAGGGGGACCCTGCATGGCACTATAGGTGATCCCGCCTTCCCAGAGTTCCTTTCTACATGTCCTCACACATGCAGCAGCCATTTTAGGAAGAAATGCGATTTGTTACCACTAATTGCGAGCAAATTCAGATTTGGTGCAAATTGAATAATTCCTAAAATTTGGTTGTAGGTGAGCTGACCCTGTAAAAGATTGTAGGTGAGGGTCTGCTGGTGAGCTGACCCTCCAGAAGGTTGTAGGTGAGGGCCTGCAGGTGAGCTGACCCTGAAAAACATTATATGTGAGGGCCTGCAGGTGAGCTGACCCTGTAAAAGATTGTAGGTGAGGGCTTGCAGGTGAGCTGACCCTCTAAAACTTTTTATGCAAAGGCCTGCAGGTGAGCTGACCCTGTAAAAGATTGTAGGTGAGGACCTGCAGATGAGCTGACCCTCTAAAAATGTATATGTGAGGGCCTGTAGGTGAGCTGACCCTGTAAAATATTATATGCGAGTGCAAATATGCAAGGGCATTATATGCGACAAATAAGCATGTTGATATGATGTAAGAGGAGGAGGAGGATAAGAAAAGGAAGATTCAACCATATACCCTTTTCTGTGGTGGAAGGGGTGCATGGCAATGCAGTTTATTCAGTACATTATAAACAACACATTTAAAGTGCCTTTATTTTCATCAGCTTTCCTCTGGTGGAGTCGTGAAGTCAGGGGCAATCCAGGC
Organism: Bufotes viridis; assembly: GCA_033119425.1. Taxonomy (NCBI): domain Eukaryota; kingdom Metazoa; phylum Chordata; class Amphibia; order Anura; family Bufonidae; genus Bufotes; species Bufotes viridis. The sequence continues at coordinate 410,247,826 of CM065589.1, read as the reverse complement.
CTTCTTCATTTTTATGAGTCAACCTGTCAGCATTTTCAGTTGACAGGGGGAAACGCTTATCTGTTATAATGCCACCAGCAGCACTAAATACCCACTGAGACGGCAGGGCAGGCTAGCACCTCAAAGGCGTAGAGTGCCAGTTCATGCCACATGTCCAGCTTGGACACCCAGTAGTTGTAAGGCACTGAGGGATCATTGAGGACTCTGACACGGTCTGCTATGTACTCCTTCACCATCTTCCAAAAATTTTCCCTCCTTGTGACAGTAGGCTGCGCATCAGGGTGAGGGTGCTCGTGGGGTGTCATGAATCTATCCCAGGCTTTGGAGAGTGTTGCCCTGCTTCTGTTGGAACTGCTGTGTGTTCCCCTTGTCTCCCCTCCTCGGTTGCCCAGGGAACTACGGACTCTGCCGCCTGCGTTGTCAGATGGTAATTTCTGGAGCAATTTTTCAACAAGGATCTTCTGGTAGTGCACCGTTTTGCTCGTCCTCTCCACCAGAGGAATGAGAGATGAGAAGTTCTCTTTGTAGCGGGGGTAGAGAAGGATGAACAACCAGTAATCCATATGCGTATAACGCGAAGGTCGCGGGAAAGGCAGCCTAACATGAAGTCAGCCATGTGTGCCAGAGTACCAACAGGCAAGAGTTCGTTGTCGTCATCAGAAGGATGACTCTCAATTTCCTCATCCTCTTCCTCCTCTTATAACCATCCATGGTGAACACATGGAATTAAACTTCAATGGGTACTACCCTCTGTAGCGGAGGCAACTGTTATCTGCTCCTCCTCCTCCTCTTCATCGTCCAATTCGTGCTGAGAAGATGAACTGAGGGTGGTCTGGCTATCACCCTGTGTAACGTCTACCCCTATTTTCACCTCTTCCACATGCAAAGCGTTGTCTTTAATTGTGAGCATTGAGCGTTTGAGTAGCAGAAGCTGGCAGGAAAGGCAATGACCATGTTGCAGCTGGTATTCTACTACTGCCCTCTGCTGCTCACAAAGCCTGGCCAACATGTGGAACGTGGAGTTCCAGCGCGTGCTCATGTCACACAACAGGCGGTTTGCTGGCAATTCCAAGTACTGCTGCAACGTTAACAGACTGGCAGAAGCTGTCAATGGCATGCAGAAATGTGCACATATGCGGAGCTCCTTCGCCAGTAGCTCAGGCAATATAGGGTAGGCTTTGGGAAACTGCTGAACCACTAAGTTTAAGCTTGCCGAGTTCCAAAGCCGCCACTAAGTTACGGCCGTTATCAGATACAACCATGCCTGGTGGTAGGTTGAGTGGCGAAAGCCACAGCTCAGTCTGGTCTCTTATCCCCTGCCATAGCTCTGCGGCGGTGGGGTGTTTGTCCCCCAAACATATGAGCTTCAGCCATTTGCTGCTTCCCCACTGCAGTGCTACACTTCTTCCAGCTAGCGACTGATGGCTGACTGGTGCTGGTCAGGGCATTTGTGACATTAAGGGACACATGTTGGTGTAAGACAGGCATGGCACACGTTGAAAAATAATGGCGGCTGGGGACTGCGTAACGCGGGACGGCCGCCGAGATCAGGCTCCACAAGCCTAAATGGCAACATTTCCAGTGCCAGTCATTTTGAAAGATGCAGACACAGATTGTGGCCCCAGGCGTTGGTCCCATTTATTAGGGTGCCTGGATGCCATGGGGCGGATCATGCTGATGGTGGTGAGGTTGCTAGTGTTCACGCCCTGGCTAATTTTGGTACGGCACAGGTTGCAAACTGCTATTCCTTTGTCCTCCGCACTTTCCTCAAAAAAGCCCCAGACTGTGGAACACCTACCCCCTGGCAAGGGAGATTTCCGCAAGGGGGTGCTCCATGGGATGGTTGGGGGCCTGTTTGGTGTGGTCTGCCTTCTCCCTTTTACCACCCCACTGCCTCTTCCAGCCTGCAGATCCCCCCCCCTCTGTACTGCTGTCCTCGCTCGGCTTTTCACCTTCCCAGGTTGGGTCAGTGACTTCATCATCCACCACCTCCTCTTCCACCTCCTCAGTCTGCCCATTCTCCTGACTTGTTGACCTAACCACAACCTCAGTGATTGACAACTTTGTGCTATCCTCTTCTTAAACCTCATTAAACAGTAATTGCCGTTCCCCACCGTCATCTTCTTGTGACTGTGGATGCTCAAGACCAGACTCCTGGCTACTGAGACTGGACTTGGTGGAATACAGGGTGGTACTTGACCAACTGGAAGCATTATCTGTTGCAATTCAACCAACCACCTGGTCGCACTGGTCTGACTTCAATAGTGGTGTCCTACGCCGCCCTGCAAACTGGGACATAAAGCAAAGCTAGGTATCGCGGATGATTGTACTGGGTGGGCCATTTATATGGATACACCTTAATAAAATGGGAATGGTTGGTAATATTAACTTCATGTTTGTGGCACATTAGTATATGTGAGGGGGGAAACGTTTCAAGATGGGTGGTGACCATGGCGGCCATTTTGAAGTCAGCCGTTTAACCAGTCCCCGACCGCCGTACGCAGGATTGCGTCCTGCGGGCGGCCGGGATCTTCTGTTTGGACGCGCCGGGGCGTCATCTCGCGAGACGCGAGAGTTCCTGTGAACGCACGCGCGTCAAACAGCTATATCAGACGCTGTTTTATGAACAGCGTCTGATATAGCTGCTACCTGGTCCTCTGGTGGTCCCATTTTCTGGGATCGACCACCAGAGGACCAGGTAACACAGTAAAAGTTGCACCAAACACTACACTAACCCCCCCCCAGCCCCCCCTCACCTATTAACCCCTTGATCACCCCATCTAGACCCCTGATCACCCCCTGTCATTGATCACACCCCTTGTAAGGCTCCATTCAGACGTCCATATGTGTTTTGCGGATCCGTGGATTCACGGATCCGTGGATTCACGGATCCTCAAAACACGGACACCGGCAATGTGCTTTCCGCATTTTGCAGATCCGCACATTGCCAGAACTATATAGAAAATGCTTTTTCTTGTCCGCAATTGCGGACAAGAATAGGACATGTTCTATATTTTTGCGGAACGGAAGTGCAGACCCGAGCAGCGGATCCGTAATTCCGGATCCGAGCGGGACAAAGTCTGTCCCCATAGAAATGAATGGGTCCGCAATTCCGTTCCGCAAACAGAATTGCGGACGTGTGAATGGGGCATAAGGGTCCCTTATCACCGCCAGTTAGTTAGCTACTTGTTAGGTAGCTAGCGCCCAGCCCACCGCACCGCAGTCACTGATTTTGGCAGAGATTTTTTCATCCACATTGATCGATGCGAATGAAAAAATCTGTGCCGTTCATTTTTTTTTTTTCAGCGCAGAGGCTGAACGGAAAAAAAAATCTCATTACCCGTATGCTCAATATAAGGAGAATCGCAGAAACTCCTAATGCTGGCCATACGTGTAATGACTGCGGAGACCCTCAAATGCCAGGGCAGTACAAAAACCCCACATGTGACCCCATTTTAGAAAGAAGACACCCCAAGGTATTCCGTGAGGGGTATGGCGAGTTCATGGAAAATTTTATTTTTTGTCACAAGTTAGTGGAGTATGAAAAAAAAAAAAAAAAAAACAATTTCCGCTAACTTGTGCCAAATTTTTTTTCTGTGAACTCGCCATACCCCTCACAGAATACCTTAGGGTGTCTTCTTTCCACAATGGGGTCACATGTGGGGCATTTATACTGCCCTGGCATTTTAGGGGTCCTAAAGCGTGAGAATCCAAATGCGTAAAAATGGCCTGTGAAATCCTAAAGGTACTCATTGGTTTTAGGGCCCTTTGCGCATCTTGGCTGCAAAAAGTGTCACTCATGTGGTATCGCCGTACTCAGGAGAAGTAGGGCAATGTGTTTTGGGGTGTATTTTTACATATACCCATACTGGGTGTGAGAAATATCGCTGTAAGCGACAACTTTTTACATTTTTATTCAAAGTTGTCAATATACAGAGATATTTCTCTCACTCAGCATGAGTATATGTAAAATACACTCAAACACATCGCTTCACTTCTCCTAGTACGGCGATACCACATGTGTGACACTTTGCAGCCAAATGCGCAAAGGCAAATTCAACGAGTACCTTTTAGGAAGAGTATTTTTACGCATTTTCTTCTCATGCTTTAGGGCCCTAAAATGCCAGGGCAGTATAAATACCCCACATGTGACCCCATTTTGGAAAGAAGACACCCCAAGGTATTCGCTGAGGGGCATAATGAGTTCATGAAAAATTAAACTTTTTGTCAAAAGTTAGCGGAAAGGGAGACTTTGTGAGAAAAACAATAAAAAATCAATTTCCACTAACTTGTGCCAAAAAAAAATATTCTATGAACTCGCCATGCCCCTCATGGAATACCTTGGGGTGTCTTCTTTCAAAAATGGGGTCACACGTGGGTATTTGTACTGCCCTGGCATTTTAGGGGCCCTAAAGCGTGAGAAGAAAAATGCGTAAAAATGCCCTCCTAAAAGGTACTCATTGGAATTTGGGCCCCTTGCGCATCTTGCCTGCAAAAAGTGTCACACATGTGGTATCGCCGTACTCAGGAGAAGTAGGGCGATGTGTTTTAGGGTGTATTTTTACATATACCCATGCTGGGTGAGAGAAATATCTCTGTATATTGACAACTTTGAATAAAAAAATGTAAAAGTTGTCGTTTACAGCGATATTTCTCACACGCTGCATGGGTATATGTAAAAATACACCCCAAACACATTGCCCTACTTCTCCTGAGTTCAGCGATACCACATGAGTGACACTTTTGCAGCCAAGATGCGCAAAGGGCCTAAAACTAATGAGTACCTTTAGAATTTCTGAGGCCATTTTTATGCATTTGGATTCTCACACTTTAGGGGCCCCTAAAATGCCAGGTGAGTATAAATACCCCACATGTGACCCCATTTTGGAAAGAAGACACCCCAAGGTATTCCGTGAGGGGCATGGTGAGTCCACAGAATTTTTATTTTTTGGCACAAGTCAGCGGAAATTGTTTTTTTTTTTTTTTTTTTTTTTTTACAAAGTCTCATATTCCACTAACTTGTGACAAAAAATAAAATTTTACATGAACTCACCATACCCCTCACAGAATACCTTGGGGTGTCTTCTTTCCAAAATGGGGTCACATGTGGGGTATTTATACTGTCCTAGCATTTTAGGGGCCCCTAAAGGGTGAGAAGAAGTCTGGAATCCAAATGCGTAAAAATGCCCTGTGAAATCCTAAAGGTACTCTTTGGTTTTAAAGAAGAAAAATGCATAAAAATGCCCTCCTAAAAGGTACTCATTGGAATTTGGGCCCCTTTGCGCATCTTGCCTGCAAAAAAGTGGCACACATGTGTTATCGCCGTACTCAGGAGAAGTAGGGCAATGTGTTTTGGGGTGTATTTTTATATATACCCATACTTTGTGTGAAAAATATCTCTGTAAACGACAACTTTTAAAAAATTTTATACAAAGTTGACAATTTACAGAGATATTTCTCTCACCCAACATGGGTATATGTAAAAATACACCCCAAAACACATTGCCTACTTCTCCTGAGTACGGCGATACCACATAAGTGCCGCTTATTTGCAGCCTGAGTCGCAAAGGGCCCAAATTCCAACGAGTACCTTTAGGTTTACATGGCGGCTCACAATTTAGCCCGCCCAAAATGCCAGAACAGTAAACACACCCCACAAATGACTCCATTTCGGAAAGTAGACACCCCAAGGTATTCACTGAGGGGCATAGTGAGTCCGTCTGATATTTTTTTTTTTTTGCCAGAAGTTATCAGAAATTGAAACTTTTTTTTTTTTTTTTTCTCAGAAAGTGTCATTTTCCGCTAACTTGTGAAAAAAAATGAAATGATACATGAACTCACCAAGCCCCTCCGCGAATACTTTGGTGTATCTTCTTTCTAAAATGGTGTAATTTGGGGATATTTATACTATCCTGGCATTCTAGCACCTGAAGAAACATGACAGGTGCTCAGAAAGTCAGAGCTGCTTCAAAATGCCGAAATTCACTTTTTTGCACCATAGTTTGTAAACGCTATAACTTTTACCCAAACCAATAAATATTCACTTATTGGATTTTTTTATCAAAGACATGTAGAACAATAAATTTAGAGAAAATTTATATAGAAATGTAGTTTTTTTAAAATTTTACAACAGAAAGTGAAAAATGTCATTTTTGCAAAAATTTCGGTAATTTTTGATTAATAGCAAAAAAGTAAAAATGTCAGCAGCAATGAAATACCACCAAATGAAAGCTCTATTAGTGAGAAGAAAAGGAGGTAAAATTCATTTGGGTGGTAAGTTGTATGACGGAGCAATAAACGGTGAAAGTAGTGTAGTGCGGAATTGTAAAAAGTGGCCTGGTCATTAAGGGTGTTTAAGCTAGGGGGGCTGAAGTGGTTAAAATCCAACTTTTGTTTTTTCATTTTCATCCATTCACATAAAAGTTTGCCTCATCACTGAACAAAATCTTATGCGTAAACTGAGGGTCCTGTTCCAATTTTTGTTTTGCCCATTCTGCAAATTCAGTGTGCCGTTCTGTGTCATCCTCGTTGAGATGGTGCAGTAGCTGGAGTTTGTAAGGGTGCCAATTGTGAGTAGCTAATATCCGCCGAAGGGATGTTCGACTAATGCCACTCTCCAGTGACATGCGGCGAGTGCTACGCTGTGGGCTCTTGCTGAATGAAGCTAGGACAGCCACTGATGTTTCTTCATTAGTGACAGATTTCATGCGTCCACATTTTGGCAAATCCAACACTGAACCAGTTTCACGAAACTTAACCACTTGAAGACCACAGGTTTATACCCTCCTAGTGACCAGGCCCTTTTTTACAAATCCGCACTACACTAATTTCACCGTTTATTGATCGGTCATACAACTTACCACCCAAATTAATTTTACCACCTTTTCTTCTCACTAATAGAGATTTCATTTGGTGGTATTTCATTCTTGCTGACATTTTTACTTTTTTGATATTTTACTTTTTTTGACAAAATTTTTGCAAAAAAATGACATTTTTCACTTTCTGTTGGAAAATTTGTCAAATAAAACTACATTTCTCTATACATTTTTCACTAAATTTATTGTTCTACATGTCTTTAATAAAAAAAAATTCTATAAGTGTATATTTATTGGTTTGGGTAAAATTTATAGCGTTTACAAACTATGGTGCAAAAAAGTGAATTTCCGCACTTTGACTTTCTGAGCACCTGTCCTGTTTCCTGACGTGCTACAATGACCATACAGTAGAAACACCCCTTAAATGACCCCATTTCGGAAAGTAGACACCCTAAGGTATTTACTGAGGGGCATAGTGAGTTCATGGAAGTTTTTATTTTTTGTCACAAGTTAGCGGAAATTGATTTTTATTTTCCAAAAATTTAATTTTTCGCTAACTTGTGACAAAAAATAAAAACTTCCATGAATTTAGTATGCCCATCAGCGAATACCTTAGGGTGTCTACTTTCCAGAATGAGGTCACTTGTGGGGTATTCTTACTGCCCTGGCATTTTAGGGGTCCCTAAACGTCAGAAGCAGTTTGGAATCCAAATGCGTAAAAATGCCCTGTGAAATCCTAATGGTACTCATTGGATTTAGTGCCCCTTTGCGCATCTTGGCTGCAAAAAAGTGGCACACATGTGGTATCGCCGTACTCAGGAGAAGTTGGGCAATGTGTTTTGGGGTGTATTTTTACATATACCCATACTGGGTGTGAAAAATATCTCTGTAAATGACAACTTTTTCCATTTTTTTATACAAAGTTGTCCATTTGCAGAGATATTTCTCTCACCCAGCATGGGTATATGTAAAAATACACCCCAAAACACATTGCACTACTTCTCCTGAGTACGGAGATACCACATATGTGCCACTTTTTTGCAGCCAAGGTGCGCAGAGCGACCCTAAATCCAATGAGTACCATTAGGATTTCACAGGTCATTTTTACGCATTTGGATTCCAAACTACTTCTCTCGCTTTAGGGGCCCCTAAAATGCCAGGGCAGTAAAAATACCACACAAGTGACCCCATTTCGGAAAGTAGACACCCTAAGATATTCGCTGAGGGGCATAGTGAGTTCATGGAAGTTTTTATTTTTTGGCACAAGTTAGCGGAAATGGAATTTTTTTTTTTTTTTACAAAGTCTCATATTCCACTAACTTGTGACAAAAAATAAACATTTACATGAACTCACCATACCCCTCACAGAATACCTTGGGGTGTCTTCTTTCTAAAATGGGGTCACTTGTGTGGTATTTTTACTGCCCTGGCATATTAGGGGCCCCTAAATGTCAGAAGCAGTTTGGAATCCAAATGCGTATTTTTACATATACCCATACTGGGTGTAAAAAATATGTCTGTAAATGACAACTTTTTCCATTTTTTTATACAAAGTTGTCCATTCACAGAGATATTTCTCTTACCTAGCATGGGTATATGTAAAAATACACCCCAAAACACATTGCCCCACTTCTCCTGAGTACGGCGATACCACATGTGTGCCACTTTTTTGCAGCCAAGGTGCGCAAAGGGGCCCTAAATCCAATGAGTACCTTCTAGGAGCGCATTTTTACGCATTTTTCTTCTCTCGCTTCAGGGCCCCTAAAATGCCAGGGCAGTATAAATACTGCACATGTGACCCCATTTTAGAAAGAAGACACCCCAAGGTATTCTGTGAGGGGCATGGCGAGTTCATAGAAGATTTTTTTTTTTTGGCACAAGTCAGCGGAATTTGATTTATTTTTTTTTCTCACAAAGTCTCCCTTTCCGCTAACTTGTGACAAAAAGTTAAATTTTTCATAGACTCAATATGCCCCTCAGCAAATACCTTGGGGTGTCTTCTTTCCAAAATGGGGTCATATGTGATGTGTTTGTACTGCCATGGCATTCGAGGGTCTCCGTAATCATTACACGTATGGCCAGCATTAGGAGTTTCTGCTATTCTCCTTATATTGAGCATACAGGTGATGAGATTTTTTTTCCTTTCAGCCTCTGGGCTGAAAGAAAAAATGAACGGCACTGATTTCTCCATTCGCATCGATTGATGTGGATAAAAAAATCTCTGCCAAAAAATATGCAAGAAGAAAAAAAAAGAGGGGCCTGGCGATTGCCAGGACATAGGGGCTCCGCCCAAACATCCATACCCACTTCAGCTCCTATGTCCTGGCAAACTTGATTTCTCCATTCACATCGATCAATCGATCGTTGTGGAGGAAGACATCTTTGCCAGATTTTTGATACAAAGTGTTTGCCAAAGCATATGAACTCCAACACCTCTCCTCAGCTCATATGCCTGGGCAAACGTACCTGTACTGCAGAGGAGAAATCTCGTCTTGCAGGGCCGCATACACCGACTTCACGTGTCTCCTGACAGCAGCGCAATGCTTCTCTCAGAATGCACATCAGTGCTGCAGCTGGCTCTTTGCTTGATCGACCTAGAAGGTAAAAAAAAAAAACAAGAAACAAAAAACCAGGCAGCAACGCAATAATTTTATTAACATTAATTAATTAACATTAACATAAATTAATTAACATTAATTTTCAGATGCTATTTTGTAAATAGCATCTGATATGCGATTTTCATAGGACGATTTAAAAAATTACAGCCTGCCAGCCAATGACCGCTGGCTGGCAGGCTGTAGTTTCACTTCTCCTCTGTGCGTCACAGTGAACGCGCGCGCGTGCGCGTTCATGCAAAATCTCTGGTCTCACGAGATGACGCCGATAGGCGGCAGTAAGACCTGAGAGAGCCGCCGCGCTGACGCCATCGGCGTTAGCATGGCGGTGAGTGGTTAGCAAGCAGTTTGCTAACTGTAGCATGGGAGATGGGTGGTCTCGTAGGGTGTCTTGCATTGAAACCTGCTGAAATGACCCGGTTACTGCGTTCACCAGACATCAACACAATTTATATCCGCTCCTCAAGTGTTAACCTCGGCGACATGTCAATGGCTGTAAACAAAGAAAAACTTGTAAATAACTCATGAAATAATAAAGTTACGTTAAAACCACCATTGTTTTTACGTTAGCACACCATTGCTTTTCTTGTGAAATTCCCAATAAGTTTGATGTGTCACATGACCCTCTTCTTATTGAAAAAACAAAAGTTGAATTCAAAATGGCTGACTTCAAAATGGCCACCGTGGTCACCACCCATCTTGAAAAGTTTCCCCGCTCACATATACTAATGTGCCACTAACAGGAAGTTAATATTACCAACCATTCCCATTTTATTAAGGTGTATCCATATAAATGGCCCACCCTGTATTTCTTGTGCTCTGGCAGCAGGCACAGTTTCAACGCACCCAGGGCCACATCCTCTGTGTGCACCATAAGCATCACTGCCACTTTCTCATCCCTTACTGCTCGCCTTCTTCATTATAATTGTTATATATGTTTGAAAATACGTACAGTAGCGTAGGATTTGGAAGTGTGCGGCAAAATTTTTTATGTATGTTTTTTAGGTATTTGGGATGTGGAAACATCACACAGGAGAAATCCCACAGATAATGTCAATGCTGTCACCAGCAGCTAATAAAAAGTTACAGGGAATGTAAGAGATATTTGGGAAGAGGAAACATTTTACAGGAGAGGTACCACAGGTAATGTCACTGTTCACAGCGTCTAAGGAAAAAGTACACTGTATGTCACTGATAAATTTTTTAAACGCATACGTTACACTCAAGATATCTCCCTCGAAATGTTACTGTCAGAAGTGGACACTTTCTATTGAAAAATTACATTGTATGTCACTGATAGATTCTTTAAATGCACACGTTACACTGGGGATATGCCCCTGGAAATGTCACTGTCAGAAGCGGACACCGTCTATTACAAAATAACATTGTATGTCACTGATACATTTTTTAAACACTTACGTTACCTTGGAGATATATTCCCTTAGTAATGTCTCTGTCAGAAGCAGACACCGTCTATTGAAAAAGTACACTGTATGTCGCTGATACATTTTTTTAACGCACACAGTACACTTTAGATGTGCCCCTTTTAATGTCACTGTCAAAAGCGGACACCGTCTATTGAAAAAGTACACTGTATGTCACTGAAATTCTTTTTAACGCGCACGTTACACTTGAGATATCCCCCTGGTAATATCACTGTCAGAAGCGGCCACCATCTATTGAAAAAATACACTCTATGTCGCTGATGCATTTTTTTAAACGCACATGTTACACTGGAGATATACCCCTGGTAATGTCACTGTCAGTAGCAGACACCGTCTATTGAAAAAGTACACTGTATGTCACTCATAAATTTTTTAAATGCACACGTTACACTGGAGATGTGGTGCAGCTAATGTCACTGTCCTCAGCGGACACTGTCTACGGAAAAAGTTCAATGGATGTATCAGCTTTTTTTGGAATGTGCACACTTTACACAGTAGATGTGGCGCAGATAATTTAACTGTCCACAGCGGCCTATTAGTCGCTATTTATTGCAAGATGTGCAAAAAGATATATATTGCTGCTGCCACACACAATAATCCTTAAAATGACTTTTGGGTCTGTAAAGTTTTAGCAACTTAGTACAGGATACACAAAAAAAAAATATATTGCTGCTGCCACACACAATAGTACTTAATAGGACTTTTGGGTCTGTAAAGTTTTAGCAATTTAGCGCAGATTGCGTTAAATATATATTGCTGCTGCCACACACAATAGCCCTTAAAAGGACTTTTGGGTCTCTGAAAAGTTTTTCTAATAAAACTAGTACAATATCACTCCCTACACTGTCTGTCCCTTCCTATGCACAGCTCTCCCTGACTAAGACTGAGATGAACACGCGCCATCGGGTGTTATATAGCACCTGATGATGCGTTACGGCCAGCCAATCACTGCGATGACAGTAACCAACATGGCTGTTACAGTGAGAGCAGTACTTACCTGCATGTTTATTGGCTGAGTAGCAGCCAAGAAACATGTCGGGAGGAGACTCGAGCATTGCACTCGAGCACATGTGGTACAAGGCCGAGTACCGCCATGTGCCGAGCATTGAGATGCTCGAGCCGAACTGCTGTTCGGCCGAGCATGCTCAATCAACTCTAGTACTGTCCCTGACCGTAGTTACAGCTCCACACGTCAACGCTGCCGTGCACTTTGGCAGACACCAACAGGCTCAAGGACTGGTCCACCTTCTATTCTACATATTTGCGCTGGGCTGGTACTGCCTTTTTTTAAAAGAAATGATGGCTTGGGACTCTCCACCTCGGCTCAGCACAAGCCATCAGTTCTCTGAAAGGTGCAGAGTTTACTACTTGGAAAGGGAGGGACTGCAACACCATTAACTTAGACAGGAGCACGTTCAGCTTCTACACCATTGGATGCGTTCATGCATACTGCTGTCTCTTGGCAATCGCTTCTGTGATCAATTGCTGACTGAATGACTGACGAGGAGTATGGGGAGGAGGAGCAGGAGCATCTGGACCAGCAGAAGATGTGAATGACAGACAGCTCCCTTCGGGTGAGGTGATGGAGCCTTGACTGCCTCAAACGCTGTGAGTGCAACTAGGTGATGCAGCAGTTACTGCGGCAGGACCACCAAATCGGAGCCACGGTTTTCCCAGGCTACTGTATGGCGACGCTGCATATGTTGACGCAGGGTCGCCGTGCCAACATTGGCACCCTGGTTACGCTTCACCTTCTTCCCACAGATTCGACATATGGCCACGTTCACCTCTTCCGGCGACTAAATTAAAAACTGCCACACTGCCGAGTAGGTGATTTTCCCCCCAACAGTCTGCACTGACTGACTGCTACTGCCGCTGCCTTCGTGAACCCCTGCACCACTACTTCCCAGGCAGGTAGGCTGCTGTAAGCAGGTGGGCTACCCCAAGCATGTTTGGCTCCAGACCTCCCACTGCTGCCACCCTGCTGACTCCCAGCCATGCTACCACCTTGCTGGCTCCGCCACTGCCTCACGGGCAAGCTGCCACCCTCTTCTCCTGACGATGATGAAGCTCCTTCTTCACTCGGCTCCCAAGTGCGATCGGCTTCCTCATCATCGAGTAGTGTCTGCACATCACTGATGTCATCCTAAATGGGCAGTAGCTGAGGACTGTCCTTTAGTAGCTCAGCCTCGCCGAATAGTGGAGCTGAGCCCACAGCATACAATACTTCTATGGCTGAGGGAACAGCAAAGGACAGAGGCAGGTTGAGGACAGTTGAAGGCACAGGGCCTGCCCTCGGGCCATGCCAACTAAGGATTGTGTCTGACGAACCCACTGACTGTTGGCTGGGGGTGTCTGATGTCAATTGGGATGAAGTGGATGACCGAGTTAACCAATCAAGAACTGCTGGGTTGCTGGACAAGACATGACCGCTAGATGACACCCAGAGCTCAGGCCTCTCGCTGCAACTCCTGCTGCCACGCTGACTTACTCTGCTGCGACCTCTGCCTGCACCAGAAACATTTAGGCCTCTGCCACTCTTCTGTGCATGGCCTGGAACTTCTCTGTCTGACATGATGTTAGCTGAATTAAATAAATAAAAATGAAGTGGAGGATGGAGGATTCAGAATCCAGAAGCAAAACAGTATTCCTGCTATAGTAAAAGATGTGAGTCCTTGCCAAGAATAGACTTGATATTTGGTAATCAGTTAACATTACAAAAAAATATAGAGGTTTTGTATGAACCGAGATGTATCTCAGATCATTCCCCAGTATTGGAGAAGTAAGTTGAGAATTTAAAGGGTAAGGGTAAAAACTACATGATTAATCCCATATGGCTCAATCTAATAGGTAAAGAAGAACAAATAATAAAGGATTTGACTTTTTTTTTTCAAATTAATAGGGATACAGCTGGAGTGAATGTGGTCTGGGACACTGGTAAGGCCTACGTAAGAGGACTGATAAACAAAAAGATCATTGAGGTTAAAAAAGACATAGGAAAAAAGAGGAAGATCTAATATCAAGTTACATCAAGGAAAAGGTGCAGAATAAAGAATCATTTGCCAAAACTAGGAATTATTGGGAAGGAGGCAAACCAAGTAAAGACTTATCTAAGATAATCAAGAACATAGATGCGGTTGAGAATATCGCCGTAATTAGAGGAAAAGACAGCCTATTATGCAATGACCAGGAAAAGATACCAGATATATTTAAGACCTTTTATAAAGATTTGTATTCAGGAAAAACCCAGATACATAAGGAAGAGATGGCAGAATGTGTGCGAGAAATCGGAACCCCAAAACTTAATGATGACCAACAGGCAACATTAGACCGGCCTATATCCTTAAAGGAAATACTAGTAGCAATAAATGAAGCACCACTCGGTAAAGCATCAGGCCCGGACGGTATTCCAAATGAATTATAAAAAAGAGATAAAGAATTTTGGGCAAATAAACATATGGAAGTATTTGAATACTCAAAAGGTACAGGATGTCTACCAGAGTCTATGGGAGTTGCGACAATCATTTTAATCCCCAAAAAAGATAAGGATCGTTTGGACTCCACCTCGTATCATCCAATTTCACTTATGAATAATGATTGTAAAGTACATTGGATTTATTTCGGATAGGTCTACAACACTGGGCTTGCTTATGGTCTTCGCAAATACCCAATTTACAGAGAACAATAAAGATCTATGTTCTATTTTGTCATTAGATGCCCATAAAGCATTTGAATTGTGATTTTGTGTGGGAAGTTATCACACAATTTGTTATTGGCCTGGGATTTATAGACTGGATGAAGATTATATTTAAAGACTCCAAAGCAAGAATATCAATCAATGGTATATTCTCTGATAGTTTTTGTATAGAACGAGGAGTGAGACAGGGCTATCCTCTCTCCCTCTTGGTTTTTGCCCTGACAATAGAAATTCTGGCTATAAAAGTTAGACAGGATGTGGATTTGTGGGGAGAGAGGACAAAATTTCTCTATATGCAGATGATTTGCTTTTTTTCCTGGACGATACAAATAATGATCTGCAATATGCCATGTTGTTAATGGAAGAGTTTGGTAGATACTCAGGTATATTAATTAATTGGGACAAATCGACCCTGCTCCCTCTGAGTGATAAGAATGTATTTCAGAAGCAAAATAAAAGATTCTTACTCCCCAGGACAGTTTTAAATATTTAGGTTTGGAAATATCCAAAGACCCTAATAAGTTTATAGCACTAAACATTAAACCATTACTTGATAGGATGAAGGAGAGGATTAAAGTTTGGAATAGATTATAAGTAAATAAAGCAGATAGAATTGGTCTAATCAAAATGATTTTGTTGCTCCAGTTGCCCTATGTCATTAGAAACAGTCCCATTTATTTGGGGAATTTGGTTTTTCATGACATAGAGAAATTAAATGCATTAATCTGGTCAAATAAAAGGGTAAGGAAAAAGATACACTGGCTCACAAGATCTTACGAACAAGGAGGACTAGAGGTCCCAGATATCAGATTGTACTATATGGTAGCTAATATCGCAATAATGATGATTTGGGCACAGGTGGATTTTTTGAGCCATTTGGTACATATGAGCGAGGGTGGCTTATCGGACATATTTACATTACTCGAATCAGGACAATTGAAAAGTATGCACTTATATAAAATTTCATTGGTAAAGTCACTGGTGGGGTTATGGGGTAAAGTTAAAAAAAAATTGAATTTAGAGGGGCAGATTAAAGTCACTCCTTTATGGTATAATAGGAGGTTAGGTAATGTTACTTTTTTGAAAGAGGCCAAATATTGGGTTGATAAAGGATCATGGTATATTTCACAATATTTTCAAAATAAACACTTAAGGATAGGGAGACATTATTATTGAATGTAAGGGAAGATAGAGATGGTTATTTTTCAAATATTTTAGATATATTTAGTTGGTTGATATTGTTAAAATGGTTATAAAAAGGAAGATATAATGATAAACTCACACCAGGTGATGAATTACATATTACGTTGGAAAGGTAAGTACAAATTGGTCTCAAGTTTGTATAAAAGATGCGAGAAATTAGAAATTAGGGATTTATTTGTAACAGTAAATTAAAATGAGAGAATGATATAGGGATAATAACAGATGATCAGTGGGGAAAACTTTGGTGTTTTAAATCATATCTGAGGAACCCCTCTCACAGGGTAACTCAATTTATGATACTACATTGTCTATATGTGACACCAAAATGGCTTAAAAAAGTTTCTGCTAAAATTCAGGACTATGTCCTACATGTATGAATGATAAAGCAGAGATGTCCAAAGATAACCAGATAACCATTCTGGTGTAGACTGATCAAATTAATCGGGGATATTTTTAGTCTTAAAATTCATTGGACAGCTTCTATATGTATTTTGGGTGAAATTCCTCATGATCTATCAAAAGAGAATGAAATCATGCTATATAAATCATGTTTTATAGCTCGTCTACTGATAGCAAGAAGATGGATGCGCCCTGAGTTACCAACAATAATAACAACTCCCACAATACCCTGCTGTAGGCTGATACCTGTAGGCTGTTCGGGCATGCTGGAAGTTATAGTTTTGCAACGGCTGGGGGGCCACAGTTTGAGGATGCCTGTTCTAGAGTCTGGTCTGAGTGCTGGATTCAGTACTTTTATTTGCGGTATACTGATGTATACTGACCAGAAGAGGAATGGTGGCACTCATAAACCCTTTGCATGGGCTCCACTACTCTAAAGAACACTGCCAAACACTGCCAAACAATTGGAAAACTGACACTGCCTCCCCACAGGTCCTCTGTTCCATCTTTAATCTCGGGGCTCTTTAATGCGCTGAGTGCCTCTCTCTTCGAGTATAACAAAGTATGTTATTAGGACAATTGATAGCACAGAAAGAAAGGGACATGTATAATTTTAAAACTGCCTATGACAAACACAGATCAATAGCAGTGGTTTGATATGTGTAAATTACTTAATAGACTACCTTTAAAAAGGACCTGCAACCTCTCCTGCCATCAGTTTTATCAACTACCTGCATTCTCTTTGTAATAACAATTATGTAGTATGCAGTGCCGTAGATAATTTTTTTTCCTGGGGGGGGTTCAGCTTTCTCAAATTATAAGACGTTATCAGGAGATATAACAGGCATCGTGGAAGAAGTCACACAGACACACAAGAAGATGTGCTGCAGCTTGCAGCCTAGCTTGGAACTGTGACAGAGAGGAGCAATATGGCTGCAGCAGCATTGACAATGACGTGCATTAATTTGCTTTTTGCATGCAGAAATCATCCACATTCCCATCATGTTGCATCATCCCCCAATAAAATAAATCACGCAGTCTTACTGTTGAAAAAATTTTTTTTCAAGAGTAAGACTGTCACTGATCTGTCTGTGTGAAGTGATTTATTTTATTGGGAGATGATGCTAACATGATGAAATATGGATGATTTCACTTCAGTGCCTGTCCCACAGTCCCCACTGCACTGTGTGGGGAGGGGACTGAAGTGAAAAATCATCCATATTTTAAAATATGGATGGACTGTGGGACAGGCACTGAAGTGAAATCATCCATATTTCCCCCCATAAAATCACAGTGACAGTCTTAGTTGACTACTCTTTTCTCTTGACAGAAAAAAATTGATCTGATTCTCCAGTGACAGTCTCCAGTCTCTCTCTCACACAGTCACACACTTACTAGTTCTGTCTCTCTCTCCAGGAGGACTGGGAAGACCAGGAGGAAGCCTCCTCCAAGTTCCAAGCAATTCAGTGCCTGTCCCACAGTCCCCACTGCACTGTGTGGGGAGTGGGAGGGGACTGAAGTGAAAAATCATCCATATTTTAAAATATGGATGATTTCACTCAGTCCCCACACAGTGCAGTGGGGACTGTGGGACAGGCACTGAAGTGAAATCATCCATATTTCCATCATGTTGCATCACCAACCCCCCACCCCCTCCCTCCATAAAATCACAGTGGCAGTCTTAGGGCCAGCTCTTTCTGTCTGAGAGTCTACTGACTAAATTGACTCACTTGACTGACTCAGCTTTCAGCTAAGCTTGGGCCGGGCGTTGGACGGCAGGCGCAAGCACAGGCAGCTGCTCTTCTCCTCTGCAGCTGCTAGCAGACAGACACTGCCTGTGCGCGCTGCCCACGTGACAAAACGGTTCAGTCAGTGACTGCTCACCACTGACTGAATCACTACGCGGCACGCGCCGGCCGCCCGCCCGCACTGAGCTGAGCCGGGTCCTGGGCTGGTCCTCTTCCTCTTCTCAACAGAGTGCGCTGGCGGCACTGCGGCAGGGCGCCGGCGCGATGCGCCCACACGCCGGCCCGGCCGCAGGCGCATCAGCCGCATCCATCCATATTATATATATAAAAAAAAAAAAAAGGGCCATTCTGGGGGGGGTTTGAACCCCCCTATCCCCCCCCTTATCTACGCCCCTGGTAGTATGTAATCTTGTGACTTTTTGATGTGTCATTGCATTATTATTCCAGCTACAAGATGTAAATGATTTGCAACTTCGATTCGCAACAAATCTGAATTTTATCATGCCTCATGGTAACAGATCATGTTTTCCTAAAATGGTAGCTGCACATGTTACAAATCGAAACTATGTGTAGAGTAAACAAGCCAAGGAACGTAATATAACCGATAAGGCTATACAGCCAGCCAATTCGCAGATAGCCATCCCCTGTTATGTCACCAGTGTCCTGTAAGCTGAACATAGGGAGAGACGTGGCAATCGCTCATGCGCTAGGGACAATGTTGCTAAAAATGATTAACAGAAGAATATTGGAGAGGGAGAATGCAGGGAGACATTCTGTGTCAGTTTTATTTATTTACTCCTACATTTATTTAATCCTACATCAGCCATAAACTAAGATATGTAATTCAATACCAATAAGATGGAAGCATTTATTATTCCAGTCCAGTCAATACCATCCAGTCTGCATCCCTTAGACGGGCCAAGTCTTAATCATGACCATCCTCATCTTTTGCTGGCTTTACTTCTTCCAAATCATCCTTCAAAGTCTCCAAGTTCTAGAAAAGTCAGCAAGATACAGAGAGAGGAGGAGCTGAATGTTCCTGATAACATATTCTCATCAATATTAAATGATGTAGAAAAGGAGGAAAAGCAGATGGCAGAAGAAGGGCTCCCACCTGTAGGGCAGGAGAGTGCTGGGGTTGGGGAAGTGGGTATGCCAGAACTGATTAATATTCAGTGTTTACGGTCAAATAACCTGCAGGAGATTTTAGGCAAGAACAGCAATAATATGCATATTGTCCCCCGACCTAATCATTTAAACACTGTACTAGCAATAGAATTGGTCTAATCAAAATGATTTTGTTGCTCCAGATAGAATTGGTCTAATCAAAATGATTTTGTTGCTCCAGTTGCCCTATGTCATTAGAAACAGTCCCATTTATTTGGGGAATTTGGTTTTTCATGACATAGAGAAATTAAATGCATTAATCTGGTCAAATAAAAGGGTAAGGAAAAAATACACTGGCTCACAAGATCTTACGAACAAGGAGGACTAGAGGTCCCAGATATCAGATTGTACTATATGGTAGCTAATATCGCAATAATGATGATTTGGGCACAGGTGGATTTTTTGAGCCATTTGGTACATATGAGCGAGGGTGGCTTATCGGACATATTTACATTACTCGAATCAGGACAATTGAAAAGTATGCACTTATATAAAATTTCATTGGTAAAGTCACTGGTGGGGTTATGGGGTAAAGTTAAAAAAAAATTGAATTTAGAGGGGCAGATTAAAGTCACTCCTTTATGGTATAATAGGAGGTTAGGTAATGTTACTTTTTTGAAAGAGGCCAAATATTGGGTTGATAAAGGATCATGGTATATTTCACAATATTTTCAAAATAAACACTTAAGGATAGGGAGACATTATTATTGAATGTAAGGGAAGATAGAGATGGTTATTTTTCAAATATTTTAGATATATTTAGTTGGTTGATATTGTTAAAACGGTTATAAAAAAGGAAGATATAATGATAAACTCACACCAGGTGATGAATTACATATTACGTTGGAAAGGTAAGTACAAATTGGTCTCAAGTTTGTATAAAAAGATGCGAGAAATTAGAAATTAGGGATTTATTTGTAACAGTAAATTAAAATGAGAGAATGATATAGGGATAATAACAGATGATCAGTGGGGAAAACTTTGGTGTTTTAAATCATATCTGAGGAACCCCTCTCACAGGGTAACTCAATTTATGATACTACATTGTCTATATGTGACACCAAAATGGCTTAAAAAAGTTTCAGCTAAAATTCAGGACTATGTCCTACATGTATGAATGATAAAGCGGAGATGTCCAAAGATAACCAGATAACCATTCTGGTGTAGACTGATCAAATTAATCGGGGATATTTTTAGTCTTAAAATTCATTGGACAGCTTCTATATGTATTTTGGGTGAAATTCCTCATGATCTATCAAAAGAGAATGAAATCATGCTATATAAATCATGTTTTATAGCTCGTCTACTGATAGCAAGAAGATGGATGCGCCCTGAGTTACCAACAATAAAAGAATGTGAACATTTGATGCATTCCAATTGTATAATAGAAACAGCAGGATATATTAAGAGTAATAGAGGTTATAAACACAAGAATATTTGGATTCAGTGGTTAAAATATATAAATAAATAAATATATATATATATATATATATATATATATATATATATATATTTCTCTCTCACTCATTGTCCTGACCCCTCCCTCCTTCCACCTATCAGGATGGGGTAGTTGTGGGTATAGGGTAGGGGGATAAGGGGTGGGGAAGGGTGGGCGGGGGGAGGAGGGGAGGGAGAAAGAAGGAATAAAGGGTTAAAGGTAAGATAAGCAATGTGATATTCATTGTTATGTACTGGATAAGTCAAGTATTTCCATGTAGAGGGTATTTAAGTGGGAGGTGCCCTACCACCCCTATTCATGTATTTGTCTTTATTACTCTCATCCTTCTCTGGTTGATGCTTGATGTTTTTACTATGTAAGTGTAAAATGTATTGCTATTTTTCTGTATTTTTCTTTGTAATTTTCTAATAAAAGAATTAAATATATAAAAAAAATCGTCACTAAACGCTTTTACCGCAAATAACTGAAACAGTGAACTGCGTATATATATATTTTTTGTACTGAAATACTCCAATAAATACTTTCAACATATATAGCTGCAGAAGTGAAATGTGTATATATTTTTATTTTTCCACAGATGAAAGCCACTAAAGGCATTTCAACATAGGACTTGCACCCCAAGAACAAATTGCTGGAATGACAGAGCTGTATAAGGGCAATTTGGATCCCCAAATTAACTTTCCCTGCACTTGTAAATCGCTTTTCTAGCACTGTCTTTTGCGCCTTCTGACGTCTCTCCCTGCACTAAGATGCTGTGAAATGATTCCTCCCTATCCTTTCCTTGCACTTGTCAGCCGCTTTTATAGCACTGCCCCTAGCACCTTCTGACGTATCTCCCTGCACTAAGATGTTGTGAAATGATTTCTCCTTATCCTTTCGTTGCAATTATAAATTGTTTTGTTTTTTTCAGTTTCTTTTTTTTTTTTACAATGAGGTTTTTCCAATTGCTGTCCCTAGCGCCTTCTCACCTTTGTCCCTGCACTCAGAACACTGGAAAATGTCTGAATCTAAGATTTCTGCTGTACTTATAGGGCTGTGACATCACAGGGCTGTCTGGCTGCTGATTGGCTGTTTCATGCATGTCAGTCTGGGTGATCCCGCCTTCCCATACTTCCTTTCTCCATGTCCTCACACGTGCAGCAGCCATTTTAGGAAAAATGTGATTCGTTACCATGAAGCACGAGGAAATTCACATTCGGTGTGAATCAAATTTTTCCTGAAATTCGGATCAAAGTCCACGTCGTCAGCTTCGATTCGCTCATCTCTAGTCATGACCCTGTAGTTGTCCTGACAAAAGACTCTTTTTGTTCAGATGCAACCATCAAAATTTTTATGCAGGTTGTATGTATAAACATACAATAATATGATGTCATCTGCTTGTAGAATATTATAAATTAAATGGTATGTAGCGTACTGAAATGGTACATTTATTTAAATATGTAAACAGTTACACAATCAGTGTAGAATGATACATGCTTTGTGATTCAACTTGAACATGAATCATTTCAAACTTTCAATTCTTTTGCCTGGTAAAATACTTTCTGGGACACTAAATAATCTCTTGATGCCTGACTCTATACTCTATTTAGATACTCACAGGAGATACATTTTTATTATAAGATCTATGTCATTATTGAGGCCAGGTTGTCAAAGTTTTTCTAGTTTTAGAGCATTTAATTATATATCCTGGATAACAACAATTTTTACTTTAACACTTTATTTGCCGCAGTAGAAAAAGCAGTGGAAATGAAAATAAAGGAAATACATACAAGTTAAAAAACAGACAGCTAGACATGACTAGTGTTGATCGAGCACCAAAGTGCTGGGATACTCGGGTGCTCTACAGAGCACCCGAGCACAATGGAAGTCAATGGCAGAACCAGAGCATTAAACAAGGCACCCCCTGCTCTGAAGAGGAGAGGGTGTCTGGTTCACAGGAAAAGGTCAGAAATTAATGGAAACACCACTAAAATGCATCAAGAAGGGTGAGAATAGTGGTGAGCATGAATATTTACAAATTTTTATTTTACCTCTCATTAGTAAACTTATTATAAGTATTACTTTATCTCTTATTAATATTTTTTTTTTATAGATGCTATATCATTACCTATAACATACAATAGACAACATATAATCAGACAAAGGCTGTATGCCAAAAGTCAGGTATGTGCAAGCCAACAATGTGTCCATAAGACAGATAGTCAGCATACCTTACAATGGCAGCCTTGTGTGCAGTAAGACATTCAAGCCTATCTCTCACCTGAATGAGAGCTGGTAAGCTTCAAAGTTGCCTGATTTGAGGTGGAGAGCTTGGGGGGACCTGCACTCCTAGACCATTATGATTACGGTGACAAAAATTTAAATTTTTTTTTTTTGGGATGCCATCTATCTCTTCTCTCACTGCTTAGGAGGGTTGAATAAAATTTTCAGTTTTCTAATTGTCCTAACATTATTATATTCGATAACCTTTCTATACCGTTTTGTCATGTAAACTCATTTGCATAAATGTGGGCATATGGGAAAGACATGCAGATTAGCAGAATCTGTTTTTCAGCTGAACCACTATTTGTATGTCTTTCCCATAATATGCCCATATTTATGCAAATGAGTTTAATAGAGTATTGAGAATCCACAGAAATACTATAATTAAGAACCTAGTTTGAAATGCCTTTTTTTCCTTCTATGATATACGATGGATTTTAGCATCAACAAATAAAAACTTTTAACAGTTCAATCCATTTTCTGATCCTTCTGTTAAAGCAATGGTCAGGCTCAAATTTAATTGCCATTAATAGATTATGTGGAATGAAAGGATGTGTTCGAAGATGAGTAGTTCTCAGCAATTGTCATTTGTTTTTGTTTTTTAAATTATTATTCATTTTATTATAGTCCAGAGGAAAATACAGTAAAAATACAGCATGTCATTACAACATCGTCAGCCATAACTTTGCCATATGATCATCTCAGTCTCCATATCAGTTTTTAATTTTTTCCTCCCCATTTCCCCAAACCTCCCTAAAACTTCCTCCCCCCTCAACCCCAACAAACTAATACAATAGCTCCCCGTTGACTGGATAGATAGAAATTTGGATAGATTATGATATATTTATTGTCATATCTTCCTAAAGGTTTAGTTTACCCAGAGTTACTTTCAGTTGGGCCTCCAAATACCACTGTGTTTGTTTAAATAGAAACATCAATTCCTTAATTTCCACACCTGTCAATAAAAATTCAATAAACTGTCTAGATTTGTATCTGTCTGTGTTTTTTTTTCTTTATTGCGCTCAGTATTTAATCTCTCCATAAATAATAAATGTTTCATAGTCCATACTACTTCTTCCCATGACGGTAGTCTCTGGTTGTAACCAGTGTCTTAATATACATTTTTTTACCACCATAAGTAGCAGGTGTATCCCTCCTTCCACCATCAGGGTGGATGATGCTGCATCTTGGTCCATCAATATGTACTGGAAGATGCATTGTTACGGGTTTTGTTGAAACAATATTCCCCACACCGACTCTATGTACTGTATGGCTTGTGTCCATAGTGGCTGCATATTTGGGCATTCAAATGAACCATGTAGAAAATTGTGTGCTGGCGCTTCCCTATAGGTAATGTCAAAAGCATAAGTCGCCTTGTGCATTATCCTTAGTTGTGTCTCTTGCCATAGTTCACCTAGAGACTGCTCGTCATATCAGATCCATGCAATCCCTCATTTTTTGGAGAGACAGGTGATGTTCCGCTGGGGGAAACACAATGGGCGCACTATAGGGTAATAACGTCCCACAGAATGATTGGAAGAAAACTCCAATGAGGAGGCTCACCTTGGGGTGTTGTGCAAAGGAGCTGGCACAACACTACTGTGGGGTCAGAACGGTATGAAAGCCCCAAACATAGGCAGTCATGCAGCAGGCAAAACACCGTATTCTCCAGATATACTCCTCACACAACTGCTCCTGTGAAATATGAAAAACTGCACCAATAGTGAAGCACTGTAAATATTGCTCACGTGCACTTCTGACTGCTATACTCACAAGCGCAGGTGGAATGCAGGCACATCAAACCAATATGACCATCTTGTATTCCTCCTATTTGCTCTCTTCTCACGCAATTCCTATCGGATATTAAAAAGTCGCTCCAATAGTGAAGAACCATCGTTCACTTTGACATAAAATCTTTTTATTATACTCACATGCGGTTTTGCTCCAAGCTTCATCAGGGGCGTAACCTCAAACTCCTACATACGTCTTTAAATATCCTCATATTACCCCTCCCCTCCCCCTTATCCTGATATTCTTTACTTCTGTAAACCACCCCTGAACTTTCACGTGTCATTTCCCCCACAATTTTAAAATTCTTGTCCCTTTTATTAGAATATACTACAGACAACTGTTTTTCGTTTTTTTCATTACTCCTGTTCTTACAGGGAAGGCAGAACCCACACCACAAGGATTTATTCTGTCCTTTTTTTCCACTATCTTTGAGAATGGCACTGTCTATTATGAAGATTGGGGGCTCTTCTAAAAATAACATCAGGACAATCTGGAATTTCTTTTCCCAGGAGAGGATCCTTTTTAAGTACAGCCCAGTTTATTCTAATCACATTTTTTACAAAGCCGGCTTGCGCAGTATACTGGGTTAGAAAGGAATATCAATAATCTTTATCTTTCCTAACCCCATCACCTTTTTCTTTATTTCCATTGACTTCTATATTCTGACTACAAATAAGTAGCTCCTCTAAATCTAGAAGTAGATCCTTTTTCAACAAACCTATCCTGTATAATCTGACTTTGTTCCCTAAAAACATCTGTGCAATTGTGGTATATTCTTTTTATCTGGCCTTTTGGGATGTTATTTAGCCAGGACTTTTTATAGCAGCTTTTCGTATCTATGTAATCTTTAAAAAAAGTTTTGCTTTTAAAACTAGTAATGAGCGAGCATGCTCAGCCGAATATCTGTTCAACTCGAGCATCGCTATGCTTGGCACATGGCGGTACTCGACCGAGTACCGCATGTGCTCGAACACAATGCTCGAGTCTCTGCCCGCACGTTTCGCGGGTTTTAATCAGCCAATAAAGGTGCAGGTAAGTACTGCCCTCATTGTGATGCCAGTAGCCATGTTGGCTGCTGGCATTACAGTGATTGGCCGGCCGAAACGAGTCATCAGGTGCTATATAGCACCCAATGAAGCATGTTTGGCTCAGACATAGACAAGAAGAGCCGAGCATAGTAAGGGAAAGACAGAGAAGGGAGCAATTTTCACAGTTTTTATTCAGGGAAAGCTTTTCCAGGACCCACATGTCCTTTTAAGGACTACTGTGTGTGTGTGTTTTAGAGCAGCAATCTATTTACCTCCTGCAGTTTCATGGACAGTGCTTCGGAAGGGACAGATAGTGTAGGGAGAGACAATTGCTGTTTTTACTACCAAAAGCTTTTCATCGACCCCAGAGACATTTTAAGGACTACTATGTGTGTTTGACTGCAGCAAGATATTTTTATTTTTTACCTATTAGTGACATATACTGTACCTCATCCACAGAATGTGTCTTTAATAATCTGGGCCACATCTAGTGTCCATAATCTGTGGTGTTCTGTAACCAATAGTGTAGAACATCTGCAAATAGTGTCTGTATTACAAATTCCAATAATCTGGGCCACATCTAGTGTAAATGATCTGTGGTGTTCTGTAACCAATACTGTAGAACATCTGCAAACAGTGTCTGTATTAGAAATTCCGATAATCTGGACCACATCTAGTGTCCATAATCTGTGGTGTGCTGTAACCAATACTGTAGAACATCTGCAAACAGTGTCTGTATTAGAAATTCCGATAATCTGGACCACATCTAGTGTCCATAATCTGTGGTGTTCTATAACCAATATTGTAGAACATCTGCAAACAGTGTCTGTATTACAAATTCCAATAGCCTGGGCCTAATATAGTGTACATAATCTGTGGTGTTCTGTAACCAATAGTGTAGAACATCTGCAAACAGTGTCTGTATTGCAAATTACAATAATCTGGTCCACATCTAATATCCATAATCTGTGGTATTCTGCAACTAATAGTGTAGAACATCTGCAAACAGTGTCTGTATTACAAATTCCAAAATTATGGGCCACATCTAATGTTCATAATATGTGGTGTTTTGTAACCAATACTGTAGAACATATGCAAACAGTTTCTGTATTACAAATTCCAATAATCTGGACCACACCTAGTGTCCTTAATCTGAGGTGTTCTGTAACCAATACTGTAGAATATCTGCAAACAGTATCTGTATTACAAATTCCAATAATCTAGGCCACATCTAGTGTTCATAATCTGTGGTGTTCTTTAACAAATACGTTAGAACATCTGCAAACATTGTCTGTATTACAAATTCCAATAATCTGGGCCATATCAAGTGTCCATAATCTGTGGTGTTCTTTAACCAATACTGTAGAACATCTGCAAACATTGTATTACAAATTCCAATAATCTTGGCAACAACTAATGTCCATTATCCGTGGTTTTCTTTACCCAATACTGTAAAACATCTGCAAACAGTGTCTGTATTACAAATTCCAATAATCTTGGCCACACCTAGTGTCCATAATCTGTGGTGTTCTGTAACCGATACTGTAGAAAATCTGCAAACAGTGTCTGTATTACAAATTCCAATAATCATGGCCACATCTAGTGTAATAATCTGTTGTGTTATTTAACCAATACTGTAGAACATCTGCAAACAGTGTCTGTATTACAAATTCCAATAATCTTGGCCACACCTAGTGTCCCTAATCTGTGGTGTTCTGTAACCAATACTGTAGAACATCTGCAAACAGTGTCTGTATTACAAATTCCAATAATCTGGGATACATCTATTGTCCATAAACTGTGGTGTTCTGTAACCAACACTGTCGAACATCTGCAAAGTGTGTCTGTATTACAAATTTCAATAATCTGGGCCTAATCTAGTGTCCATAATCCATGGTGTTCTGTAACTAATACTGTAGGACATCTGCAAAAAGTGTCTGTATTATAAATTCCAATAATGTGGGCCACATCTAGTGTCCATAATCTGTAGTGCTCTTTAACTAATACTGTAGAACATCTGCAAACAGTGTCTGTATTGCAAATTCAAATAATCTGGGCCACACCTAGTGTCCATAATCTGTGGAGTTCATTAACCAGTACTGTAGAACATCTGAAAACAGTGTCTATATTAAAAATTCTAATTATCTGGGCCACATCTAGTGTAAATGATCTGTGGTGTTCTTTAACCAATACTGTAGAACATCTACAAACAGTGTCTGTATTACAAATTCCAATAATCTGGGCCACATCTAGTGTCCATAATCTGTGGTGTTCTTTAACCAGTACTGTAGAACATCTGCAAACAGTGTCTGTATTGCAAATTCTAATAATCTGGGTCACATCTAGTGTCCATAATCTGTGGTGTTCTTTAACCAATACTGTAGAATATCTGGAAACAGTGTCTGTATTACAAATTCCAATAATTTGGGAATAATATATTGTCCATAATCTGTGGTGTTCTGTAACTAATACTGTAGAACTTCTGCAAAAAGTATCTGTTTTTCCAATTCCAATAATCTGTGCCACAACTAGTGAACATAATCTGTGGTGGTCTTTAACCAATACTGTAGAGCATCTGCAAACAATGTCTGTATTACAAATTCCAATAATCTGGGCCACACCTAGTGTAAATAATCTAGGGTATTCTTTAACCAATAATGTAGAACATCTGCAAACAGTGTCTATATTACAAATTCCAATAATCTTGGCCACATCTAGTGTCCATAATCTGTGATGTTCTTTAAACAATACTGTAGAACTTCTGCAAACAGTGTCTGTATTACAAATTCCAATAATCTGGGCCACATCTAGTGTCCACATTCTGTGGGTTTCTGTGACATATACTGTCCTCCATCTGAAAACTGTGTCTTTAGAGGACAGCAAAACAATCTGTGCCACATCTAGTGTAAAAACCATTAATATGAAGAAAGCAAGCACTAAGGGACGGGGAAGTGGGCGTGATGCTGATGATGCATGCAGAACCTGTGGCACTGGCAATGGAGTTGTTCCTGATGCCAGTGCATCAGAGAAAAAAAAAATCCACCGTACACAGCTTCATTTCCAACTTAGCTGGGCCAGCGCAAACAGTTGGTCGGTTAGATTGCTGAAGATAATGCTTCCAGTCGGTTAAGCACCACCTCTGTAGCCAAGAGTCTGGTCAACCGAATCCTCACTCTGATCATCCTTCCTCTCACCATGGAGGAGCTCTTTCCAGGGCCACTATTAGATTTGGCCCTCGTGCCCAGCACGCTTGAAGAGGAACCTCAGATTTTGTGCCCTGAGTCTCAACCTCTTGAGTCTTCAAAGTCTCAAGAAGATGACGGCGGTGAACGGCAATCATTCGTTCACGAGGTAGATAATGATGAGACACAGTTGTCATCACTGAGGTTGTATTTAGGTCAAATAGGAAGGATGAGCAGAGTGAGGAAGTGGAAGAGGAGGTGGTGGACGATGAGGTCACGGACCCAACATGGGAAGGTGAAAAGCCAAGCGAGGACAACAGTACAGAGGGGGAGGGATCCGCAGCACCGCAACAGTCTGGAAGAGGCAGTGGGGTTGCAAAATGGAGAAGTTGGCCCACACCAAACAGGCCCGCAACCGTTACATCGAGCACCCAATTGCGTAAATATACCTTGCCAAGGAGTAGGTGTTCCGCAGTATGGCGCTTTTTTGAGGAAAGTACAGACAAAAAAATTGTGGTAGTTTGCAACCTGTGCCGTACCAAAATGAGTCGGGACATGAACACTAGAAACCTCACCACTACCAGCATGATCTGCCACATAGCATCCAAGCACCCTAATAAGTGGGCTGAATGCCTGGATCCTCAATCTGGGTCTGCAGGTCACACCACTGCCTCCTTTTCCCCTGTGTTACCACTGCTGGCCAATCCCCTGTCGAAGGTGCAGGCCCTGATGTCCCTCTCCCCTGCACCTGGACCTTCGCAAGAACCGTCAGCAACAACATCCACTTCTCTGTCCCAGCGCAGCGTCCAAATGTCCATAACACAGGCATTTGAACGCAAGTGCAAATACCCACCCAACCACAGGCCATAGCACAAAATGCGCAACTTTTGAAATTACGGGTCCTTGAAATGTTACAATTTAGACTTTCGGACACTGAGGCCTTCCGCAGCCTGATGTCGGCGGCCGTACCTCGGTACCCAATCCCCAGCCACCAATATTTTTGAAGGAGTGCCGTGCCCGCCTTACACCAGCATGTGTCCCAGGATATCACCCGTGCCCTGACCAATGCACTTATTGGGAAGGTCCACTTCACCATGGACACATGGACAAGTGCTGGTGGCCAGGGACCCTACATTTCCCTGACCGCACCATGGGTGAAAGTTATGGAGGCCGGTAGTGAGTGGTACCCTGGGATGGCACAGGTTCTACCCACGCCCAGGATTGCGGGCCCTACGTCCTTCAGGGTCTCCGCCAGCAGCTATGTTACTAGCTCCAATCCCCACTTCTCCTCCTCCGCCGCCTCCTCCTCCACTTCCACCTCCAACAGCAGTCAGCCATCAGTCGCTAGCTGGATGCAGTGTAGCACTGCTGTGGGTAAGCGTCAACATGCAATGCTGAATCTGATCTGCTTAGGGGGCAAACAGCACATCGCTAGAGATGAGCGAACACCTGGATGTTCGGGTTCGAGAAGTTCGGCCGAACTTCCCGAAAATGTTCGGGTCGGGATCCGAACTCGACCCGAAGTTTATCCCGAACCCGAACCCCATTGAAGTCAATGGGGACCCGAACTTTTAGGCACTAAAAAGGCTGTAAAATAGTCCAGGAATGGGCTAGAGGGCTGCCAAAGGCAGCAAAATGTAGGTAAATCCCCTGCAAACAAATGTGGATAGGGAAATGAATTAAAATAAAATAAAATAAATAAAATTTAACCAATATCAATTGGAGACAGGTCCCACTGCAAGGAATTATGCGTCATATCACTCAACACTGGAGAAGGCCACTCTCAGTTATTTCGGCCCAGCAACCAGACAGAGGAGAGAGGTCCCACAGCAAGGAATCATGCGTCATATCAACCACCACCGGAGAAGGCCACTCTCAGTTATTTCGGCCCAGCAACCAGACAGAGGAGAGAGGTCCCACAGCAAGGAATCATGCGTCATATCAACCACCACCGGAGAAGGCCACTCTCAGTTATTTCGGCCAGCACCCAGACCGAGGAGAGAGGTCCCACAGCAAGGAATCATGCGTCATATCACCCACCACTGGAGAAGGCCACTTTCAGTTATTTCGGCCCAGCACCCAGACCGAGGATGCAGGTCCCACAGCAAGGAATCATGCGTCATATCACCCACCACCGGAGAAGGCAACTCTCAGTTATTTCGGCCAGCACCCAGACTGAGGAGAGAGGTCCCACAGCAGGGAATCATGCGTCATATCACCCACCACTGGAGAAGGCCACTTTCAGTGATTTCGGCCCCAGCACCCAGATAGAGGAGAGAGGTCCCACAGCAAGGAATCATGCGTCATATCACCCACCACTGGAGAAGGCCATTTTCAGTTATTTAGGCCCCAGAACCCAGTCAGAGGAGAGAGGTCCCATAGCAAGGAATCATGCGTCATATCAACCACCACTGGAGAAGGCCACTCTCAGTTATTTCAGCCCAGCACCCAGACAGAGGAGAGAGGTCCCACAGCAAGGAATCATGCGTCATATCAACCACCACCAGAGAAGGCCACTCTCAGTTATTTCGGCCCCACCACCCAGACAGAGGAGAGGTTCATTCAACTTTGGGTTGCACCGCAAGATCATGGTAAAGTTAAACAAATGAGGATTCAATAAAGAAGTGCCCCGGAGCACAAGAATACATGGTTGAGGGGGAGGCAGTTATAAATGTCTATTCTGCACAAGGGAGGGACAAGTCCTGTGGGATCCATGCCCGCCGGGCAGGCCAGCACCTCCAAGGCATAAAATGCTAACTCTGGCCACGTGGCCAATTTGGAGACCCAGAAGTTGAATGGGGCCGAACCATCAGTCAGTACGTGGAGGGGTGTGCAGACGTACTGTTCAACGATGTTAGTGAAATGCTGCCTCCTGCTAACACGTTCCGTATCAGGTGGTGGTGCAGTTA
The DNA here is from genome assembly GCA_033119425.1 of Bufotes viridis. Taxonomy (NCBI): domain Eukaryota; kingdom Metazoa; phylum Chordata; class Amphibia; order Anura; family Bufonidae; genus Bufotes; species Bufotes viridis. Next base: position 410,216,106 of record CM065589.1, on the reverse strand, counting down.
GCTGTGGCGTGGAGACAAAACTTTTCCACATTTCTGCCATGCTAACCCTGCCCTCAGAGGAGCTGGCCGTGACACAGCTGCGTTGGCGACCTCTTGCTCCTCCTCTGCCTTCGCCTTGGGCTTCCACCTGTTCCCCTGTGACATTTGGGAATGCTCTCAGGAGCGCCTCTACCAGCGTGCGCTTGTACTCGCGCATCTTCCTATCACGCTCCAGTGCAGGAAGAAAGGTGGGCACATTGTCTTTGTACCGGGGATCCAGCAGGGTGGCAACCCAGTAGTCCGCACACGTTAAAATGTGGGCAACTCTGCTGTCGTTGTGCAGCCACTGCAGCATGTAGTCGCTCATGTGTGCCAGGCTCCCCAGAGGTAAGGACAAGCTGTCCTCTGTGGGAGGCGTATCGTCATCGTCCTCTGTATCCCCCCAGCCACGCACCAGTGATGGGCCTGAGCTGTGTCGGGTGCCACCCCGCTGTGAACCTGCTTCATCCTCCTCCACCTCCTCCTCATCCTCCTCGTCCTCCAGTAGTGGGCCCTGGCTGGCCACATTTGTACCTGGCCTCTGCTGTTGCAAAAAACCTCCCTCTGAGCCACTTCTAACAGACTGGCCTGAAAGTGCTAAAAATGACCCCTCATCCTACTCCTCCTCCTCCTGGGCCACCTCCTCTTCTCAAGGAGACATAGAAGTGGTATTGTAACGCTAATAACGGTGTCATCGCCACTGGCCATGTTGATGGAGTACTCGAAACAGCGCAACAGGGCACACAGGTCTCGCATGGAGGCCCAATCATTGGTGGTGATGTGGTGCTGTTCCTCAGTGCGACTGATGCGTGTGTGCTGCAGCTGAAACTCCACTATGGCCTGCTGCTGCTCGCACAGTCTCTCCAGCATGTGCAAGGTGGAGTTCCACCTGGTGAGCACGTCGCATATGAGGCGGTGAGTGGGAAGGCCGAAGTTACGCTGTAGCGCAGACAGGCGAGCAGCGGCAGGATGTGAACGCCAGAAGCGCGCAAAGACGGCCCTCATTTATGCAGCAGCTCTGACATGTTGGGGTAGTTGTGAATGAACTTCTGCACCACCAAATTCAGCACATGCGCCAGGCAAGGGATGTGCGTCAAACCGGCTAGTCCCAGAGCTGCGACGAGATTTCGCACATTATCGCACACCACCAGGCCGGGCTTGAGACTCGTCGGTCTGTTGTTCAATACCCCGCCACAACTCCTGCGCGGTGTGGGGCCTGTCCCCCAAACATATGAGTTTCAGAATGGCCTGCTGACGTTTACCCCGGGCTGTGCTGAAGTTGGTGGTGAAGATGTGTGGCTGACTGGATGAGCTGGTGGAAGCAGAGGAGGAGGAAGCCGAGTAGGAGGAGGAGGCTACAGGAGGCAAAGAATGATGCTCAGCGATCCTTGGCGTCGGAAGGACCTGCGCCAAGGAACTCTCTGCCTGCGGCACAGCCGCCACTACATTTACCCAGTGTGCAGTTAGGGAGATATAGCATCCCTGGCCGTGCTTACTGGTCCATGTATCTGTGGTTAGGTGGATCTTGCCACAGATGGCGTTGCGCAGTGCACACTTGCATCGTCTTCCACACAGTCTTCCTCCCTGACCTCCTGTTCGGTCTGCACACTGCAGAAAGACGCAGCAGTTGGCACCTGTGTTTCGTCATCATCAGAGACGTGCGGACTCCGATGAGGTGGTATTCCCATGTCCTCATCATCAGGAAACATCAGTGGTTGTGCATCAGTGCATTCTATGTCTTCCACCACTGGGGAAGGGCTAGGTGGATTCCCTTGGGAAACCCTGCCAGCAGAGTCTTCAAACAGCATAAGAGACTGCTGCATAACTTGAGGCTCTGACAGTTTCCCTGATATGCATGGGGGTGATGTGACAGACTGATGGGCTTGGTTTGCAGGTGCCACCTGTGCGCTTTCTGCAGAAGACTGGGTGGGAGATAATGTTGTGAACAAGCTGGATCCACTGTCGGCCACTCAATTGACTAGCGCCTGTACCTGCTCAGGCCTTACCATCCTTAGAACGGCATTGGGCCCCACCAAATATCGCTGTAAATTCTGGCCGGTACTGGAACCTGAGGTAGTTGGTTCACTAGGACGTTTGGCTGTGGCTGAATGGCCACGTCCTCTCCCAGCACTAGAGGGTACACTAACACCAACACGACCGCGTCCGCGTCCCTTACTAGATGTTTTCCTCATTGTTACCGTTCACCAAGCACCACAATAAGGAAAAAAATATTCGCCCAATGTATTGATTTCAAATTCAGGCTTTTTTTACAGGCACCTAACACTATCTGCCTATTTGTTTATGTAGCGTATTACACTAATCCAGGCCCAGCAGTAACCACTGATTTTGGGGAATATCTCTTTTAGGGCTAGTATTTAGGCCCTGGATGAAAGGTATCCTTTTATGGACAGATTTACAATTGGCCGGCAACAGCTGGGACACCAGATTCAGGGTATTGCTATTTTGTCAAATTAATTTCACCCCAGAACAAAATATATGTTTTGGCGGACACTATTCTATTTTGCCAGCCACAGCTGAAACCACTGATTTATGGTATTGCTATTTTGGCAATTTAATTTCACCCCAGAACACCAGAACAAAATATATGTTTTGGCGGACACTTTGAAATCTGGCCTGCAACAGCTGGGACACCAGATTCAGGGTATTGCTATTTTGGCAGATTAATTTCACTGAAGAACAAAATATATGTTTTGTCGGACACTATGAAATCTGGCCTGCAACAGCTGCGACACCAGATTCAGGGTATTGCTATTTTGGCAGATTAATTTCACCCCAGAACAAAATATATGTTTTGGCGGACACTATGAAATCTGGCCTGCAACAGCTGCGACACCAGATTCAGGCTATTGCTATTTTGGCAGATTAATTTCACCCCAGAACAAAATATATGTTTTGGCGGACACTATGAAATCTGGCCTGCAACAGCTGGGACACCAGATTCAGGGTATTGCTATTTTGGCAGATTAATTTCACCCTAGAACAAAATATATGTTTTGGCGGACACTATAAAATCTGGCCTGCAACAGCTGGGACACCAGATTCAGGGTATTGCTATTTTGCCTGATTAATTTCACCCCAGAACAAAATATATGTTTTGGCGGACACTTTTCTATTTTGCCAGCCACAGCTGAAACCACTGATTTATGGTATTGCTATTTTGGCAATTGAATTTCACCACAGAAAATAATCTATCCTTTTCCAGACAGCAGACAGTATTATACTTGTCTAGCCAAAGCTGGAACACCAGATTTAGGGGATTGGTATTTGTGCAATTGTATTTAACCCCTTAAAAAAATATTGAAATTGCTATCCTGAGTTTCTAGGGGTGACAATTAGCACAGTCAAGCCCCTGTTGTAGGATATAGCAAAAAAAAAAAACTAGTATTGATGGATTGATGGACTTGGTGGCAGCTTCTTCTGGTGCACCACAAGTCACAAAATGGCCACCGATCAACCCAGAAAATAAGTGACACAAAAACGCTCTGTGCAGCCTAAAAACCAGTGAGCAAGTAACTAGCAGAAATTCAATCATTCACAGCTGTAGATCGATCCGTTCATTAGGTGCTGTTGCTGAATTTACCCTGCCTAATCTCACCCTGACAGAAGCTGCGTCCTCTCCCTACACTAATCAGAGCAGTGTGACGTGCGGCGCTACGTGACTCCAGCTTAAATAGAGGCTGGGTCACATGCTGCACTTGGCCAATCACAGCCATGCCATTAGTAGGCATGACTGTGATGGGCTCTAAGGGCAAGAAGTAAAACGCTAGCTGATTGGCTGCTGTGCAGCCCTTCAGAAAGCAGGAAGAAATCGCAGAACAACGGACTCGAACCCGAACTTTTTTGAAAATGTCCGGGTTCGGGTCCGTGTCCCGGACACTCCAAAATTCGGTACGAACGATGCTCGAACTGTTCACTCAACACTACTCATAATATGTAGTCTCCACGTCTCCTGTCCCCTGGTCAGCCAGATTTAGCAGCATCTGTTCCAGGACATAAATCAGTGGAATAACATTGTTCATCCCGTAGTCCTGGCGACTGACAAATAAAGAGCTTCCACAAAGGGCCCGAGCAAACCGCAGGTGTCACACTTGAGCTGCCACTGGCTAACATCGAAGTTACACAAGGGCCTTTCTCTGTTCGTATAATCGGTAAAACATATGGAGGATGGAATTCCAACGGGTGGAAACATCGCATATCTGCCTATGTTAAAGGAAGCCATTCTGCCTTTGCAGTTCTAGGAGGGTGTGCTTTGTGGTGTATGAGTGGCTGAAGTGCATGCAAAGTTCCCTGGACATTTTCAGGATGTTTTTCAAATGTGGTGAAGACTTCAGGACCCGCTTCACAACCAAATTGAACACATGCACCATGCAGGCGCATGGCTCAGCCCTCCTTGACTCAGCCCGACACCATGTTCTTTCTGTTGTCGGTCACCATGTTTCCGATTTTGAGTTGTCGAGGAGAAAGCCAGGATTTGATTTCTTGATGAAGGACGCTGAGCAGTTCCTTCCCTGTGTGAATCTGTTCGCCCAGACAAACTAGGTGCAAAACAGCATGACACTGCTGTACCCTGCATATGTGGTATGCTGGAGGAGCACTGTGAATTGTCACCGCAGTGGAGGCTGAGAAGGTGGAGGTGGAAGCGGCGTCATCTGGCCAAGTTGCTGATGTGGCTGGGCAGTAACCACATTTACCCAGTGGGCCATAAAGGACATATATTGTCCTTGACCATAGTTACAGCTCCACACATCGGCACTGCCGTGCACTTTGGTAGACTGTGACAGTCTAAAAGACTGGCCCACCTTCTGTTATACATATGTGTGCAGGGCTGGTACTGCCTTTTTGGCAAATAAATTACGGCTTAGCTCGGCACAAGTCATCAGTTCTCTGAAAGGTGCAGAGTCCACCACTTGGAAAGGGAGGGACTGCAGCACCAGAAACTTGGCAAGGAGCACGTTCAGCTGCTGCGCCATTGTGCAAGCATACTGTTGTCTCTTGGCAATCGCTTCGGTGATCGATTGCTGACTAAATGAGTGACAGGTGCGGTGATTGACATCACTCCAATGCCATGACTGCTGGAGGAGGTGGGGGGCAGAAGCTCCATCAGCAGCAACTTAAGTCCTGAGTCTCTAATGAGCACTTTTCTTCAACCAGAAGAAATCCACCCACCAGCAGCAGCAGGATATGGAGAAGAACCTAAACCAGCATGTGGTCGCATACTTGAACTTCACCCTGCCATCCCACATCCAAGATGCCCTGGACTATTGGGCAAACAAACTTGATTTGTTGCCACAACTGGCCGAGTTTGCCCTCAACATACTTTCCTGCCTGGCCAGTAGTGTGGCATCAGAACGGGCGTTTAGTGCAGCGGAGGGCGAGAACTCGCCTTTCAACACAAAACGTTGAGAGACTGACCTTTGTAAATATGAATCAGGCATAGATCAGCCCAGATTTCCAAGCGCCAGTGCATGATACATCAGACTAGATTGTTGTGTCAGCCACACAAAAACATTGTGAAAAATGGCTGTTACTTCTAGCCACATGCTTCAGCCACTATTCTGATGCTATCACCTGCCGGATGCCACACACATACTGCCACTGCTGCCATCTTCTCCTGCTGCCAGACACCATCTTGTGCTGTTATTGCCACTGCTGTTGCCAACCACCTCCCCACTCTGTGACTGGGATGCACTGGGATTAAAATGTTTTTTTTTAAAAAAATGTTTTTAAAAAAATAGATATTTAAAAAAAAAAAAAATGTTTCTAAAAACAATGTTTTTTAGAAAAATGTAAATGTAAACAGAGCTCTATAGCATTGCGGTTTTAGTCAGCAGGTACGCTTTGCCCTCGTTCCATGCTAGGAAGTAGTGATGAGCGGCAGGTGCCATATTCGATTTCGACGAAATTCGCGAATATTCGAATGAATATTCGTTTCATATTCGTCGAAATCGAATATTCGTCAATTTTTCTAGTTATCGCGATTAACATGCGATTTAAATAATCGCATATTGCGATTTGTACTTAAGGCTACTTTCCTATTGGTTTCATATCTAGAATTAGCGAGGATGACGAATATGACGAATGTATTCGTCTATTCCTCAAAACGAAGATAACGAAGTATTCTACATCTTCGTTTTAGCTACCTATTCGTCAACTTCGCTAATTCTAGCAATCAAATAGGAAGGTTGACTATAGAGACAGCTGTGTTAAATTCGCTATGCGATTTTTTTATTTTTTAATAAATAGAATACTTATAATAATTTTATCAAGTAATATAATTATTGTATTAAAAAAAAAAATTGCATAGCGAATTTAATACAGCTGTCTGGTAAGTCAACCTTCCTATTTGATTGCTAGAATTAGCGAATAGCGAAGTTGACGATGACGAGACGAATAGGTAGCTAAAACGAAGATGTAGAATACTTCGTTATCTTCGTTTTGAGGAATATGACGAATACATTCGTCATATTCGCTATTCGCTAATTCTACCAAGCCAACCATAACTTCTGTGCTCATGGAGCGTCCCCATCACCATGGGAACGTCTCCATATACTAAAATGTACTGTCGGATTTGAGTAATTACGTTGAAATCGCAATGCGATTAATTCAAGTTATATTAATCGCATTGCGATTTCAACTTAGAGCTGGGTTTATAATGGGTCAGCTTGCTAGAATTAACGAAGTTAACGAATATGGAATATAGCAGCAGTGCTAAGTTGAAATCGCAATGCGATTAATTTAACTTAAAGTATTCGCATTGCGATTTCAACTTAGCACTGCTAGTGCATAGCTATACTCCATATCAGTCTTGCTCATATTCGTTAATTCTAGCCTATGTAAGATAGCAGTGCTAAGTTGTAATCGCAATGCGATTAATATAACTTGAATTAATCGCATTGCGATTTCAACGTAATTCCTCAAATCCGACAGTACATTTTAGTATATGGAGATTCTCCCATGGATGGGGACGCTCCACATGAGCACGGAAGTCGGCAGAAGCGGCAACGGGCACTGACCAGAGCAGCCAGGAAGCCAGGAATCCTCAGGACAGGTAAGAACTACTTTTGGGAAGTAGGAAAGAAAAAAATATAACAAAAAAAAAACAAAAAAAAAACGAATATTCGAAATAGCGAATTTATAGCGCTATATTCGAAATATTCGCGAATTAGCGAAGTGCCGATATTCGCTAAAAAAATTCGCTTTTCGAATATTCGCGCTCAACACTACTAGGAAGGAGAGTAGAGGTTTTTGTTGAATACACGCAGGTGTGGGACTAATGTGACCAGGTTAAAAAATAAGGGGGAGGATCATGTGAGCCCCTGACGAAGCTCTGGGAGCGAAACCCAGGTCGGGCGAGAGGACAAAACGCTGGGATTTTAATGTGATTTTAAAGAATCTGTTTGTAAGTACCTTTGCAATAAATAGTTTGATGTTATCATCGGATCCTCACTATGGTTGGAGGGCTTCTTGTTTGCAGCCTTTGAGAAAAAGGAAGCTTCCTCTGGTGTCGGTGTGTTCCCAATTCCACGCTATACTTTTTTCCTGCTACTGTGGGAGTGTGCCTTCTGATCCCATGCAGGACTGAAGCTGCTACTTTTTTGATGTGCCTGAAAAACCTGTCACCTTTGTGAGTATACCCACAGCACATTACGGACTCGCAGCGGTTGCTTTTCGTAGGACTGGCGATTCTTTCTTTTTTGCCATTATCTTATTGGCCTTGGCAGTAGCTGCCTGACACTGGTTTTTGCAGCTTAACCTGTTGCCGACCGCCTCACGCAGGATTGCGTCCTGCGGGCGGTCGGTTCATTCCTCCTTGACGCGCGTTTGAGCCCGGTGGAACGCAAATGGAACGCACCGCCGGGCTCAGAAGAAGTGAGTCACCAGCCTGCCAGCCAATGATCAGCGCTGGCAGGCTGGTGATTTTCAAAATCGCCTATGGAAATAGGCGATATAAGTTATATTTACAAATATATGGGTTTTATAAGGGATCTGTGCCATGTGCTGGGTCCTTTTCATCGGTTGGACCCAGCACAGAGCACAGATCCCAGGTAAGTGCACAAATCACTACATATCAGGCCCTGATCACCCCCCATCACCCTAATTAACCCATTGATCACCTGTCAATACATAGTGAAAGGGAAAAAAGTGATCAGTGTCACTTTTGTGAACTGTCACTTTTTTTTTTTCACTAGGATTGACTGTTAGGTTTAGCTTAGTTTAGGCCCCTTTGGTAGGTAGTTAGCATTAGCGCCAAGCCCACCGCATCGCAGTCACTGATTCGCTGATTAGCGTAGCGCTAATCAGCGTTTGTACTTTTATAGTATCTGTAAGTGATCAGAACTGATCACGGTCAGATATATAATAGTACTAGTGTCACTTTAGTTCACCCTCCACCCCAAACGCAGTGTTTGCCCGATCAGACCTGATCGGTCGCCCACACCTGCATTCACCCACGCCCGCCCCGCCGCAGTGACAAAAAATATTTTTTTTTTGTATCACTGCACAATCACTTCACAAGCGCTGCGGCGATAAAAAAATCTGTTTTGATATTTTTTATCAATCGCAGCAGCTTCTGTACTTTGCTACACTCCCATTTGTAAGACAGGCTTGCTTTTTTTCTTGGGTAGTCTCAGGGAATACCCCCTAAATTTAGACGCCCAAATGTCAAACAAAGGGTATTCCTCTGAAGAGGCCTACAGGATTCTGACCCAGTCGGATGAGGAATGGGAACCCTCATCTGACGAATCTAGTGGGTCAGAATACGAACCTGTAGAGAGCAGTGGCAGTCTGACCCAAAGTTCGGACGAGGAGGTTGAGGTCCCTGATACCACCAGGCGTACCCGGCCCCGTGTTGCTAGACCGCAGGTTGCGCAGGATCCGCTTCAAGGGCAGTAGAGTTGGGCTGGCGCTGCCGGATAATGTGGTGAGGCATACACCAGCAGCGCAGCCCGTCCTGGACCTAGTACCAGCACTGCCGTACAACATGGTGAAGTGGCGAGCACCAGAAGGGCAGTAGAAGCTGGTACGGTGGCACGTGCAGTAGTTTCCCCGTCGCAGCCACCGCAAAGACAGGCCCGTAGAGCCCCTAGAGTCCCTGAGGTGCTGGCAAATCCTGATTGGCAGCCCCCAACTTCAGCCGCACCAGTAGTTCCCCCTTTCACCGCCCAGTCAGGAGTTCGGGTGGAGACAGTTCAGATAGGATCGGCGCTGGGGTTTTTTGAGCTGTTCTTCACTGCGGAGCTCTATGACTTAGTCGTGGCAGAAACAAATCGGTATGCCATTCAATTTATAAACGCCAACCCGGGAAGCTTCTATGCCCAGCCTTTCCGGTGGAAACCAGTCCAAGTTTCCGAATTTAGAACTTTTCTGGGCCTTCTCCTCAACATGGGCATTACAAAAAAACATGAATTGCGGTCATATTGGTCCACGAACCCAATTCATCACATGCCCATGTACTCTGCTGCCATGTCCAGGACACGTTTTGAGACCATCCTGCGTTTCCTGAACTTTAGTGACAACACCACCTCCCGTCCCAGAGGCCACCCAGCTTTTGACCGGCTCCACAAAATTCGGCCCCTCATAGACCATTTCAACCTGAAATTTGCAGATTTGTATACCCCTGCACAAAACATCTGCGTAGACGAGTCCCTAATGCATTTTACCGGGCGCCTTGGCTTCAAGCAGTACATCCCAAGCAAGCGCGCCCGGTATGGGGTCAAATTGTATAAGCTCTGTGAAATGGCCACAGGCTATACGCACAAATTTCGGATCTATGAGGGAAAAGATCAGACCCTGGAGCCGGTCGGTTTCCCTGACTACCTGGGGAGCAGTGGGAAGATAGTCTGGGACTTGGTGTCACCCTTATTCGGCAAGGGGTACCATATTTATGTGGACAACTTTTACACAAGTGTGGCCCTCTTCAAGCATTTGTTCCTAGAACAGATTGGCTGCTGTGGCACCGCACGACCTAGTCGCCAGGGCTTCCCCCAACGGCTCATTACCACCAGACTTGCAAGGGGGCAGAGGGCTTCATTATGTAACGAAGAACTGCTCGCGGTGAAATGGAGAGACAAGCGTGACGTTTACATGCTCTCCTCCATTCACGCAGACACGACAGTCCAAATTGAACGGACAACCAGTGTCGTTGAAAAGCCCCTCTCGGTCCACGACTAGAACCTCCACATGGGAGGGGTGGACTTAAATGACCAGATGTTGGCCCCGTATTTGATTTCCCGACGCACCAGACGCTGGTATAAAAAGGTGTCTGTATATTTATTTCAATTGGCTGCCTATAATAGTTATGTTCTCTACAGTAAGGCTGGGAGAACAGGATCCTTCCTCAAATTTCAGGAAGAGATCATTTCGGAACTCCTGTATCCAGGAGGTTCCGTGGCCCCATCCACCAGTGTAGTTAGCCGTCTACACGGGCGGCACTTCCCCAGCGTTGTGCCTGGTACCTCAACCCAACCGCCACCCCGAAAAAGATGTCGTGTCTGTAGCAGGAGTGGAATAAGGCGTGACACCCGTTATTTCTGTCCTGACTGTCCTGACCACCCTGCCCTATGCCTAGGGGAGTGTTTCCGGAAGTACCACACTCAGGTACACTTAGGGACCTAGGGATTGCAGGACACAGGAAGTTTTTACAATCAGGCTCAAGGGTCTCTCAGGATACTAGGTTTTGAGAGACCCTAACACATAGGGGACGGTGCTGCTGTGCTACTGCAGAAGAGTGAAACGGTAGAAACCTCTCCTTTCACTTGGTATAACGTGTAAAGTGTACTTCTCACCATCTCTGTGTGATTTACACTTTACACTTTGTCCCATGGGAAAGGAGAGGTTTCTGCTAGGAAAATAAAGAGTGAAATGGTTAAAAAAAAAAAAAAATTAAACAGGTAGCAAGAAAAGAAAAATCTTGAGTTAGTTCAGGTTTTAAAAGTTCCGTTTTTTTTCATGTTCAGGTTTTATTCATGTTTTATAAAGTTTGTAACGTTCAAGTTATGTGCCTGCTGCCTGTTTTTTCTTCTTTTTTTTTTTCCCCCCTAACCACCCTTTATTTTCAAGGTAGATCAACGGACCAACCGATGAAAACGCCGCAGCACTGATGTGAATTCTGAGAGAAGCATTGCGCTGCTGTCAGAAGACACGTGAAGTCGGTGTATGCGGCGCTGCAAGGCGAGATTTCTCCTCTGCAGGACAGGTACGTTTGCCCAGGCATATGAGCTGAGGAGAGGTGTTGGAGTTCATATGCTTTGGCAAACACTTTGTATCAAAAATCTGGCAAAGATGTCTTCCTCCACACCGATTGTTTGATCGATGTGAATGGAGAAATCACGTTTGCCAGGACATAGGAGCTGAAGTGGGTATGGATGTTTGGGCGGAGCCCCTATGTCCTGGCAATCGCCAGGCCCCTCTATTTTTTTTGCATATTTTTTGGCAGAGATTTTTTCATCCACATCGATCGATGCGAATGAGGAAATCTGTGCCGTTCATTTTTTCTTCCAGCCCAGAAGCTGAACGGAAAAAAAATCTCATTACCCGTATGCTCAATATAAGGAGAATAGCAGAAACTCCTAATGCCTTAGGGTGTCTACTTTCCATAATTGGGTCACTTGTGGGGTATTTTTATTGTCCCGGCATTTTAGGGGCCCCTAAAGCGTGAGAAGGAGTTTGGAATCCAAATGCGTAAAATTGCCCTGTGAAATCCTAAAGGTACTCATTGGTTTTAGGGCCCCTTTGCGCATCTTGGCTGCAAAAAAGTGTCACTCATGTGGTATCGCCGTACTCAGGAGAAGTAGGGCAATGACTTTTGGGCTGTATTTTTATATATACCCATACTTTATGTGATAAATACCGCTGTAAACGACAACTTTTTAAAAAAATGTATACAAAGTTGTCAATTTACAGTGATATTTCTCTCACCCAGCATGGGTATATGTAAAAATACAACTCAAAACACATTGCCCTACTTCTCCTGAGTACGGCGATACCACATGTGTGACACTTTTTGCAGCCAAGATGTGCAAAGGGCCCTAATTCCAATGAGTACCTTTAGGATTTCACAGGGCATTTTTACGCATTTGGATTCTCACGCTTTAGGGGCCCCTAAAATGCCAGGGCAGTAAAAATACCCCACAAGTGACCCCATTTCGAAAGTAGACACCCTAAGGTATTCGCTGATGGGCATAGTGAGTTCATGGAAGTTTTTATTTTTGTCACAAGTTTGCGGAAAATGAAATTTTGAAAAACAAAAACAAAAACATTTCCGCTAACTTGTGACAAAAATAAAAACTTCCATGAACTTACTATGCCCCTCAGTGAATACCTTAAGGTGTCTACTTTCCGAAATGGGGTCATTTATGGGGTGTTTCTACTGTCTGGGCATTGTAGTACGTCAGGAAACAGGACAGGTGCTCAGAAAGTCAAAGTGCGGAAATTCACTTTTTTGCACCATAGTTTGTAAAAGCTATAACTTTTACCCAAACCAATAAATATACACTTATTGCATTTTTTTTTTATCAAAGACATGTAGAACAATAAATTTTGAGAAAAAATTGTAGAGAAATGTAGTTTTATTTGACAAATTTTCAAACAGAAAGTAAAAAATGTCATTTTTTTGCAAAAATTTCGGTAATTTTTGATTAATAGCAAAAAAAGTTAAAATGTCAGCAAGAATGACATACCACCAAATAAAAGCTCTATTAGTGAGAAGAAAAGGAGGTAAAATTCATTTGGGTGGTAAGTTGTATGGCCGAGCAATAAACGGTGAAAGTAGCGTAGTGCAGAATTGTAAAAAGTGGCCTGGTCATTAAGGGTGTTTAAGCTAGGGGGGCTGAAGTGGTTAATTTGCTGTTTATTAAAATTCCTAGATCCTTTTCCATGTCAGTGTTACCGAGTGTTTTACAATTTAATATGTACGGGTGACTTGCATTATTCCTTCCCATGTGCATAACTTTACATTTGTCAGTGTTAAACCTCATCTGCCATTTCTCTGCCCAAGCCTCCAATCTATCCAGATCCCTCTGTAGCAGAAAACTGTCCTCTTCAGTGTTAATTACTTTACACAGTTTAGTGTCATCTGCAAAAATAGATATTTTACTTTGCAGGCCTTCTACAAGATCATTAATAAATATATTGAAGAGAATAGGGCCCAATACTGACCCCTGAGGTACCCCACTAGTGACAGTGACCCAATCTGAGTATCTACCGTTAATAACCACCCTCTGTTTTCTGTCACTCAGCCAGTTACTTACCCACATACAGACATTTCTCCCAGTCCGAGCATCCTCATTTTATATACTAACCTTTTATGAGGTACAGTGTCAAATGCTTTGGAGAAGTCCAGATATACGACATCCATTGATTCGCCGCTGTCAAGTCTAGAACTTACCTCCTCATAGAAACTGAATAAATTCATTTGGCATGACTGATCCCTCATGAAGCCATGCTGATATGGCGTTATTTGCTTATTTTCATTGAGATACTCCAAAATGGCATCTATTAGAAACCCTTCAAACAGTTTAACAACAATAGATGTTAAACTTACCAGCCTTTAATTTACAGGCTCTGTTTTTGGACCCTTTTTGAATATTGGCACCACATTTGCTATGCGCCAATTCTGTGGAACATTCCCTGTCAGTATAGAGTCTGTAAATATCAGAAATAAGGGTCTGGCTATGACATCACTTAATTCCCTTAGGATACGGGGGTGTATGCCATCCGGTCCTGGCGATTTGTCTATTTTAATCATTTTAAGTCGCTGTTGTACTTCTTCCTGGGTCAGACAGGTCACTTTTAATGGGGAATTTACTTTTACATTCTGCATTTCATCTGACAGTTTATTTTCCTCAGTGAATATAGTGGAGAAAAAAATATTTAATAGTTTTGCTTTATCCTTGTCGCTCTCTGCAACACCCCCCTCATTGCAATGTAGAGGGTCGACTCCTACAGATTTATATTTTTTACTATTTATATAATTGAAGAACATTTTAGGGTTAGTTTTAATCTCTTTGGGTCTCTAGTTTGGCAAATTTTATTATTTTTTTCCTTATAGTTTTTCAGTGTTTCCTGGTTCCCCTCCTGTTTTAGTGATTTATATGCTTTCTTTTTGTCATTTATTCCTTTCTTTACGGTTCCATTTATCCACATGGGTTTCTTATTGTTCCTTAGCCTTTTATTCCTATAAGTTATGTACCTCTCACAATTAGATGTTACACTGCTTTTAAAAATCTCCCATTTTATGGTTGTATTTTTATTTTTGAGGACTTTGTCCCAGTTAGTTAGGCCTATGGCCTCTCTTAGTTGGCTAAATTTTGCTTTTTTGAAGTTTGGTATTTTTGTTCCTCCCTTTAGAAACTCTCGTTTGAATGATAATTGGAAGGTTATTACTTTATGGTCACTATTTCCCAGGTGTCCCCCAACCTGCACATCTGTTGTTCTATCAGGTCTATTGGTTAATACTAAGTCCAGTATGGCCATCCCTCTAGTGGGGTCCTGAACCAGTTGGGAAAGGTAATTGTCTTTGGCTATTGCCAAGAACCTGTTTCCTTTTTGGGATGTACAGCTTTCAGTTTCCCAGTCTATCTCTGGGTAGTTGAAGTCCCCCATAATAACGACTTCATTATGATTTGCCGCCTCGTCTATCTCCTTTAATAGTAGATTTTCTGTGGAGTCTGGTATATTAGGTGGTTTATAATACACTCCTATTAGTAATTTATTGTTTTTTGCTCCATGTATTTCTACCCACAGTGACTCCACATGTTCATGTCCCTCATAGATGTATTCTCGAATTACGGGATTAAGACACGACTTCACATAGAGGCAGACCCCTCCACCTCTCCGGTTTTTACAATCCTTTCTAAACAGATTGTAACCTTTTATATTAACTGTCCAGTCATAGCTATCATCCAGCCATGTCTCAGTTATTCCCACTATGTCATAGTCCTCCTCACACATCACTAATTCCAGTTCACCAGTCTTGTTAGCCAGGCTTCTGGCATTAGTATACATACATTTGACAGGTTTATGTGTATTTTTTACCCTACATCTTTCATTCCTTCCCCAGTCACACTACCTCGCCCCTGGTCTCTATCTGCACTATCTTCCCCTCCTATAATGTAATTACCCTCTCTCCCAGTCCTTAGTTTAACACTCCTCCAACCTTCTAGCCATTTTTCTCCCCAACACAGCTGCCCCTTTCCCACTGAGGTGCTGCCCGTACCTACGATAGAGCCTGTAGCCGACAGAGAAGTCGGCCCAGTTCTCCAGGAACCCGAACCCCTCCTTCCTACACCAGCTCTTGAGCCACTTGTTACCTCCCTAATCTCCTGCTGCCTTTCTTGTGTGGCTCGTGGTACAGGCAGTATTTCAGAAAATACTACTTTTGGGGTCCTTGCCCTAAGCTTTTGACCTAAAACCCTGAAATCACTTGTTGGCTAGTTCTTTTTATAGCACTTTTCATTAGTTGGCTAGGGTAGCCCTTTTCTTTAAACCGTTTTTCTAAAATTTTTGTTTGAATTCTGAAATCTGAGATTTTGGTACAGTTGCGTCTAATCTTTCCGGCTATATGGGATGGGATTTTGTAGCCATTTCTTATGGTGAAAACTTGAGAAATGAATGTAACTGTTTGAATCGACTGTTTTAAAGTATGTTTTTGTGATCAGCTGTTTCTCGTCGATCAATATGATGATATCTAAAAAATCAATTATTTTGTTGTTAAACTTGGGGGTAAAGGAAATACCCCAGTCTGTTTGGTTTAGTGTTTCGCAGAATTGCAATGCCCTAAGTTCATCTCCATCCCAGATCAGGAACAGATCAGCAATATACCTTTTATAGTATATAATATTTTTGTGAAATGTGGGGTGTTTTAAAATGAATTCTTTTTCAAATGCCCCCCATAAAAAGGTTGGCAAAGGCCGGCGCTACCCGAGTCCCCATGGCGGTCCCCCGGCATTGATGATATGTCTTATCGTTGTATGAAAAATAATTATTTTCCAGTATGAACTGTAAGCATTCCAAAAGGAACTCAGTTTGTAGGGGTTTAAGAGTGATGTCGGTTTCGAGGGTAGTTCTCACTCATTGGATTCCCAGATCATGTCTTATATTTGAGTATAAGGATGTCACATCCATTGTTAATAGTGCATAGATGTCTTGCCATTTGACTGTTTTCAGTTCCCTAATTAACTGGCTAGAATCGTTTAGGTAGCTCGGCAGGCATTTCACATATGGCTGTAACTTAATATCAAGAAATTGTGACAAATTGCTCGTAGCGCATTTTGTGTTGGAAACAATAGGTCTGGGGGAATGTCTTTATTTTTGTGGATTTTGGTGATTCAAAATTTTGAAGCCTACGAGAAAGAAGCGCAAAGAATCTTCAGTGATCAAATGTACTATAAATCAACAACTTGTAACCCATTTCCTGAGATAACTAAGAAAGTGAAGGCCCTTGTCAAGAAAGCCTATGATAACCGACTCATAAACAAAAAAGAAAAAAACTTTTTACTTCCTAGGGCACCCTGTATACCATACTTTTACCACTTACCCAAAATCCACAAAAATAAAGACATTCCCCCGGGCAGACCTATTGTTTCCAACACAAAATGCGCTACGAGCAATTTGTCACAATTTCTTGATATTCACTTACAGCCATATGTGATCACTCCGATAGACTTCATACCTAATAATCCGTTTAATCGTTTTGAGAAATTACAGAGAAAAGAAGTATATTGGATCTACCAGCTTGACACTTTAAACCCGAAGGGTCTGAATGAGATCAATGAGACCATTCTGTGAGACATTTGTACACTATTCATCTATACACTCATCAGTCCAATTAAGTATCCATCTACTGATAAATCGTATAAGAAGTTTTTAGGAAATATTGTATCGTAAAAGCCTGTAGTATGAAATTCTGTATTACAGAAGCTTTTATAAAACATACCATAGGACTACAGGAGCTTGTTTAAAAGAGATGACTCTGTGTTCCAATATATCATAAAAATCATTTCCTTCTTTCATGACTTTTTATATTTATGGTTTTATATTTATTTATTAATCATAATTGCCTTCTTTAATTCTGAGTGGAGCACAAGAACCGCGACTGTAATGTTTTCCCCTATTATGTACCACTTAAGAAACAATACATCTAATAATAATAATCCCGAGAAATGTATCAATCATGGAGCGCTAGGAACTGCAAGCGCCATGTCACAATCCCCGGCTATATCTATTGAAAGGCCCCCTTGAGGACTAAACACCGGGCAGGTAAATCCGGCACGGGTCGGCACTATTAAAAATATTAAAAATATTACTATTGTATCCCCATCATCCCTGCGGTGTCCGGTGAGTGCGATCCTATAACAGATCGCAGCACCGGAGGTAGAAGAAGACAACAGCGCAACATGACAGCCGGCGCTCATAGGAAAACAAGCGCACGGGCAAGTGAAATCCTGTATGGGCCGGCACTACTATAATAAAATACAATTACCAACGCGCACTGCTGCATCCCCATCATCCCTGCGGTGTCCGGTGAGTGCGATCCTATGACAGACCGCTGCTAACCACTAAAGCCTATCTGAATATTGTAAAATTATGTGCAACTCTAGGCAGTAAACAGAGCCAGGGTGAAAGTATTATTTTATGGATATATGACAATTTTGGTGTAAAACTAGAGAGGGCGGCATCCTGTCAATCATGGGACTCTGCCTCCCTGTAGTCCCACCCTCATTTTTAGGGTGCCTTTTTAGCCTTTAAATACATTGTATACTACTGTTTATCATTGTAATGTCCTGATGAAGGGGGCATGAGCCCCTGAAACGCGTAGACTTTGCTTTTTCAATTATTTAAATAAAAAAGGATTGTCCACATCCAGTTGTGTTACATCTGCCTGCAGCGCCGTGGTAAAGGTCCACCTCAGTGTTTTCCATTTCAAGTTGTCACTCCATAACTGGGCCACTATTTTCCCCTTTTGGCCTGGATGACATCACTATTTATTTGACCCTTCTTCTGATCTGTCAGAAGGAAGGAAAAATGAGATGCACAACGATTACCGTCTATGTAGCAGCTGTAAAGCCTGTATGACATAGTTCCTATTTTGCATCACAATTGGCTTATGATTTGGTAGCCAAAAGCAGGAGTGGGTACAAAACACAGAAGACATACAAATATTCCATTCACATTTCATCTCTGTTTTGGATCCACTCCTGTTTTTTTTTTGCCTTAGCAATACAGATGGATTACTGACCAAATACTGACCATGTGAAGGTGGAAGCTCAACAGACAGGATCCATTTTTGGGGGTTATTGTTCTAACGGATCAGAGGAAGGGCAAAATATTCACAGAGACATCACAAACTTACTGCTGACACCCTTTGCTGCTCAGTCAGGGTGGCTCTACTTGTATCAGAACAGGTTCTGTAGAAATCTATGTGGAATCAGGAAATAGGTGTAAAAGGATTGTACTCTTTCATGCTATAATAGGATCTTGGGCCTCTGCACAGTTCTTTATACCTGGCACTAACATTGACCTGTAAGGCTGAATTCATACTTGAGTTATTTGGTCAGTTTTGGCCCCATAACTGCCCAAATAAGTAAAGTGTGAAGTGATTCTAAGAGCGACACCTGCTATCTGCGTGTCATACTGACTCACAGTATTGTTTCACTACCACAGCAGACAACCTATGCGTGTTTCTGCAAAGCACAGTGTTCTACACCACTATACAGGCTCTTTGCAGCCAGAATCAAATCTTTTTGGAAAAAGATATAAAATAATTTTTGAGAAATTTGCTGATCTCTAGCAGTAGTATTAGACCGCTTTTTAACCCCATTTAGAGAATCAAGGCCAAATAAAATTATTTATCTATAAAACGAGGTGGCAAACAAAATAACTGAAAAAAAGAGTGCTTTTTCACCTAAATTATAGATTTATGGCCTAGTGGAATTACTTATCTATAACACAAGGTGCAAGACCAAACAACTGAAAAAATAAAGGGCTATTTCTCACCAATTACGGAAAAAAGGCTTTCTAGTATTACTTATGTATAACACAACCTGGACACCCGAATATCAGTAGTATTAGACTGCTTTTAACCCCAATTACTTAATCAAGGTGTAATAGAATTGCTTATATATTAACCAAGGGGGCACTGTTCAATTAGTCCCTGTACTCTCCCTATGCTCTCGCTATTCTCTCCATATATTGTGAAAAAAGTCTCCCTTTGATCTTCCTACACTGTCCCTAAACTCTCACTATCCAATATTTCAAAATTAAAGGCTTTCTTAATTACTGTCCCTAGCGCGAGACCGAGCAGGATGAGTGTTTTATAGGGTTCGGACCTCACAAGGGCAAGCTAGCTGCTTCTTACTCTAACTTTGTAACACGTCACCGCCTTTTTCGGAAAAAATCGTTTTGTTACCCTGAGGCGTGAGAAAATCCAGATTTTTTGCGAGTCATATTCTTCTTAAGCTTCGGATCAAATTCCACTTTGTCAGATTCAATTCTCTCAAGACTATTTATAAATACAATGCTATTAAAATAGAGGCCTTAACCCTTAAAGGATGAACAATAAGGAAAAAAGTGGGAGGCACTCTACTTACACCTGGAATATATAGAGATCTCAATGCAATATTGTAGTAAACTCATTCACCCTTTATTGAACATGCCTTTACATACAACCTAAAAACATAAAAACATACCCTATATCAAAACAGCAAATAGACCATATGACAATAAAAATTAGACCCTCATGGCGTAAGAATTTGTATCCTCCATAAAAGTCCAAAGATATGGACTAGATAATGCAGGCCATATATCTAGGTTGATACGTCCCAAAAAAATGTTGTTAATTGCAAGCCTTGTAGCTATGATGTTTCACCTCCAGAAGGGTCAATTTAGCTTTTTGGGATATTCATAAAATATGTGGTTTATGTCATATAGTCCGCTGCCAAGAATGTTCCTTTTTATCTCCAATTGATCAATTACACAGCAAAACACTCAGTTGCGCAGGGCAATATACTCAATGCTCCATATAGTGAGGCATATAGTAAAGCATAATCAATTAGCTCTGCGCTACAATATTGCCCATTTTCGTTAAGTCATAAATCGTAGAGAGGATATAGTGGCAAAGGTTGCTACATTACCACCGGCATGTGTGAATGCGGCGTCCTTCTCTCTCCAGTGCGCTCGCTCTGTGTATCTGCCAGGACCTGCCGCGGCGTCCCACGTGGTCCCTCCGTCATACAGTGGCGTCCCACGTGACGGTGGCAGCGGCGTCTGGCTGGTCAATCTTCTTTTATGCTGTTATACGGGATGGTTTGATGTAATGCCGCTCCGTATGGGATGCCGCGGCAGGTCCTGGCAGATACACAGAGTGAGCGCACTTGAGAGAGAAGGACGCCGCATACACACATGCCAGTGGTAATGTAGGAACCTTTGACACTATATCCTCTCTGACAAAGCTTTTCTATATTTCAGCCATGCTAACCCTGCCTTCTGAGGTGCTGGCGGTGCCCTGGCTATGTTGGCGACCTCTTCCTCCTCCTCTACCTTCGCCTTGTGCTTCCACTGAAGCCCCGGTGTCAGCTGGGAATGCCATCAGCAGCGCATCTACCAGCATACGCTTGTACTCGCGCTTCTTCTGATCACGATCCAGTGAGGGAATTATGGATAGCACGTTGTCCTTGTAACTGGGATCCAGTAAGGTGGCCAACCAGTAATCAGCACAAGTTAGAATGTGGGCAACTCAGCGGTCGTTGCGCAGGCACTACAGCATGTAGTCGCTCATGTGTGCCAGGTTCCCCAGAGGCAATGACAATCTGTCCTCTGTGGGAGGTGTATCGCCTGTGTCCTCGGTATCCCCCCAGCCACACAGTTTGCAGTTAGGGAGATGTAGCGTCCCTGCCCGTGCTTACTTGTCCATGTATCTGTGGTTATGTGGACCTTGCCACAGATGGCTTTACGCATTGCACACTTGATTTTATCCTCCACTTGGTTGTGCAGGGAAGGGACGGCTCGCCTGGAAAAGTAGTGGCGGCTGGGATTGACGTACTGTGGGACAGCCACCGCCATCAGCTGTTTAAAACAGTCCGTCTCCACCAGATGGAATGACATCATTTCAAAGGCCAGTAATTTTGAAATGTTGGCATTCAGGACCAGGGATCGAGGGTGGGTAGGTGGGTATTTTCTCTTTCTCTCCAGTGTTTGGGAGATGGACAGCTGAACGCTTGCGTATGACATGGTGGAGATGCCTGGTGTTGATGATGGAGGTGGTGGTGTTGGTGGCACATACTCTGCTGGGTGGCAGGTGCCACTGTGACTCCAGAGATGGAAGAAGAGGCAGAGACAGCAGCAGAAGAGGAAGCAGGAGGAGCCTGAGACCTTTCTTTGTTTTTAACCCTTTCATGACCAAGGTTCATTGATGCCCCAGTGTCCAGGTCAAAATTTACAAATCTGACGTGTCACTTTATGTGGTAATAACTCTGGAATGCTTTTACTTAGCCAGGCCATTCTGAGATTGTTTTCTCGTGACACATTGTACTTCATTACAGTCATAAATTTGACTCAATATATTTCACCTTTATTTATGAAAAAATCCCAAATTTACCAAAAATTTAGAAAAATTTCCAATTTTCCAAATTTCAATTTATCTGCTTTTAAAAAAGAAAGTGATACCTCATAAAATATTCATTACTTAACATTCCCCGTATGTCATTTAATTTTTTTAGGACGTTAGAAGGCTTAGAAGTTTAGAAGCAATTCTTAGAATTTTTACAAAAATTTCCAAAACCCACTTTTTAAGGACCAGTTCAGTTCTGAAGTCACTTTGTGGAGCGTACATAGTGGAAATTCCCCATAACCGACCGCATTGTAGAAACTACACCCCTCAAGTTACTCAAAACTGATTTTACAAACTTTGTTAACCCTTTAGGTGTTTCACAAGAAATAAAGGAAAATGGAGATGAAATTTAAAAATTTCACTTTTTTGGCATATTTTCCATTTTAATCAATTTTTTTCTGTAACACATCGAACGTTAACAGCAAAACAAAGCATAATATTTATTACCCTGATTCTTTGGTTTACAGAAACACCCCACATATGGTTGCAAACTGATAAAAGGGCGTACGGCAAGGCACAGAAGGAATGGAGCGCTATATGGTTTTTGGAAGGAAGAATTTGCTGGACTGATTTTTAGATGCCCTGTCCCATTAGAAGCCCCCCCCCCCCCTTCCACAGTTTCACCTTTACAGTAGAAACTCCCAAAAATTTACCCTATTTTGGAAACTAGGGGATAAGTTGCCAGATTTATTGGTACTGTTTTCGGGTAACATAGTAACATTGTACATCAGGCCGAAAAAAGACATCTGTCCATCCAGTTCGGCCTGTCATCCTGCTAGTTGATCCAGAGGAAGGAAAAAAAAAAAAAAAAACAGTGAGGTAGAAGCCAATTTTCCCCACTTAAGGGGAGTAAAAAATTCCTTCCCGACTCCATTCAGGCAATCAGAAGTACTCCCTGGATCAACAACCCATCTCTAGTAGCTATAGCCTGTAATATTATTACACTCCAGAAATACATCCAGGCCCCTCTTGAATTCCTTTATTGTACTCACCATCACCACCTCCTCAGGCAGAGAGTTCCATTGTTCTCACTGCTCTTACCGTAAAGAATCCTCTTCTATGTTTGTGTACAAACCTTTTTTCCTCCAGACGCAGAGGATGTCCCCTTGTCACAGTGACAGTCCTGTGGATAAATATATGATGGGAGAGATCTCTGTACTGACCCCTGATATATTTATACATAGTTATTAGATCTCCCCTCAGTCGTCTTTTTTCTAAAGTAAATAACCCTAATTTTGATAATCTTTCAGGGTACTGTACTTGCCACATTCCAGTTATTACGTTAGTTGCCCTCCTCTGAACCCTCTCCAGCTCTGCTATGTCCGCCTTGTTCACAGGAGCCCAGAACTGTACACAGTACTCCATGTGTGGTCTGACTAGCGATTTGTAAAGTGGTAGGACTATGTTCTAATCACGGGCGTTTATGCCCCTTTTGATGCAACCCATTATCTTATTGGCCTTGGCGGCAGCTGCCTGACACTGGTTTTTGCAGCTTAGTTTGCTGTTTATTAAAATTCCTAGATCCTTTTCCATGTCAGTGTTACCGAGTGTTTTACCATTTAGTATGTACGGGTGACTTGCAGTATTCCTTCCCATGTGCATAACTTTACATTTGTCAGTGTTAAACCTCATCTGCCACTTATCTGCCCAAGCCTCCAATCTATCCAGATCCCTCTGTAGCAGTATATTGTCCTCTTCAGTGTTAATTACTTTACACAGTTTAGTGTCATCTGCAAAAATTGAAATTTTACTATGCAAGCCTTCTACAAGATCATTAATAAATATATTGAAAAGAATCAGGCCCAGTATTGACCCCTGAGGTACCCCACTATTGACAGTTGCCCAATCCGAGTGTGTTCCGCTAATAACCACCCTCTGTTTTCTGTCACTCAGCCAGTTACTTACCCACTTACAGACATTTTCTCCCAGTCCGAGCATCCTCATTTTATATACTAACCTTTTATTTGGTACAGTGTCAAATGCTTTGGAGAAGTCCAGACTCCAGATACATGACATCCATTAATTCTCCGCTGTCAAGTCTAGAACTTACCTCCTCATAGAAAATGATTAAATTCGTTTGGCATGACCGATCCCTCATGAAGCCATGCTA
Organism: Bufotes viridis; assembly: GCA_033119425.1. NCBI lineage: Eukaryota > Metazoa > Chordata > Amphibia > Anura > Bufonidae > Bufotes > Bufotes viridis. Next base: position 410,192,353 of record CM065589.1, on the reverse strand, counting down.
ATATGGTGTTATTTGCTTATTTCTGTTGAGATCATCTAAGATAGCATCTCTCAGAAAACCTTCAAACAGTTTCCCTACAACAGATGTTAAACTTACAGGCCTATAGTTTCCGGGCTCTGTTTTTGGACCCTTTTTGAATATTGGCACCACATTTGCTATGCGCCAATCCTGTGGGACATTCCCTGTCCGTATAGAGTCTGCAAATATCAGAAATAAGGGTCTGGTTATGACATTACTTAATTACCTTAGGATCCGGGGGTGTACGCTATCCGGTCCTGGCGATTTGTCTATTTTAATAATTTTAAGTCGTTGTTGTACTTCTTCTTGGGTCAGACAGGACACTTTTAATGGGGGATTTATTTTTACATTCAGCATTTCATCTGACAGTTTATTTTCCTCAGTGAATACATTGGAGAAAATATTTATAGATTTAAGATTTATACTTTTTAACATTTATATAATTGAAGAAAATTTTAGGGTTAGTTTTACTCTCTTTGGCAATTAATCTCTCGGTCTCTAGATTGGCCGCTTTTATTTGTTTTTTACATTTTCTATTTTTATCCTTATAGTTTTTCAGTGCTTCCTCGCTACCCTCCTGTTTTAGTGATTTAAATGCTTTCTTTTTGTCATTTATTGCTTTCTTTACATTTCTATTTATCCACATTTGTTTCTTTTTGTTCCTTAACCTTTTATTCCCGTACAGTATGTACCTCTCACGATGAGAATTTAGGATGCTTTTAAAGAAATCCCATTTTGTGGCTGTATTTATGTTTTTGAGGACTTTGTCCCAGTTAGTTAGGCCTATGGCTTCGCTTAGTTGGCTAAATTGAGCTTTTTTGAAGTTTGGTATTTTTGTTCCTCCCTGTAGAAATGCTCTCTTGAATGAAAAATGGAAGGTTATTACTTTATGGTCACTATTTCCCAGGTGTCCCCCAATTTGCACATCTGTTGTTCTGTCACGTCTATTCGTTAATACTAAGTCCAGTATGGCTGTCCTTCTAGTCGGGTCCTGAACCAGTTGGGAAAGGTAATTGTCTTTGGCTATTGCCAAGAACCTGTTTCCTTTATGCGATGTACAGCTTTCAGTTTCCCAGTCTATCTCTGGGTAGTTGAAGTCCCCCATAATAACCACCTCATTATGATTTGCGGCCTTGTCTATCTCATTTAGAAAAAGGTGGATACCACTGAGGAAGAGGTCAGCATTACTGAGACCTCGAAACGCGTTTGGTGACTACACTTACTTAAAACCTCCTTGCAGCGCTGCTATTTGAAATGGAGAAATACGTATTCCCGGAGTCTAAAAGGACAAACAGACCTCCGGGCGAATTAAAGGTTTGACGTTATTTACGGTAGAGTATACCACTTGATATCACAAGCTAAGTGGTCTCTTACAAATCAACGCCCGGGAAAGGTTGCTGTTTTAAAGCAAAGTGTCCATGCTGAATCGTCTCCAAATAATCGTCGATTTGAGCCGGCTTATCGCAAAGAAAGTGAGTACTGGTACCGACACTGACTAATCCACGGAGGTAAGATTTGTGGTGGGACGCCACCACCTATCTAGCAAATATTTGAAAAATACACTAACGGAGAATTGGTCCAACCAAGTACGGACATACTTCATATCCTCTTGTGTTTTAACTATCTGGAGTGGCTCCATAGCCAAGTCTGTACACGAATTATTGCAAGATGGACTTTTCAGTACAATTGAGCTAATGGATTCTTCATGAACTCACTTATTATTTTTTTAGTTTTTATTTTATTTTTATTTTTCAAGGGAACTTTTTTGTAGAAAAATTTTTCAAATTTTTTTTTTTCATAAAGATTTTTTTCAAAAAAAAAATTTCTAATTTTTTTTTTTTCCATATCTGTTTTATTGTGTGTTTTAATAAATGTTACATATATTTTAATCGTGCCTACTGTCTGCATATTTCCAGATAAGTTGAGTGCCATACCTTGATTCTATTGTCTCACTTTTATTTTTTGTGGTGTTTGGAAGCTTACACCATTTGAGTATTGAGCACCATAGTCCAATCACAGATCGGTGGAGCCGTCTCTAAACCACTTCCTCCTATTAGTAATTTATTATTGTTTTTGGCTCCATATATCTCTACCCACAGTGACTCCACATGTTCATGTCCCTCACTTATATCTTCTCGGACTGTGGGCTTTTGATAGGACTTTACATAAAGGCAGACCCCTCCCCCTCTCCGGTTTTGACGATCCTTTCTAAACAGACTGTAACCCTGTACATTAACTGCCCAGTCATAGCTATAATCCGGCCATGTCTCTGTTATTCCCACTATATCATAGTCCTCCTCACACATCACTAATTCCAGTTCCCCAGTTTTGTTAGTCAGGCTTCTGGCATTAGTGTACATACAATTAATAGGTTTTTGTATGTTTTTTACCCTACACCTTTCCTTCTGAACTGTTTTAGTCCCTCCTTCCATTCCTCCCTTAGTCCCACTACCGTGCCCCCGGTATCTATCTGCACTATCTTCCCCTCCTTTAACGTAAATACCCTCCCCTCCAGTCCCTAGTTTAAACACTCCTCCAACCTTCTCGCCATCTTTCTCCCCAACACAGCTGCCCCTTCCCCATTGAGTTGCAGCCCGTCCCTACAATAGAGCCTGTAGCTGACAGAGAAGTCGGCCCAGTTCTCCAGGAACCCAAACCACTCCCTCCTACACCAGTTCTTGAGTCTCCCTAATCTCCCACTGCCTTTCTTGTGTGGCTCTTTGTACAGGCAGTATCTTGGAAAATACACATGATTTTTTATTGCGCTATATTATGTTTTTTGTGAGGCAAGGTCATTCAAAAAGGGCTGTTTTTTCACTGTATTTTTTATTTTTTACAAGATTTATCTGACAGGGTAGATCATGTGATATTTTTATAGAGCAGGTCCTTAATGACGCGACAATACCTAATATTATACCATGTTTTAGTGTCACTATAGTCTGAGAGCCATAGTTTTTTCAGTTTTTAGGCAATTGTCTCAGGTTGGGTCTCACTTTTGTGGGATGAGGTGACGGTTAGATTGGCACTATTTTGGGGGTCATATGAGTTTTTAATTGCTTGCTATTGCACTTTAGGTAATGTAATGTGACAAAAAATGGCTTTTTGACAAAGTTTTTATTTAACTTTTTTTACAGGGTTCACTTGAGGGGTTAGATCATGTGGTATTTTTATAGAGCAGGTTCTTACGGACGTGGAGATACTTAATATGTATACCTTTTTTTAGTTATTTAGGTTTTACACAATAATATCATTTTTGAAACAAAAAAATCATGTTTTAGTGTCTCCATAGTCTGAGAGCTATAGTTTTTTCAGTTTTTAGGCGATTGTCTCAGGTTGGGTATCATTTTTGCGGGATGTGGTGATGGTTAGATTAGCACTATTTTGGGTGTCATATGTGTTTTTGATCGCTGGCTATTATACTTTTTGAGATGTAAGGTGACAAAAAATGGCTTTTTGACAAAGTTTTTATTAATCTTTTTTACAGGGTTCACTTGAGGGATTAGGTCATGTGGTATTTTTATTGAGCAGGTCCTTATGGACGTGGCGATACTTAATATGTATGCTTTTTTATTTATTTAGGTTTTACACAATAATATCACTTTTGAAACAAAAAAAATCATGTTTTAGTGTCTCCATAGTCATAGAGAGCCATAGTTTTTTCAGTTTTTAGGTGATTGTCTCAGGTTGGGTATCATTTTTGCGGGATGAGGTGATGGTTAGATTGGCACTATTTGGGGGTCATATGAGTTTTTGATCACTTGCTATTACAATTTTTGTCATGTAAAGTGACAAAAAAAATAGCTTTTTGACAAAGAATTTTTTTTATTTTTTTTACAGTGTTCACTTGAGGGGTTAGGTCATGTAGTATTTTTATAGAGCAGGTTCTTACAGATGTGGCGATACCTAATATGTTTACTTTTTAAAAAATATTTTTTACATTTAACACCAAAAAGCTTTTTTGAAACAAAAAAAAATCATGTTTTAGTCTGAGAGTCATAGTTTTTTTTATTTATTGGGCGATTGTTTTAGGTAGGGCCTCATTTTTTGCAGGATGATGTGACTGTTGTATTGGTATTATGTTGGGGGAAGTACGCCTTTTTGATCACTTTGTGTTGGAAGTTTTGTGATGTAAAGTGCCAAAAAATGAAATTTTTAACATGGTTTTAAGTTTTATGTTTTTATGGTGTTCACCTAAGGGGTTGGGTCATGTGATATTTTTATAGAGCTGTGATGATACCAATTATGTGTAGTTTTTTATTTTTTTATTTTTTATGACAAATGGATTTGAGTAAATACCATTTTTAATTTATTTTCATTTTTATTTATTTATTTTTTCACTTTTGTTTTTTTTTTACACTTTTTTTTACTTATCAATACCCATCTGGATCCTGAAGATCCAGTGGGCCTGATCACAGTACAGTGCATTGCAATAGTCATCTATTACAATGCACTGTATAGTCAGTGCTACACTTACACTAAGGCTGATGAGACCCTCAGGGTCTCATCAGCCTTAGGTACATGGCAACCAGGAGGTGTCCGGTTGCCATGGCAACAATTGCACCGCTGCGATCACAGCAGCAGCGCGATGGCACAGAGAGGGAGATCCCTCCCTCTTAACCCCATGGATGCCGCAGGCGCCTGCTGACCACGGCATCTATTGGGTCAAACGCCCCAGATCGGTGCCTGCACTGATCTGGGGTGTAGCAGCAGAGTGTTAGCTGTGAGCTAACACTCGCTGATGAAACAGCCGGCAGCAGGAGGAGCGGAGCAGAGGGGGGGCACAACCAGGAGGAGGAATGGAAGGGGCAGCGGGGCATATGGCCGCATGTGGGGGCATATATTCTATATTGGGGGAACACAGGAGGAGGCATATTTTACTGTGGGCACTTAGTACATTTCAGGCTGCGATCTCCAGAGTGGAGATCGCAGCCTGAAACAGGCATTTTACACTAGAGAGCTCCGATTGGTTAGTCTGCACAGACTAACCAATTGGAGCGATCCTCTGCAAGGGACCACTCTGATTGGTCCCTTGCCAGCATGCCCGGGCTCTGAGCTGTCTGTGACAGCTGCAGAGCAGGGAGAAAAGCTTTAATCCAAGCGCTTTGCAGCGCTTTGCAGCGCTTGGATTAAAGATCCACCACGACGTCTATACACGTGCTAGCTACACGGGGTATGTGCAGCTAGAACGTATATAGCCGTATGGTAGTCGGGATGGGGTTAATGTGTTTACTCCACTGCAGTTCGTGCTTTGCATGTAGATGCCTGTTCATGCAGGTAGTGCTCAGGTTTAGAATGTTTATTCCTCGCTTCAGGAGGAAGGTCTTGTCGTCAGGACATTTTCTGAAGAACTGGCATGCCAATGAACTCCTTGGAGCTGGAGTTGGTGTGCTAGGTTCCTGGGTGCGGTGCGCAGTAGCAGGCATACTCTCTCTGGGACAGCCGCTCCGCTTTTGCAGCCTGCTCTCTCTTTTGCTGTGCTGTTGCCTCTGTGCGACCACTGCCTCTTCCTCAGAACTGCACACGTCACTAGCATGAACTTAAGTCCAGTCGGGGTCTAGGACCTCATCGTCCTCCACATCATCTTCCACCCATTCTTGACCCCTGCCCCCCCCCCCACCCGTTGGTCTGCAGAAAGCCGCAGCAGTTGGCACCTGTGTTTCGTCATTATCAGAGACGTGCTGCTGTGGTATTCCCATGTCTTCATCCTGCATCATAAGTGGTTGGGCATCAGTGCAATCAATGTCTTCCACTTCTGGGGCAGGGCTATGTGGATAGCCTGGGGAAACCCTGCCAGCAGAGTCATCAAAAAGCATAAGAGTCTGCTGCATGACCTGGAGCTCAGGCAGCTTGGCTGCTTTGCAAGGGGGTGGGGTGAAAGACTGATGGGCATGGGAAGCTGGTGCCAACTCTGAGCTTTCTGCAGAGGACTGGGTGGGAGATACTGTGAAGGAACTGGCGCCTCTGTCAGCCATACTATCTACTATCGCCTGTACTTGTTCTGGCCTCACCATCCATAGAGAAGAATTAGGGCTTACGAAAATAACAGGTTCTGTTGCCTACTCGCACCTGAGGAAGGTGTTTCACTTGGACCTGTAGCTGGCACAGAGTGGCCACGTCCTCTCCCAGCAACAGGAGCTCCCCCAACACCACCACGACCATGTCCACGTCCCTTATTTAATGTTCTCCTAATTATTTGCGTTCACCCACCAAACTAACAGATTCTTTAGGTCGCACAACAGTGCAAGGCCTCTTGTACACGACCGTATGGCTTTTTCAGTATTTTGCGGTCCGTTTATAACGATCCGTTTTTCCGTTTTTTGTTTATGTTGTGTTTCCGTTTTGGTTCCATTTTTCCATTCCGTTTTTCCGTATGGCATATATAGTATACAGTAATTCCATAATTACAATTGGGCTGGTCTTAAAATTTTCAATAGGTTGTTCAGCAAAAACGGAATGGATACGGAAGACATACGGATGCCTTTCCGTATGCTTTCCGTTTTTTTTTTGCTGACCCATTGACTTGAATGGAGCCACTGAACGTGATTTGCGGACAAGAATAGGACATGTTCTATATTTAAACTGAATGGAAAAACGCAAAAACGGAAACGGAAGGCAGACGGAGACACTTCAGTATTTTTTGCAGACTCATTGAAGTGAATGGTTCAGTATACTGTCAGTATACTGAACTGAAAAAACTACCAGTATACGGTCCGCAAAATACTGTTGTGTGCAAGAGGCCTAACAGTGCAATTCATTACAATTACTTCACTATCAACAAAAATTTGATTTTTCAAACCAACAATGTAAAAGCAGAGTCAGAAATGCAGCATACACCGCAAATGTGCTATCTACCGCACAACTGGTGTTTTTGCAACCAACTATATAAATGCGGAGTTCCACATGTTACTTAAAATGACTGAAATACAGGGTAGGCCTCAGATCTGCTATGTAGCACAAAACCAGTGTTTATTAACCCAACTACAAAAATGCAGTGTGTCACCCCAAAAATTATAAAACAGGTTTTTCAACGTTGTATGCAAACGTGTTCTGTGACACAACAGTACGGGTTTATTAACCCAACTACAGAAACGCAGTATATCACCCCAAAAATTATAAAACAGTTTTCTCAGCGTTGTATGCAAACGTGCTCTGTGGCACAACAGTACTAGTTTATTAACCCAACTACAGAAATGCAGTTTTTCACCGGAAAATTTTAAAACAATTTTTTCAACATTGTATGCAAACGTGCTATGTGGCACAAAAGTAAGGCCCCTTTCACACGGGCGTGATTTCCGTGCGGGAGCAATGCGTGAGGTGGACGCATTGCACCCGCACTGAATCCGAACCCATTCATTTCTATGGGGCTGTGCACATGAGCGGTGATTTTCACGCATCACCTCTGCGTTGCGTGAAAATCACAGCATGCTCTATATTTTGCGTTTTTCACGCAACGCAGGCCCCATAGAAATGAATGGGGCTGCGGGAAAATCGCAAGCATCCGCAAGCAAGTGCGGATGCATTGCGATTTTCCCGCATGGTTGCTAAGTGACGGGACCCGATCTTTATTATTTTCCCTTATAACTTGGTTATAAGGGAAAATAATAGCATTCTCAATAAAGAATGGTTTGTAGAATGTTGATTGAGTGGTTAAAAATAAAAAACTTAACTTACCTTAGCCACTTGATCGCGTAGTTGGCGATCTCTCTTCTATATTCAAGCATTAGCTGTAGTCTAAAGGACTAGTGTTGATCACAAATTTTCGAATTGCGAATTTTAATCGTGAAAATAGGCACTTCGAGAATTTGCTAATATTTAGAATATCGCAAAATATATTCGCAATTGCGAATATTTGTTTTATGCGAATTTTTTATATGCAAATTTTTGCAAGCAAGAAAATAATGTCATAAACTGGTATTTAAAAGGTATATTTTAAATGCCAGTTTTTGCAAATTATTTATGCAAATTTATGCACATTTTTATGCGAATTTTCACAATCAGAAAATAATGACTGGAGATTACGAATTTGCGAATTTTCGAATATATGGCGAATATTCACCCAAATATTTGCGAAATGACGCAAATTCGAATATTGCCCCTGACGCTCATCACTATAAAGGACCTGTGATGAGGTCTCATCACATGGTCCAATCACATGGTCCATCACAGGTCCTTTAGACTGCAGCTAATGATTGAAGAGAGATCAAAAAATTATAAAACAGTTTTTTCAGCATTGTATGCAAACGTGCTCTGTGGCACAACAGTACAGTTTTACTAACCAACTACAGAAATGCATAATTTCACCGCAACATTTTAAAACAGTTTTTTCAGCGTTGTATGCAAACGTGCTCTGTGGCACAACAGAACAGGTTTATTAACCCAACTACAGAAATGCAGTATGTCCCCCAAAAAAATTTTAAACAGTTTTTTCAGCATTGTATGCAAACGTGCTCTGTGGCACAGCAGTATGGGTTTATTAAACAACTACAGAAATGCAGTATTTCACTGCTAAATTTTAGAACAGTTTTTTCAGTGTTGTATGCAAATGTACTCTGTGGCACAACATTACGGGTTTATTAACCCAACTACAGAAATGCAGTATATCACCGCAAAATATTAGAACAGTTTTTCCAGCGTTGTATGCAAATGTACTCTGTGGCACAACAGTACGGCTTTATTAATCCCAACTACAGAAATGCAGTTTTTCACCGCTAAATTTTAAAACAGTTTTTCAGCGATTTCTGCAAAAGTGCTCTGTGGCACAACAGTTCAGGTTTATTAACCCAACTACAGAAATGCATCTTTTCACCGCAAAATTTTAAAACAGTTTTTTTAGCGTTGTATGCTAACCTGTTCTGTAGCACAACAGTATGGTTTTATTAACCCAACTACAGAAATGCAGTATGTCAGCCTAAATATTATAAAACAGTTTTTTAAGCTTTGTATGCAAATGTGCTCTGTGGCACAATAATACGGCTTTATTAACCCAACTACAGAAATGCAGTATGGCACCCCAAAAATTATAAAACAGTTTTTTAAGCATTCTATGCAAGGGTGCTCTGTGGCACAACAGTAAAGGTTTATTAACCCAACTACAGAAATACAGTATGTCACCACAAAAATTTTAAAACAGTTTTTTCAGCATTGTATGCAAACTAGCTCTGTGGCACAGCAGTACAGCTTTATTAACCCAACTACAGAAAAGCAGTTTTTCACCGCAAAATTTTAGAAGTTTTTTCAGTGTTATATGAAAATGTGCTTTGTGCAGAACAGTACGGCTTTATTAACCCAACTAGAGAAATGCAGTTTTTCACCGCAAAATTTTAGAACATTTTTTTCAGCGTTGTATGCAAACGTGCTCTGTGGCACAACAGTACTGGTTAATTAACCCAACTACAGGAATGCATCTTTTCATCGCAAAATTTTAAAACAGTTTTTCAGCGTTGTATGCAAACGTGTTGTGTGGCACAACAGTACAGGTTTATTAACCCAACTACAGAAATGCAGTATGTCAGCCTAAATATTATAAAACTTTTTTTTAAGAGTTGTATGCAAGCGTGCTCTGTGGCACTATAATACGGCTTTATTAACCCAACTACAGAAATGCGGTATGTCACACAAAAAATTATAAAACAGTTGTTTAAGCGCTCTATGCAAGCGTGCTCTGTGGCAATACAGTACAGGTTTATTAACCCAATTACAGAAATACAGTATGTCACCCCATATATTTGAAAACAGTTTTACCAGCGTTGTATGCAAATGTGCTCTGTGGCACAACAGTACGGCTTTATTAACCCAACTACAGAAACGCAGTTTTTCATCGCAAAATTTTAAAACTGTTTTTTTCAGTGTTGTATGCTAACGTGCTCTGTGGCACAACAGTATGGGTTTATTAACCCAACTACAGAAATGCAGTATGTCACCCCAAAAATTTTAAAGGTGTTTTTTAATCTTTGTATGTAAGTGTACTCTGTGGCACAATAATGCGACTGTATTAACATAACTACAGAAATGCAGTATGTCACCCAAAAAATTATAAAACAGTTTTTTAAGCATTCTATGTAAGCGTGCTCTGTGGCACAACAGTACAGGTTTATTAACCCAACAGCAGAAATGCCACCCCAAAAATTATAAAACAGTTTTTTCAGTGTTGTTTACAAGCGTGCTCTCTTTCACAACAATGCGGCTCAATTAACCCAACTACAGAAATGCCACCCCAAAAATTATAAAACAGTTTTTTCAGCATTGTATGCAAACGAACTCTGTGGCACAACAGTATCGGTTTATTAACCCAACTACAGAAATGCAGTATGTCACCACAAAAATTATAAGACAGTTCTTTCAGCATTGTATCCAAACGTGCTCTGTGGCACAACAGTACGGGTTTATTAACCCAACTACAGAAATGCAGTATGCCACCCCAAAAATTATTAAACAGTTTTTTCAGCGTTGTATGCAAACGTTCTCTGTGGCACAACAGTATGGGTATATTAACCAACTACAGAAATGCATTATTTCTCCTCTAAATTTTAGAACAGTTTTTTCAGCGTTGTGTGCAAATGTGCTCTGTGGCACAACAGTACGGCTTTATTAACCCAACTACAGAAATTCAGTTTTTCACTGCAAAATTTTAAAACAGTTTTTCAGCGTTGTATGCAAACGTGCTCTGTGGCACAACAGTACGGGTTTACTAAACAACCTACAGAAATGCATTTTTTTACCGCAAAATTTTAAAACATTTTTTTCAGCGTTGTATGCAAATGTGCTCTGTGGCACAACAGTACTAGTTTATTAACCCAACTACAGAAATGCCACCCCAAAAATTATGAAACAGTTTATCAGCGTTCTATGCAAATGTGCTCTGTGGCACAACAGTACTGGTTTACTAAACAACCTACAGAAATGCATTTTTTTTACCACAAAATTTTAAATAATTTTTTCAGCATTGTATGCAAATGTGCTCTGTGGCACAACAGTACTAGTTTATTAACCCAACTACAGAAATGCCACCCCAAAAATTATAAAACTGTTTTCTCAGTGTTGAATACAAGCGTGCCCTCTTTCACAACAATGCAGCTTAATTAACCCAACTACAGAAATGCCACCCCAAAAATTATAAAACAGTTTTTTCTGCATTGTATGCAAACGTGCTCTGTGGCACAACAGTACTGGTTTATTAACCCAACTACAGTAATGCAGTATGTCACCACAAAAATTATACAACAGTTCTTTCAGCATTGTATGCAAACGTTCTCTGTAACTCAACAGTATGGGTATATTAACCGACTACAGAAATGCAGTATTTCACCGCTAAATTTTAGAACAGTTTTTTCAGCGTTCTATGCAAATGTGCTCCGTGGCACAACAGTACGGCTTTATTAACCCAACTACTGAAATTCCGTTTTTCACTGCAAAATTTTAAAACTTTTTCAGCGTTGTATGCAAACGTGCTCTGTGGCACAACAGTACTAGTTTATTAAACCAACTAAAGAAATGCCACCCCAAAAATTATGAAACAGTTTATCAGCGTTGTATGCAAATGTGCTCTGTGGCACAACAGTACTGGTTTACTAAACAACCTACAGAAATGCATTTTTATTACCACAAAATTTTAAAACATTTTTTCAGCGTTGTATGCAAACGTGCTCTGTGGCACAACAGTACTAGTTTATTAACTCAACTACAGAAATGCCACCCCAATAATTATAAAACTGTTTTTCAGTGTTGTATACAAGCGTGCTCTCTTTCACAACAATGCGGCTTAATTATCCCAACTTCAGAAATGCCACCCCAAAAATTATAAAACAGTTTTTTCAGTGTTGTATACAGGCGTGCTCTCTTTCACAACAATGCGGCTTTATTAACCGAACTACAGAAATGCCACCCCAAAAACTATAAAACAGTTTTTTCAGCATTGTATGCAAACGTGCTCTGTGGCACAACAGGACCATTTTATTAACCCAACTACAGAAATGCAGTATGTCACCACAAAAATTATAAAACAGTTCATTCAGCATTGTATGCAAACGTGCTCTGTGGCGCAACAGTACGGGTTTATTAACCCAACTACAGAAATGCAGTATACTACCCCAAAAATTATAAAACAGTTTTTTCAGCATTGTATGCAAACATTTTCTGTGCCACAACAGTATGGCTATATTAACCAACTACAGAAATGCAGTATTTCACCGCTAAATTTTAGAACAGTTTTTTCAGTGTTGTTTGCAAATGTGCTCTGTGGCACAACAGTACGGCTTTATTAACCCAACTACAGAAATTCAGTTTTTCACTGCAAAATTTTAAAACAGTTTTTCCCGTTGTATGCAAACGTGCTCTGTGGCACAACAGTACTAGTTTATTAACTCAACTACAGAAATGCCACCCCAAAAATTGTGAAACAGTTTATCAGCGTTGTATGCAAATGTGCTCTGTGGCACAACAGTACTGGTTTACTAAACTACCTACAGAAATGCATTTTTTTTACCACAGAATTTTAAAACATTTTTTCAGCGTTGTATGCAAACGTGCTCTGTGGCACAACAGTACTAGTTTATTAACCCAACTACAGAAATGCCATCCCAAAAATAATAAAACAGTTTTTTCAGTGTTGTATACAAGTGTGCCCTCTTCTACAACAATGCGGCTTAATTAACCCAACTACAGAAATGCCAATCCCAAAAATTATAAAACAGTTTTTTCTGCATGGTATGCAAACGTGCTCTGTGGCACAACAGTACCGGTTTATTAACCCAACTTCAGAAATGCAGTATGTCACCACAAAAATTATAAAACAGTTCTTTCAGCATTGTATGCAAACGTGCTCTGTGGCACAACAGTACGGGTTTATTAACCCAACTACAGAAATGCAGTATGCCACCCCAAAAATTATAAAACAATTTTTTCAGCGTTGTATGCAAACGTTCTCTGTGGCACAACAGGATGGGTATATTAACCAACTACAGAAATGCAGTATTTCACCGCTAAATTTTAGAACAGTTTTTTCAGCGTTGTATGCAAATGTGCTCTGTGGCACAACAGTACGGCTTTATTAACCCAACTACAGAAATTGCGTTTTTCACTGCAAAATTTTTAAACTTTTTCAGTGTTGTATGCAAACATGCTCTGCGGCACAACAGTACGGGTTTATTAACCCAACTACAGAAATGCAGATTATCACCGCAAAATTTTAAAACATTTTTTTCAGCGTTGTATGCAAACTTGCTCTGTGGCACAACAGTACTAGTTTATTAACCCAACTTCAGAAATGTCACCCCAAAAATTATAAAACAGTTTTTTAAGCATTCTATCCAAGCATGCTCTGAGGCACAACAGTACAGGTTTATTAACCCAACTACAGAAATGCAGTAAGTCAGCCCAAAAATTTTAAACCGTTTTTTCAGCGTTGTATGCAAACGTGCTCTGTGGCACAGCAGTTCTGGCTTATTAACCAACTACAGAAATGAAGTATTTTACCAAAAAATTTTAGAACAGTTTTTTCAATGTTGTATGCAAACGTGCTCTGTGGCACAACAGTACAGGTTTATTAACCCAACTACAAAAATGCAGGATATCACCGCAAAATTTTAGAACAGTTCTTTCAGCGTTGTATGCAAACGTGTTCTGTGGCACAACATTACAGGTTAATTAACCCAACTACAGAAATGCAGTATGTCATCCTAAATATTATAAAACTGTTTTTTAAGCATCGTATGCAAGCGTGCTGTGTGGCACAACAGTATGGCTTTAATAACCCAACTGCAGAAATGCAGTTTTTCACCACAAAATTTTAAAACAGGTTTTTTCAGCGTTGTATGCAAATGTTCTCTTTGGCACAACAGTACGGGTTTACTAAACAAACTACAGAAATGCAGGATTTCACCGCAAAATTTTAAAACATATTTTTCAGAGTTGTATGCAAACGTGCTCTGTGGCACAACACTCCTAGTTTATTAACCCAACTACAGAAATGCTACCCCAAAAATTATAAAACAGTTTTTTTAGCGTTGTATACAAACGTGCTCTGTAGCACAGCAGTACGGGTTTATTAACCAACTACAGAAATTCAGTTTTTCACTGCAAAATTTTAAAACAGTTTTTCAGCATTGTATGCAAATGTGCTCTGTGGCACAACAGTATGGGTTTACTAAACAACCTACAGAAATGCATTATTTTAACTCAAAATTATAAAACATTTTTTTCAGCGTTGTATGCAAACTTGCTCTGTCGCACAACAGTACTAGTTTATAAACCCAACTGCAGAAATGCCACCCCAAAAATTATAAAACAATTTTTTAAGCGTTCTATCCAAGCATGCTCTGTGGCAAAACAGTACAGGTTTATTAACCCAACTACAGAAATACAGTATGTCACCCCAAAAAGTTTAAAAAAAATTTCACCGTTGTATGCAAACGTGCTTTGTGGCACAGCAGTATGGGTTTACTAAACAAACTACAGAAATGCAGTATTTCACCGTAAAATTTTAAAACATATTTTTCAGAGTTGTATGCAAACGTGCTCTGTGGCACAACACTCCTAGTTTATTAACCCAACTACAGAAATGCTACCCCAAAAATTATAAAACAGTTTTTTTAGCGTTGTATACAAACGTGCTCTGTGGCACAGCAGTACGGGTTTATTAACCAACTACAGAAATTCAGTTTTTCACTGAAAAATTTTAAAACAGTTTTTCAGCGTTGTATGCAAATGTGCTCTGTAGCACAACAGTATGGGTTTACTAAAAAACCTACAGAAATGCATTTTTTTAACACAAAATTTTAAAACATTTTTTTCAGAGTTGTATGCAAACTTGCTCTGTCGCACAACAGTACTAGTTTATAAACCCAACTGCAGAAATGCCACCCCAAAAAATATAAAACAGTTTTTTAAGCGTTCTTTCCAAGCGTGCTCTGTGGCACAACAGTACAGGTTTATTAACCCAACTACAGAAATACAGTATGTCACCCCAAAAATTGTAAAAGTTTTTTAAGCGTTGTATGCAAACGTGCTCTGTGGCACAGCAGTACGGCTTTATTAACCCAACTATAGAAATGCAGTTTTTCACGTCAAAATTTTAGAACAGTTTTTTCAGCGTTGTATGCAAATGTGCTTTGTGGCAGACCAGTACGGCTTTATTAACCCAACCAGAGAAATGCAGTTTTTCACCACAAAATTTTACAACAGTTTTTTCAGCGTTGTATGCAAACGTCCTCTGTGGCACAACAGTACTGGTTAATTAACCCAACTACAGGAATGCATCTTTTCACCTCAAAATTTTAAAACAGTTTTTTCAGCGTTTTATGCAAGCGTCCTCTGTGGCACAACAGTACAGGTTTAGTAACCCAACTACAGAAATGCATTTTTTCACCGCAACATTTTAAAACAGTTTTTCCACTTTGTATGCAAACGTGTTCTGTGGCACAACAGTACAGGTTTATTAACCCAACTACAGAAATGCAGTATGTCAGCCTAAATATTATAAAACTGTTTTTTAAGCGTTGTATGCAGGCGTGCTCTGTGGCACAATAATACGGCTTTATTAACCCATCTTCAGAAATGCACTATGTCATCCACAAAATTATAAAACAGTTGTTTAAGCGTTCTATTTAAGCGTAGTCTGTGGCAAAACAGTACAGGTTTATTAACCCAACTACAGAAATACAGTATGTCACCCCAAATATTTGAAAACAGTTTTATCAGCGTTGTATGCAAATGTCCGCTGTGGCAGAGCAGTACTGGTTTATTAACCAACTACAGAAATGCAGTATTTAGCCGCTAAATTTTAGAACAGTTTTTTCAGCGTTGTATGCAAACGTGCTCTGTGGTACAACATTACGGCTTTATTAACCCAACTACAGAAACGCAGTTTTTAACCGCAAAATTCTTAAACTGTTTTTTCAGTGTTGTATGCAAACTTGCTCTGTGCCACAACAGTATGGGTTTATTAACCCAATTTCAGAAATTCAGTATGTCACCCAAAAAAATTATAAAACAGTTTTTTAAGCGTTCTATGTAAGCGTGCTCTGTGGCACAACAGTACAGGTTTATTAACCCAACTGCAGAAATACAGTATGTCACCCCAAAAATTTTAAAACAGTTTTTTCAGCGTTGTATGCAAATGTTCTCTGTGGCACAACATTATGGGTATATTAACCCAATTATAGAAATGCCGTTTCTCACTGCAACATTTTAAAACAGTCTTGTCAGCATTGCATGCAAACTTGCTCTGTGGCACAACAGTACGGCTTTATGAATAGTATTGAGCGCGAATATTCGAATAGCGAATTTAAATCGCGAATATCGGCACTTCGCTAATTTGCGAATATTTCGAATATAATGCTATATATTCGCAAATTCGAATTTCACTTTTTTTTTTTTTAAGTTGTTCCCACTTCCCAAAAGCAGTTATTCTTACACGTCCGAGGACTCCATGCTCCTTGCCCGCTCCAGTCAGTGCTTGTCTGCCGAGTGCCAACTTCCTGTGCGCATGGAACGTCCCCATCACCATGGGAACGCCTCCATGCTAGAATGTACTGTCGGATTTGAGAATCACGGTTATCTAGACCATGGTAAAAGTTGGATGCGCAATGCGAGTAAACCTACTAAAATTACTCGAATTGTGCATCCAGCTTAATTTTGTGTATAGTCAACGTTCCTAATGGTAGGGGGTACTTGGGTTGCTAGAATTAACGAATATACAGAATATAGCACTATATTCATATTCGTCATATTCGTTAATTCTAGCAAGCAAGGCAACTAATTTGGATGCGCAATGCGAGTAATTTAAGTAAGTTTACTCGCATTGAGCATTCAATTTAGAGCGTGGAATAGGCTTTAGGCAACTTTACTATTGCCATTGCCAATCGAAAAGTTGTCTAAGTTGGATGCGCAATGTGAGTAAACTTACTTAAATTACTCGCAGTGCGCATCCAACTTAGTTCTGTGTATAGGCAACGTTCCTATTGGTTGGCTTGCTAGAATTAACGAATATAGAGAATATAACGCTATATTCGTCATATTCGTTAATTCTAGCAAGCAAGCCAACTAAGTTGGATGCGCGATGTGAGTAATTTAAGTAAGTTTACTCGCATTGCGCATCCAACTTTGATCGAGGAATAGGCTTTAGGCAACTACTATTGCCAATCTGAAAGTTATCTAAGTTGGATGCGCAATGCGAGTAAACTTACTTAAATTACTCGCATTGCGCATCCAACTTAGTTCTGTGTATAGGCAACGTTCCTATTGGTTGGCTTGCTAGAAATAACGAATATAGAGAATATAGCACTATATTCGTCATATTCGTTAATTCTAGCAAGCAAGCCAACTAAGTTGGATGCGCGATGCGAGTAATTTAAGTAAGTTTACTCGCATTGCGCATCCAACTTTGAGCGTGGAATAGGCTTTAGGCAACTACTATTGCCAATCTGAAAGTTATCTAAGTTGGATGCGCAATGCGAGTAAACTTACTTAAATTACTCTCATACGCGCATCCAACTTATTTCTGTGTATAGGCAATGTTCCTATTGGTTGGCTTGCTAGACTTAACGAATATAGAGAATATCGCGCTATATTCGTATTCGTCATATTAGTTTATTCTAGCAAGCCAACCATTGTTAGGAAAACGTTGCCTATACACAGAACTAAGTTGGATGCGCAATGCGAGTGATTTAAGTAAGTTTACTCGCATTGCGCATCTAACTTATAGCGGGGTATATTCTCAATAATCGTTCATTCTATCAAGGCAACCAATAGGAAGTTGCCTAAGTTGCATTCGCAATATGCACATTGTGTTTCTATCGCGAGAATTGCACTGAAATATTCGTGTGAGCCTATACGGGCGTGGCTTTGTCTTGCGAGTTTGTTGACAAGTGGAAGGTTGAATCGCAGTGCATTACTCGTGTGTGACACGCATGAAAATGGTCTCAAGTAATTTTAAAGAAGTCGAGGAAGATCTCCCGATCACTGTAAGTAATTCCACATTACAGCACTGTATTACATATCACATGCTTGTTATTCCAATGTATTTATACAAATTCACATGTTATCTTGCTTCAGTGCATAGATATTAACCCTGTCAAAGCCAGAGGTTTTTTGTTAGCCTATTATTTTGCTCACTGCCTTTAAAGAGCCATCACTTTTTTATTTGTCTTTTCACATAGTCATATGAGGGCTTTTTTTTGCGGGACAAGTTGTACTTTCTAACTCCGCCATTTAATATTGCATAAGATGTATTGGGAAGCCAAACAAAATGCAAAATGTACAAAAATTGCAAAATAAAAGCAAAGCCACACCAGTTTTACGGGTTTGTAACCCCTTAAGGACACATGACGCAACGGTACATCATGTATAGTTCTGATCACCACTACGCGGCGGGCGGTGATCAGAACTGGGTGCCTGCTGAAATCAATTAGCAGGCACCCTGGGAAAATTCGCCTGGGGTCAATTCAGACCTGCGGTTTGCG
The DNA here is from genome assembly GCA_033119425.1 of Bufotes viridis. Taxonomy (NCBI): domain Eukaryota; kingdom Metazoa; phylum Chordata; class Amphibia; order Anura; family Bufonidae; genus Bufotes; species Bufotes viridis. The sequence continues at coordinate 410,173,880 of CM065589.1, read as the reverse complement.
GCTTTTCCGTGTAATTGGGCAGCGGGTGCGGTGGCTATCGGGTCACCGTGCTGCTGTAATGGGGACCCGATAGCAGGGAAGGCCTGCGTCCGCATATCTACATAGATAGTGGTCTACTTTTGCTACCAACACGTCCATCTTCCAAACAGTGCTCAGAGCGGTATCAGTCTGATGAAGGCCGTATTGTGGCCGAAACGTCACACGCATGTATATGATTTACCGCACTTCTGATTAAAAGAAACTTATCTTCAACGCACAAACTGGAGTTTATTTCCTTCTTGATACTAAGGGGTGGGAACCCGACCTCCAGTAGCGCACCTCCAAAGAGAAGAGTGCCACAAGCTTTTCTGTACAATCCATGTTTAAACAACCGCCAGATGATGTACAGCTATGTCATTGAGCGTGCAGGGGTTAGTGATAGGTGCACTAAGTATTGTTATGACATCACACCACTATGTCTGGTAGCATGTATGTATGGACACATTGGACAGCAGAGAGACATCTCTCATATGCACAATGCACATCCATTTTCTTGCCTCACAGTGCATACCCCAAAGTGTATACCCCACACTGTATACCTCACAGTGTATACCTCACAGTGTATACCCCACACTATATACCCCACAGTGCATACCCCACATTGTATACTCCACACTATATACCCCACACCGTATACCCCACAGAATATATTCCTCCACACACACACACACAGTCTTTGGATTCTAATATGCGTCTGGTTGGTCAGGAGAAGTAATGTTTGACCGCCATTATTTGCTGGTTCATTTAGCGTTACCCAGGGTGCACCATTTGGAGGAGAACCAGCTGTACACCCCATACTGTACCGTCACCTCACTAGACAGGTACAACTCTCCTCAGATGGCCAAATTCCGATTGCTCATACCCAACACACATACAATTTCAATATAATTCGATTGTATAACTGTAACATTAAATATTAATGTAATATTTTACTTTCAAACACTCAAATTTTTTTTGTTGTGTTGAGATGATGACATTAATTTCTAATACTTTGATTTTAAAAATTTGGGATTATATGGTTGCATTTTTATCCTGCAGCGAATACTTGAGATGAAGTATGACACCACCAGGTCCCGCTTAGAGAAGCAGCGGATACTGAGGAGGATCGGTTATGAGCTATACCGTGACCACGATGCCAAACACAAGCGTATGGCCATTATAAAAAAGTGGTCCGACCTGAAGAGGAGACATCAGGATCGGATCACTGAGGCATGAAAGAAAATCTGCCCAGGTACAATGCTTACATAACTTTTGCATCTTTCAGCAACACTTTGTAAAGTATAGGTACAGTTATGCTTTATGAGGATTTTATAACTTATGAAAATTTTGTCATTATAGGTGATCCCGTCCCCTCAGTACGCTGCAGGCCTTCAAAAAAGGCAGTGGTGGTGGAGGAGGAGGTCTTGGAGGAGGAGGAGCAGGAGCAGGCAGGACCCTCTGCCCATACCCCACAGCATGAGGATGCCGGACCCTCAGACCATCCCGGTTCTCATGAGGAGAATGAGGAGGAGGAGCTGGTGACCACCCCCCGCCAGGAGGTTAATTAATATGTGTTGTGGGTGTTTTAACTCAGTCACTGGTGTCAGTTTATTCCAGAAAACCATAACAAACATGTTAAATCTTTATCCTTTAACCCCTTCATGCTTTCTGACATAACTGTACGACCAAATAACAAGTGACTTGCTGCATTTTGACGTACGGCCATGCCCAAACTGCTTCCGGGAGTCTCCGCTCTCCCCAGAAGCAGACACAAGTGGTAAGCTGGCAAGGGACCAATCAGAGTGTTCCCTTGCTAGTAAGTGCTCCGATTGTTTTGTCTCTGCAGACTAACCAATAGAGATGGCCCGAACTATCCGCCGGCGAACAGTTCCCGGCGAACATAGCTTGTTCGCGTTCGCCTCAATGGGCGAACACATGCGATGTTCGGTTCGCCCCCTATACATCATCATTGAGCAAACTTTGACCCTGTACCTCACAGTCAGCAGACACATTTCAGCCAATCAGCAGCATACCCTCCCTCCCAGACCCTCCCATCTCCTGAACAGCATCCATTTTAGATTCATTCGGAATTTGCAGTCTTAGTGAGAGGAGGGAGAGTGTAGTTGCTGCTGATTTAATAGGGAAATCGATAGCTAGGCTAGTGAATTCAGTGTCCACTCCAGTCCTGAAAGACTCATCTGATCTCTGCTGTAAGGACAGCGTCCTGACAGCACCCCAAAGAGCCATTTTTAGGGCTGCAACATTAGTCTGCTTTTTTTCTTCTCCATATATATATTGCAGTTGCCTGGCCTACCTGTGTGTGAGGAGCTGCAGGCCCACAGACTGTAGTGTGCCCACTGCCAGTGCCCACCCCTGTCATCCCATGTGGCACAGGACTTTGCATCAAAAAAAGGCTAACTAAGGTTAGTTGCCTGCCAGTGTGTGTCAGGCTGACTTCCACTGACTGTAGTGTGCCCACTGCCAGTGCCCACCACTCATACCGACTGGCACAGGACTTTGCATAAACAAAAGGCATTTAATTTTTACACTTTAGTGTAATTTCAGCTGCTTGCCTGCTGCTAGTGTGTGTCAGGCCAACTTCCACTGACTGTAGTGTGCCCACTGCCAGTGCCTACCCCTGTCATCCCGTGTGGCAAAGGACTTTGCATCAAAAAAAGGCATTTAATTTTTACGCTTTAATCTAAGGTTAGTTGCCTGCCAGTGTGTGTCAGGCTGACTTCCACTGACTGTAGTGTGCCCACTGCCAGTGCCCACCACTCATACCGGCTGGCACAGGACTTTGCATAAAAAAAGCCATTTAATATTTACACTTTAGTGTAATTTCAGTTGCTTGCCTGCTGCTAGTGTGTGTCAGGCCGACTTCCACTGACTGTAGTGTGCCCACTGCCAGTGCCCACCCCTGTCATCCCGTGTGGCACAGGACTTTGCATCAAAAAAAGGCATTTAATTTTTAAACTTTAGTCTAATTTCAGTTGCTTGCCTGCTGCTAGTGTGTGTCAGGCCGACTTCCACTGACTGTAGTGTGCCCACTGCCAGTGCCAACCACTGATACCGGGTGGCACAGTAGCTTGATGATAAATAAGGCATTTAATTTTTAGACAGTAGTCTAAATTCAGTTGCTTGCCTGCTGCCAGTGTGTGTCAGGCCCATTTCCACTGACTGTAGTGTGCCCACTGCCAGTGCCAACCCCTGTCATCCCGTGTGGCACAGGACTTTGCATCCAAAAAAGGCATTTAATTTTTACACTTTAGTCTAAATTCAGTTGCTTGCCTGCTGCCAGTGTGTGTCAGGCCCACTTCCACTGACTGTAGTGTGCCCACTGCCAGTGCCCACCCCTGTCATCCCGTTTGGCACAGGACTTTGCATCAAAAAAAGGCATTTAATTTTCACACTTTAGTGAAATTTCAGTTGCTTGCCTGCTGCTAGTGTGTGTCAGGCCAACTTCCACTGACTGTAGTGTGCCCACTGCCAGTGCCAACCACTGATACCGGGTGGCACAGTAGCTTGCCGATAAATAAGGCATTTCATTTTTAGACAGTAGTCTAAATTCAGTTGCTTGCCTGCTGCCAGTGTGTGTCAGGCCCACTTCCACAGACTGTAGTGTGCCCACTGCCAGTGCCAACCAACCACTGATACCGGGTGGCATAGTAGCTTGCCGATAAATAAGGCATTTCATTTTTAGACAGTAGTCTAAATTCAGTTGCTTGCCTGCTGCCAGTGTGTATCAGGCCCACTTCCACAGACTGTAGTGTGCCCACTGCCAGTGCCAACCAACCACTGATACCGGGTGGCACAGTAGCATGCCGATAAATAAGGCATTTCATTTTTAGACAGTAGTCTAAATTCAGTTGCTTGCCTGCTGCCAGTGTGTGTCAGGCCCACTTCCACTGACTGTAGTGTGCCCACTGCCAGTGCCAACCACTGATACCGGGTGGCACAGTAGCTTGCCGATAAATAAGGCATTTCATTTTTAGACAGTAGTCTAAATTCAGTTGCTTGCCTGCTGCCAGTGTGTATCAGGCCCACTTCCACAGACTGTAGTGTGCCCACTGCCAGTGCCAACCAACCACTGATACCGGGTGGCACAGTAGCTTGCCGATAAATAAGGCATTTCATTTTTAGACAGTAGTCTAAATTCAGTTGCTTGCCTGCTGCCAGTGTGTGTCAGGCCCACTTCCACAGACTGTAGTGTGCCCACTGCCAGTGCCCAACCCTGTCATCCCGTGTGGCACAGGACTTTGCATCAAAAAAAGGCATTTAATTTTCACACTTTTGTGTAATTTCAGTTGCTTGCCTGCTGCCAGTGTGTGTCAGGCCCACTTCCACAGACTGTAGCGTGCCCACTGCCAGTGCCAACCACTGATACCGTGTGGCACAGTAGCTTGCCGATAAATTAGGCATTTCATTTTTAGACAGTAGTCTAAATTCAGTTGCTTGCCTGCTGCCAGTGTGTGTCAGGCCCACTTCCACAGACTGTAGTGTGCCCACCAGCATTTTTTTAACCATCTCCCCGTTCGAAAAAATCTATTCAATAAATGGCCCCCAGATTGGGGACATTAGAGGGATTAAACTGATGAGAATAGTAGTACAGAAAATACCACTCATATCGGGTGTGACAGTAAATTGCCCGTGGATAAAAACAAAGGGGAGGGAGCCAGCGTTTTTTTAACCATCTCCCCGTTCGAAAAATCAATTCAATTCACCTTTCGGGGACCCTTGGTTTTGTACGTGGCTGGGTGGAGGAAGAAACCTTCAATGACATCACGGGGACGTGGCTAGCTTGGTATCCAACCTTGTGCAAATGGGGAGTTTGCGGTTGTGCAAATGAACTGTTTGTGGTTGTTTGCGGTGCATTAAAAGGGGAGTTTGGTCTGTCAATGTCTGTAAAGTGGGCGTAACCCTTACACTACCTGATCGATACAACATCATACCTGATCGTATACACACACTGGATGTTTTAAAGCATGTTATTCCAAACAATTTAGGACTGTTAGTTGATTTATTCCCTTTATGGATTAAAACCTGACTCTACGTCCACTACGTAATTTTCCATGGGAGTTTTGCCATAGATCCCCCTCCGGCATGCCACAGTCCAGGTGTTAGACCCCTTGAAACAACTTTCCCATCACCATTGTGGCCAGAAAGAGTCCCTGTGGATTTTAAAATTCTCCTGCCAATTGAAGTCTATGGCGGTTTGCCCGGTTCGCCCGTTCGCGAACATTTGCGGAAGTTCGCGTTCGCTGTTCGCGAACGGAAAATTTTATGTTCGCGACATCACTACTAACCAATCGTAGTTTCAGGCCAGCAACATCTATGTGGTTGAGAGGGAGAAAGCTCCCTCTCTCTTCCATCTTGCCGTCACTGCTTCCGCAACAAAGGCGTCCTAGCTGCCATTTACCTAAGGCTGATCAGACCCTGAGGTCTGATCAGCTTTAGTGTAAGTGTGGCACTGATTATACAGTGTATTACAATAGATGACTATTGCAATGCACTGTGTAGTGATCAGACCCAATGGATCTTTAGGATGCAGATGGGTTTTGATAAATAAAAAATAGATATATAAAAAATATATATATTATTGAAAGACAAAAAAGACAAATTTTTTTTTTTTTTTAAGAAGAATAAATTAGAAATCGTCTTTTCTCATATATATTCATTTATGTAATCTAAAAATTACATAAAATAATATAGTGCACATAATTGGTATAGCCGCATCCGTAAAAAGCAGCTCTATAACAATATAGCGTGTTCTTACCCCTTTGGCGAATCCTATACAATTTTTTTTTTTTAAACTGTCAAAAACAGACATATTTTATACAGTATACATATTTTGTAACGTTCCATGACATAAATTCCAACCCCAAGCGATCAAAAAGACGTATGCACCCCAAAATAGTACCAATCAAACAGTCAACTGATCCCACAATTTTTTTTTTTTTATAAAATACTCTATTGAAATATTCCTAAGTAAAGAACTATATAACTGATTGCGATTTTAATGGCCAGCTCCTTTATACACTAATCAATAAAAGTTATTTAATCTGATTTTCAATAATTATTTTTTTTGGGCAGTAATAAAAGAAATGAAAAATAAAATAATTCTGCTGCAGCGGGAGCACTCCAGGCGGATGAGGGCTTTGCAGCTGAAGATCAGCCAAGAAATGAAGGCCATGGAGGAGTGGCATCAGAAGGCCATAATGGAGCTGATCAACCAGCATGATGTCCTGAAAGGCCTGCCTTAGTTTTATTTATTTTTTATTTTATGTTTGTTTAAACAATTGTTTTATATTTTATTTATAAAGTTTGGTTTGGTTTTAAATCATTTTTGGTTTTCTGTTTTATTTTAACAACTCTGGTTACATTAAGGCAAATTTTTTCCAGCCAAAACTCATCAGTATCATCACAGCAGCCGCAGGTACATGGAAATGTGGTAGTATAAGGCCTTCACAGAACTCATAGTGGTGAGGATAATAGCAGCAGTCTTTGTTAATAGTGGGGCCTCAGAATAAATAAAGTTATCAGTAAGAATTAAACCATAACATTATAAAAAACTGAAATCACGCGTTATAACTCAGAAAAAACTATTAACAAAATAAAAAACGCCTCTATGGGAACATTGTGAGTTGGGAAAGTAGCTCCTCCATTTTCTGCATCCCTTTACGGTGCTTTTTAGCCATCTCCTAGCTGATGACGACCCGGCATTGCCCTTTAAGAGTGACCACCCCTTTAAGAGAGACATGTACTTAAAAAAATAAAGTATGCAAAGTAATTTTCTTGCATTGGGGTATATGCAACTTAGGCCTCTTTCACACTTGCGTTGTGAGGATCCGGCGTGCACTTCTGTCGCAAGAAATGCCCGCCGGATCCGTCACAACGCAAGACCACAGAAAGCATTTGAAGACTGATCAGTCTTCAATATGCTTTCAGGTTACCATGGCAGCCAAGTCGCTACTAAAGTCCTGGTTGCCATAGTAAGTAGTGGGGAGCCGGGGGAGCAGATACTTACAGTCCGTACGACTCGCGGGGCGCTCCACAATGACGTCAGAGCGCCCCACGCGCATGGATCACGTGATCCATGCAATCATGTGATCTATGCTCATGGGGCACTCTGACATCATTGAGGAGCGCTCCGGGACTCGGGAGCCGCACGGACGGTAAGTATACTTCTCCCCTGCCTCCCCACTACACTTTACCATGGCAGCCGGGATTTTAGCGTAGTGGCTACCATGGTGACCATTCACAAAAGCTAAACGTCAGATCCGGCGATACGCCGAAACGACATTTAGCTTAAAGCTGGATCTGGATTAATGCTTTTCAATGGGCATTAATTCCGGATCCGTCCTTACGGCATGCCTTCAGGATTTGGGTCCGAAGCAAAATCCGCAGCATGCTGCGGATTTTGCTACGGCAAAAAAACCTCTCAGTACTGAACTGAAGACATCCTGATGCATCCTGAACGGATTTCTCTCCATTCAGGATGCATTGGGATAATCCTGATCAGTATCTTTCCGTCCTAGAGCCCCGAGGACGGAACTCTAGGACGGAAAGATAAAACACCAGTGTGAAAGAGCCCTTACTTCACTATTGTTTGGCTATGGCAATCTAGAACTAACAAATATGACGTGATCTTCGTCATTCTAGCAAGTCAACCATTTAGGAACCCAGCTCTGTTTAATTCGCAATGCGAGTATATGTTCGCATTGCGAATTCAACTTAGAGCTGGGTTCCTAATGGTTGTATTGCTAGAATATAAATTAACAAAGACTGAATTCTCAATCTTCGTTATATTGTAGCAATACAACCATTAGGAACTCAGCTCTAAGTTGTAATCGTAATGCGAATAATACTTACAATTATTAATCGCTTTGCGAATCCATTTGATGCCTTTGTTTGATTGTATATGACGGTTGACTATGACTACCACCAACGTTCTGCTGCCTCCGAGGCAAGATATCTGAACTCCCCAGGGGCCATTTGGGCGTTTTTGATAGAAAACGCATCAAAAACGCATCAAAAACGCATATGTGTTTTTATCATTTTTTATTATTATTATTTTTTTTTGGTATATTTTGCCACCTTTGGTTGCATATTTACATTTGGTATAGGCAAATATGGTAGTCTAGAATTCTGTGTTTCCCAACCAGTGTGCCTCCAGCTTTTGCAAAACTACAACTCCCAGCATGCCCGGACAGCCTTTGGCTGTGCAGGCATGCTGGGAGTTGTAGTTTCGCAACAGCTAGAGGCACACTGGATGGGAAACACAGGTCTAGATCATTACTCTGCCCAAATCTATATTCAGCTACATGGCTTATAAAATATGCTGTCAAACAATGATCCTAGGTTTTGGTATAGACACATGATCTAGACTACCAGATTTGCCAATACCAAATGTAAATATGCAACCAAATGTGGCAAAATACACAAAAAAAAATTAATTTTTTTTAAAAATTATAAAAACGCAGATGCGTTTTTGATGCGTTTTCTATCAAAAACGCCCAAATGGCCCCTGGGGGTTCAGATATCTTTCTTTGGAGGCAGCAGAACGTTGGTGGTAGTTATAGTCAACCGTCATATACAATCAAATAGAGGCATCAAATGGATTCGCAAGGCGATTAATAATTGTAAGTATTATTCGCATTGTGATTACATCTTAGAGCTGAGTTCCTAATGGTTGTATTGCTAGAATATATAACGAAGATAATGAATATAGCGCTATATTCTCAATCTTCGTTATATTCTAGCAATACAACAACCAACCATTAGGAACTCAGCTCTAAGTTCAATTCGCAATGCGATTAATGCAGGTTATATTAATCACATTGCGAATTCAACTTAGATATGAGTTCCTAATGGTTGTATTGCTAGAATATAACGAAGATTGAGAATATAGTGCTATATTCGTGATATTCATTATCTTCATCAATTCTAGCAATACAAGTATTACAAGCAATACAACCATTAGGAACTTAGCTCTAAGTTTAATTCACAATGCGAATATAAATTCGCGTAACATTCGCAATATATATAATAATGACGAATATTCTATTTAGACGAATATATGATGAATATTCAAGAGAATATTCGCGAAATATCGCGAAATCGAATATGGCACATCCCGCTCATTACTATTTATTAACTTAACTACAGAAATGCAGTTTTTCACTGCAAAATTTTAAAATAGTTTTTTCAGTGTTGTATGCAAACGTGCTCTGTGGCACAACAGTACGGGTTTATTAACCCAACTACAGAAATGCGGTTTTTCACCGCAAAATTTTAAAACTGTTTTTTCAGTGTTGTATGTAAACGTGCTCTGTGGCACAACAGTACGGGTTTATTAACCCAACTACAGAAATGCAGTATGTCAGGCCAAAAATTTTAAAACAGTTTTTCAGCGTTGTATGCAAATGTGCTCTGTGGCACAACAGTACGGCTTTATTAACCTAACTACAGAAATGCAGTTTTTCACTGCAAAATTTTAAAACAGTTTTTTAGCGTTGTATGCAAACGTGTTCTGTGGCACAACATTACAGGTTGATTAACCCAACTACAGAAATGCAGTATGTCATCCTAAATATTATAAAACAGTTTTTTTAGTGTTGTATAGAAACGTGCTCTGTGGCACAGCAGTATGGGTTTATTAACCAACTACAGAAATGCAGTATTTCACCGCTAAATTTTAGAACAGTTTTTTCAGCGTTGCATGCAAATGTGTTCTGTGGCACAACAGTACGGCTTTATTAACCCAACTACAGAAATTCAGTTTTTCACTGCAAAATTTTAAAACCGTTTTTCAGCGTTGTATGCAAATGTGCTATGTGGCACAACAGTACGGGTTTACTAAACAAACTACAGAAATGCATTTTTTTACCGCAAAATTTTAAAACATTTTTTTTCAGCGTTGTATGCAAACGTGCTCTGTGGCACAACAGTACTAGTTTATTAACCCAACTACAGAAATGCCACCCCAAAAATTATAAAACAATTTTTTCAGCGTTGTATACAAGCATGCTCTCTTTCACAACAACGCAGCTTTATTAACCCAACTACAGAAATGCAACCCCAAAAATTATAAAACAGTTTTTTCAGCATTGTATGCAAACGTGCTCTGTGGCACAACAGTACGAGTTTATTAACCCAACTACAGAAATGCAGTATGCCACCCCAAAAATGATAAAACAGTTTTTTCAGCGTTGTATGAAAACGTTCTCTGTGGCACAACAGTATGGGTATATTAACCCAAATACAGAAATGCAGTTTTTCACTGGAACATTTTAAAACAGTCTTTTCAGCGTTGTATGCAAACGTGCTCTGTGGCACAACAGTACGGCTTTATTAACCATCTACAGAAATGCAGTTTTTCACAGCAAAATTTTAAAACAGTTTTTTCAGCGTTGTATGCTAACGTGCTCTGTGGCATAACAGTTCGGGTTTATTAACCCAACTATAGAAATGCAGTATGTCAACCAAAAAATTATAAAACAGTTTTTTAAGCGTTGTATACAAGCTTGCTCTCTTTCACAACAATGCAGCTTTATTAACCCAACTACAGAAAAGCAGTATGGCCCCCCAAAAATTATAAAACTGTTTTTTTAGCGTTGTATGCAAATGTGCTCTGTGGCACAACAGTTCGGGTTTATTAACCCAACTACAGAAATGCCGTATGTCACCCCAAAAATTATAAAACTGTTTTTTCAGTATTATATGCAAATGTAATCTGTGGCACAACAGTATGGGTTTATGAACCCAACTACAGAAATGCAGTTTTTCATCGCAAAATTTTAAAACAGTTTTTTCAGCGTTGTATGCAAACGTGATCTGTGGTACAATAGTACGGGTTTATTACAGCAACTACAGAAATGCACTATGTAACCGCAAAACTTTTAAATACCGTAGGTTTTTCAGCGGTGTATGCAAACGTGCTCTATGGTATGACAGTACGGTTTTATTCCCACAACTACAGAAATGCACTATGTCACCCCAAAATTATAAAATAGGTAATGTAGGGGGACTTGACCTGCCAGAAAAAAGGAATTTTTCCTCCACCGAGCTACCAAAAAATAATTAGACTGATATCCCTGGCAGGCTGGCACACATGCAGGTCATATGCAGTTCCAAGGACACTGCAGTTGCTAAAATGGCCACCAACCCCAACCTCAGTAACAGATGGATTAAAAATGATTTTGCAGTGTCTACGTGACTCCAGCTTAAATAGAGGCTGGATCACATCCTGCACTTAGCCAATCGTAATGCAAATAGTAGGCATGGCTGTGATGGCTTCTTAGGGAAAAGTAGTGAAACGCTTGTTGATTGGCTGACCTGCAGCCTTTCAAAAAGCGGAAAGAAATTGCTGAAGAATGAACCCGAACCCGAATTTTTACGGAAATGTCCGGGTTCGGGTCCGGGGGCGAAAAACCGTAATGTTCGCTCAACCCTAGTAATCATGATATTTATGCCAAAAAATAAATGCCACAATTTATAAAGTACAAAATCATTGGTGGTATTGCTGTTTTTTTCCCCTATCCCCCTCCCAGAAAGAGTTAATAAAAGTTAATCACTAAGTTATGTGTACCTCATATGCACTTGTTTATCAGTATGTCAGGAAGACAATTTGGAATAACCAAGCAGAAAGGAAGAAAGTAAAATCAGAACATATCTTTATTGTTTCCTAGTATTTGGTTGATCTGTTTTCTGTCTTGTTTTCTCCCATTGCTTTTCAGCATATTTCTCTTCACAGCATATGCCATCTGCATTGTAGTTCAAGCTGTGGACAGTTGCCGGCTGAATGACTACTGCAAGATACATTGCATGTGTGCCCAAATAAAAAATGTCTCTGAGGGTTTACAATCAAGTATATGAGGTAGAGCTTGATCACAGTTCAAGATCTTGACAGTACTTGCTTTTCATTCTCTTGTTCGGGACCTTGCGTAATATACGTATATTGTTAAGAATCAGAACCGTAACTAATCAGGTTGTTAATGTCTTGCCTTGAGCATCTCTGCTTTTACTAATGCCTAGTGAACCTTACTTTATTACCAGTGTGTTGTAGAGCTCTTTTGTTAAACCTCCTTTTTGCTGAGCTGAACGTTGAGCTGTATTTAGAGTTCACAGTACCTTTGGCCCTAGTGATGTTGACAGCAATGAATGAACTGACCTATCCCATGCATTGCCACACTGATGTCATAATTTTCACAGCTAAAGACAATCTGTCATGAAGACAGATCTTGTAAAATTAAGGCACTAGCTCGCTCTGATTGTCCATACATGTACAGCATGGTATTCCCAATCAGTGAAGCATAAATAAGGACACCATATGCAATACCACTTCCAAATAGTTTCCAAATATTATTATTTTATTTTTATATTGATATTCTTGAAATATTAAATATTAAGGTTATGAATAGAATACAAGAAAACTGAAAAAGCATGGTGCAAGATTAGGAAATGTACATATATATATATATATTGTGGTAAGGTGCAGGGTGCCGTCGTGGATGGCAGGTATGTGTCACCGAGGTTCATAGCCTCGGTGAGGTAAGAGCCCGTTTTTGTTGATGTCAGCAGTAGTGATGAGCGGCAGGTGCCATATTCGATTTCGACGAAATTCGCGAATATTCGAATGAATATTCGTTTCGTATTCGTCGAAATCGAATATTCGTCATTTTTTCTAGTTATCGCGATTAAAATGCGATTTAAATAATCGCATATTGCGATTTGTACTTAAGGCTACTTTCCTATTGGTTTCATATCTAGAATTAGCGAGGATGACGAATATGACGAATGTATTCGTCATATTCCTCAAAACGAAGATAGCAGTATTCTACATCTTCGTTTTAGCAACCTATTCGTCAACCTCGCTAATTCTAGCAATCAAATAGGAAGGTTGACTATAGAGACAGCTGTGTTAAATTAGCTATGCGATTTTTTTTTAATACAATAATTATATTACTTGATATGATAATATTATTATAAGTATTCTATTTATTAAAAAAAAAAAAATCGCATAGCGAATTTAACACAGCTGTCTGGTAAGTCAACCTTCCTATTTGATTGCTAGAATTAGCGAGTTGACGAATAGGTTGCTAAAGCGAAGATGTAGAATACTCGTTATCTTCGTTTTGAGAATATGACAGATACATTCGTCATATCGTCATCCTCGCTAATTCTACCAAGCCAACCATAACTTCTGTGCTCATGGAGCGTCCCCATCACCATGGGAACGTCTCCATATACTAAAATGTACTGTCGGATTTGAGGAATTACGTTGAAATCGCAATGCGATTAATTCAAGTTATATTAATCGCATTGCGATTTCAACTTAGAGCTGGGTTTATAATGGGTCAGCTTGCTAGAATTAACGAAGTTAACGAATATGGAATATAGCAGCAGTGCTAAGTTGAAATCGCAATGCGATTAATTTAACTTAAAGTATTCGCATTGCGATTTCAACTTAGAGCTGGGTTTATAATGGGTCAGCTTGCTAGAATTAACGAAGTTAACGAATATGGAATATAGCAGCAGTGCTAAGTTGAAATCGCAATGCGATTAATTTAACTTAAAGTATTCGCATTGCGATTTCAACTTAGCACTGCTAGTGCATAGCTATATATTCCATATTCGTTAATTCTAACCTATGTAAGATAGCAGTGCTAAGTTGTAATCGCAATGCGATTAATATAACTAGATTAATCGCATTGCGATTTCAGCGTAATTCCTCAAATCCGACAGTACATTTTAGTATATAGAGATTTTCCCATGGAAGGGGACGCTCCATGAGCACGGAAGTCGGCAGAGAGCGGCAACGGGCACTGACTGGAGCAGCCAGGAAGCCAGGAATCCTCATGACAGGTAAGAACTACTTTTGGGAAGTGGGAAAGAAAAAAATATAACTAAAAAAAAAAAAAAAAAAAACGAATATTCGAAATAGCGAATTTATAGCGCTATATTCGAAATATTCGCGAATTAGCGAAGTGCCGATATTCGCTAAAAAAATTCGCTTTTCGAATATTCGCGCTCAACACTAGTCAGCAGCAGCTAGTGCTACTGACAGAGTTTAAATAGCATGGCTGCAAAGCCGATCCGGGCCGGCTCTTACCGGGAGCAGCTAAAGTGTAGGGTGGGTGGCTGCTCCCCACGACCCAGTCCTGGTTTTGGGCTGGGTTTAAAAGCTCAGCCAGCTCAGCAGCTGGAGGCTGTGATTATCCTGGAGCTGCTAACAGGGCTGAGGAGTTCTCTGTCCTGGAGGAAAGAGCTCAGCAAGGAGGTGCTTTGTTCCTGGCTACCTGAAGCTGGATTCTCCTGCGGCTGGGCCGACAGCGTGGTGCGAACCTGCACCTACACCTCCCAGGTGACTGAACCTGTGTTGGCCTGTTTTTGTTTTGCCACGTTATTTCCGTTGTGTGTGAACTGTCACCAAAGAGACTGTTTTTCATTTATGGTGTGCAAGTGTGAATAAAACACTGTTTGTTGCACAATCTGGACTCCTTGTTTTGCCTCTAAACTGCACCCGCACCGCGGGTCTACCAGAGCGACTCCCCACAATATATATATATATATATATATATATATATATAAACAACAGGAGGCGTATAGGGTTAGCCACTAAATTACATCCCCAGGTAATGGAAATCAAAAATTGTAAAGCAAGTTTTCTGGTAAGCAAAGTGTACCGTTTTATTGTGGCAAGTGCATTTTATGAAAAAATTTGTGACCTTTGCATCTCTTCATTCCTTATGCTGCCTGACACATTTACATTACTCCAAAATACTGATGTAAATTATAGCTGAAATCTACATCTACGTTTCCGTTTCTGGTGTAGCACAAAGATGTAATGTGTTCAGCTCTTCATAGATTTGCCATATTTTACTCCGGGTGATATTTACTCAGACTGGTGTAAAAACACCAGTCTTTAGTAAATGACTTCACTATATGAGTTTTAAAAATAAATGTTTCACTCTTTGGTTCCCCTGACTTGTTCAGAGAATGTGACGTTTTTTTAATGGTTTTTAGCTTAACCTGAGTACTAGTTGTTCATGCACATTCCCCTTTGTTCCTATTTTCTCTTACTTTTAACCTTCACTCAGGTGTAGAGTTGAGCGAACACCTGGATGTTCGGGTTCAAGAAGTTCGGCAAAACTTCCCGAAAATGTTCGGGTTCGGGATCCGAACTTCATCCCGAACCTGAACCCTATTGAAGTCAATGGGGACCCAAACTTTTTGGCACTAAAAAGGCTGTAAAAAAGTTCAGGAAAGGGCTAGAGGGCTGAAAAAGGCAGCAAAATGTAGGTAAATTCCCTGCAAACAAATGTGGATAGGGAAATGAAATAAAATAAAATAAATAAAAATTAAGCAATATCAATTGGACAGAGGTCCCATAGCAGAGAATCAGGCGTTATGTCACCCACCAAAAGAGAAGGCCACTTTTAGATAATTAGGACCCTGGCACAGAGACGGAGAAGAGGTTCATAAAACTTTTGGTTGCACCGCAATATAATGGTAAAATTAAAAAAAGAGGATTCAATAAAGAAGTTCCCCGGAGTACAAGAATATATGGTTGAGGGGGAGGCAGTTATAAATGTCTATTCTGCACAAGGGATGGACAGGTCCTGTGGGATCCATGCCTGGTTCATTTTTATGAACGTCAGCTTGTCCACGTTGGCTGTGGACAGGCGGCTGCGTTTGTCAGTAATGATGCCATCTGCCATGCTGAATACACGTTCAGACAAAATGCTGGCCGCCAGGCAGGCCGGCACCTCCAAGGCATAAAAGGCTAGCTCTGGCCACGTAGACAATTTGGAGACCCAGAAGTTGAATGGGGCCGAACCATCAGTCAGTACGTGGAGGGGTGTGCAGACGTACTGTTCAACCATGTTAGTGAAATGCTGCCTCCTGCTAACACGTTCCGTATCAGGAGGTGGTGCAGTTAGCTGTGGCGTGGTGACAAAACTTTTCCACATTTCTGCCATGCTAACCCTGCCCTCAGAGGAGCTGGCCGTGACTCAACTGCGTTGGCGACCTCTTGCTCCTCCTCTTGTTCCCCTGTGACATTTGGGAATGCTCTAAGGAGCGAGTCTACCTGCGTGCGCTTGTACTCGCGCATCTTCCTATCACGCTCCAGTGCAGGAAGTAAGGGCACATTGTCTTTGTCCCGGGGATCCAGCAGGGTGGCAACCCAGTAGTCCGCACATGTTAAAATGTGGGCAACTATGCTGTCGTTGCGCAGGCACTGCAGCATGTAGTCGCTTCATGTGTGCCAGGCTGCCCATAGGTAAGGACAAGCCTGCAACAGCTAAAACAACAGTTTTACTGTATTTCTATTTATGCAACTGAATTTCACTGCAGAAAATAATAAATCCTTTGACGAACACTACTAAACTTGGCCAGCCACTGCTGGGACACCTATTGCTATTTTGGCAATTGAATTTCACCCCAGAAAATTATCTATCCTTTGCCGTACACTATTAAACTTGGTCAGCCAATGCTGGGACACCAGATTTACGGTATTGCTATTTTGGCAATTGAATGTCACCCCATAAAAAAATATATCCTTTGCCGTACATTATTAAACTTGGCCAGCCACAGCTGAAACCACTAATATATGGTATTGCTATTTTGGCAATTGAATTTCACCCCAGCACAAAATATATCCTTTGCCAGACACTATTAAACTTGGCCAGCCACAGCTGAAACCACTGATTTATGGTATTGCTATTTTGGCAACTGAATTTCACTCCAGAAAATAATAAATCCTTTGCCAGACACTATGAAACTTGTCTAGTCACAGCTGGAACACTAGATTTACGGCATTTCTATTTTTGCAACTGAATTTCACCGCAAAGAATAATATATCCTATGATGGACACTATGAAACTTGTCCAGTCACAGCTGGAACACCAGATTTACGGTATTGCTATTTTGTCAATTGAATTTCACCCTAGAAAATTATCTATCCTTTGCCGGACACTATTAAACTTGACCAGCCACAGCTGAAACCACTGATTTATGGTATTGGTATTTTGGCTATTGAATTTCACCAAGGAACAAAATATATCCTTTGCCCGACACTATTATACTTTGCCAGCCACTGCTAGGAAACCAGATTTAGGGGACTGCTATTTTGGCAATTGTATTTCACCACAGAAAAAAAATCTATCCTTTGCCAGACAGCAGACAGTATTACACTTGGCTAGCCACAGCTGGAACACCAGATTTAGGGGATTGCTATTTTGGCAATTGAATTTAGCCCCTTAATAAAATATAGAAATTTCTATCCTGAGTTTCTAGGGGTGACAATAAGCACAGCCAAGCCCCTGATGTAGGATATAGCAGAAAAAAACCTAGTATTGATGGATTGATGGACTTGGTGGCAGCTTGTGCTGGTGCACCACAAGGCACAAAATGTTCTCCAATCAAAGTGACAGAAAAACGCTCTGTGCAGCCTAAAAACCAGTGAGCAATTAACTAGCAGAAGTTGAATGATTCACAGCTTTAGATCGATCCCTAGGTGTTTTTGCTGACTTTTCCCTGCCTAAACTAGCCCTCACAGAAGCTGCATCCTCTCCCTACACTTTTCAGAGCAGTGTGACGTGCAGCGCTACGTGACTCCAGCTTAAATAGAGTCTGGGTCACATGCTGCACTTGTCCAATCACAGCCATGCCATTAGTAGGAATGGCTGTGATGGCTTCTTAGGGCAAGAAGTAAAATGCTAGCTGAGTGGCTGCTTTGCAGCCCTTCAGAAAGCGGGAAGAAATCGCCGAACAACGGCCCCAAATCCGAGCTGTTTTGAAAATGTTCGGGTCCGGGTCCCGAACACCCCAAAATTCGGTACGAACCCGAGCTATGCTCGAACTGTTTGCTCAACCCTACTCAGGTGTATCCTTTTTCATGCATTAAAATATATAAAATTGTTGCATTGTGGTTTTAAGGCAGCTGTATTCTATTACTCTCGCATGGTCACTATACAGTGATCAAATGTAAGTCCTTGCTTAAGTTGCTTTTGGGCCAATTACTGTTCACATTAAATTGGAAAAATGATGAATATTTTAAAAAACGAATATATAGCACTATATTCTATAGTGCTTTATATTTGTGTTTTAGAATATTCGCATTACGTGAATATTACATTGCCGATTTTTCACAATCAATAGAATAATCTTGAATATGAATATTTGTGAATATATGATAAATATTCTACCACATATTCATGTAATATCATGAATTCGAATATTCCCCCTGCCGCTCATCTCTAATATTGAAGCAGAGAATGATCCTCTACCTTCAGAAACTGGGACGCTGGGCAGTATTACAACATGATAACGACCCCAAACACACCTCTAAGATTACCACTGCCTTGGTAAAGATGCTGGATGCAGGTCTCCAGACCTAAACCCTATTTGTGGGTAGGGATGAACGAACCTGTGGAAGTTCGGGTTCTCCGGGTTCGTATGAACTTCAGGTCAAAGTTCGGGCTTAGGACCCGAACTTGACCCCGAATCATATTTGTAGCCAATGGGGACCCAAACTTCACTTTATTATTTCCTGTCATAACATGGTTATATCGGAAAAGAATAGCATTCTTAAGACAGAATGAAAAACAATATGGCTATTTAGGGGTTAAAAAAAAAAAACTCACCTCATCCACTTGATAGCGATGCAGCAGCTTCTTCTATCTTCACTGAACAGTAGTGTTGGGCTCGAATATTCGGATTGCGAATTTTATTCACGAATATTGCAACTTCGAGAATTTGCAAATATTTAAAATATAGTGATATATATTCGTATTTTCAAATATTCTACTTTTTCTTCATTAGTAACCTCCTTTTTTGCTTGTGGGCCAATGAGAAGGCTGCAATGTCTTTGTCTGAGCTTAGCAACATCCCTAGCAACCAATAGGAAAGTTTCCTACCCCTTACTATATAAGAACCTCCCGAGCAGCCATTTTCTACAGTTTATTACATTTCTGAGAGAGGTCTCTGCTCTCTGCTTTCCTGTTTCACATTACATTAGATAGTTCGTGCACCAATCACTAATATGTAGTCAGACCTGCTAAAATGTGAATTTGCACATATTGAGCAAAAATATGCACATCATTAATTGCCGATTTGCGCCATCGCGAATATATCGGAGCACTCTATCTACATATAAAGCTATTGTAATGTTCTGCAATGCCAACCGTTTTCTCCAGTCTCTGGAAACTTCTAGCAGATTGAAAAATGGAGCTATAGTGACCCACGCCTGTATTGTGCACGCATTACGTGCATATTACATTGCCCATTTTCGCAATCAAGAAAATAACTGCAAATTTGTGAATATATGACAATTATTCTACCAAATATTGCAAATTCGAATATTGCCCCTGCCGCTCATCACTACTGAACAGTGGCAACCTGTGAAGCTCTAATGAACTCCATGCCCAAGAGAGTTAACACCTTCAGGACCTTGGACGAGAATGCTCATCCTAACTTGCAGGTACTTCAGGCACTAGGATGAGCATTCTCCTCCTGCAGTTAAACTATCACTGTGAGTAAACACACAGTGTCAGGATAGTGACAATAGCTGTTACAGACAGCTGAGTAGTCACAACACATATGACAGAGACAGTTACAGCTGTTCCCGTCTGATGATGGCTGTGATTGGTCAGTCAATTCAGACTGACCAATCACATCTAAAGGTGCCAATTTCAACTCTGATTTCCTCAGTTTTGTCATTACTGTGACAGTGCTGAGGAGATCGAGAGTGTGTGCTATAAATCCTCAGCAGTATACTCCTAATTGCTGAGGAGATCGCAGCTGCAGCCTGACATTCCCCATTCCCCCTCAGGAGATCGGAGCTGCTTGTAATTCTCCGTCTCCAGTGCTGAGAAGATCGGAGCTGCTTGTAATTCTCCGTCTCCAGTGCTGAGGAGATCGGAGCTGTGGATTACCCCTTCCACCTCAGCTGCAGAGTTAACCCCTTCAGTCCCCCTCACACATCTATAGTTCTTCATTAGAGCTCCCTGGTGTTTGGGGAGCTATGTGACCAGTGAGCTGTGCCTGCCCTTCCCCCTTAGCTGCAGTTAACCCCATCAGGTGCACTTAGTCCCCCTCAGACACCAATGCCCCTTCCCTAGTGCTGTGACCTGTGAATAAAAGGCAGGAAGCAGTAAGTGTATTACAGTGAGTAATACACTTACAGCCAATGCATTACAATACAGAAGTATTGTGATGCATTGTTAAGGGGATTAGACCCCCAAAAGTTGAAGTCCCAGAGTGGGACAAAAAATAAAGTGAAAAAAAAAAAGAAAAACAAAGTGAAAAAAGTTTTACAAAAAATTAAAAGTTTCAAGTAAAAAAAGCATCCTTTTCCCAAAATAAAGTAAAAACAATTGTAAAAAATAGGGAAAAAAAGAAAAGTAGACATATCAAGGTATCGCCGCGTCCCTATCGACCTGCTCTATAAAAAAAAACAGATGACCTAACCACTCAGGTGAACACCGTAAAAAAATAAAAATAAAAACGGTGTCAAAAAAGCCACTTTTTGTCATCTTACATCACAAAAAGTGTAATAGCAGGTGATTAAAAAGTCATATGCACACCAAAATAGTGCCAAACAAAACCGACATCTCATCCCGCAAAATTTATACCCTACCTAAGACAATCGCCAAAAAAATAAAAATAAAACTATGGTTCTCAGACTATGGAGACACTAAAACATGATTTTTTTGGGTTTAAAAATGTTATTATTGTGTAAAACTTACATAAATAAAAAAGTATACATATTATGTATTTCCACATCTATAACAACCTGCTCTATAAATATACCATATGACCGAACCCCTCAGGTGAACACCATAAAAAAACAAACTAAAAACAGGGTAAAAAAAGCCTTTTTTTGGTTACCTTACTTCACAAAAAGTGTAATAGCAAGCGATCAAAAAGTTATATGCACCCTAAAATAGTATAAATCAAACTGGCATCTCATCCCGCAAAAAATTAGCCCCTACATAAGACAGTCGCCCAAAAAATAAAAAATAAACTATGGCTTTCAGAATATTGAGACACCAAAAAATCATTTTTTTCAAAAAGGCTTTAATCTGTAAAACTGAAACAAACAACCCCCAAAAAGTAGTCATATTTGACATTGTCACATCCGTAATAACCTGCTCTATAAAAGTACCACATGATCTAGATGAACACTGTAAATAACAAAAAATAAAAATGGTGTCAAAACAGCTATTTTTTGTTACCTTGCCTCACACAAAGTGTAATATAGAGCAACCAAAAATCATATGTGCCCTAAAATACTACCAACAAAACTGCCACCTTATCCTGTAGTTTCCAAAATGGGATAATTTTTTTGAGTTTCTACTCTGGGGGTTCATCAGGGGGTCTTCAAATATGACATTGCAACTTAAAATGATCCCAGTGAAATCTGCCTTCCCAAAACCATATGGAGTTCCTTTCCTTCTGCGCCCTTCCATCTTCGCGTACAGCAGTTTACGGCCACATATGGGGTGTTTCTGTAAACTACAGAATCAGAGCAATAAAGATTGTGTTTTGTTTGACTGTTAACCCTTGCTTTGTTAGCAGAAACACATGTTTCATCCATGTGTTTGTTAGCAGAAACACAGGGATTAAAATGCAAAATCTGCAAAAAAAGTGCAATTCTGAAATTTCATCTACATCTTCCTTTATTTCTTGTGAAATGCCTTAAGGGTTAACAAAGTTTGTAAAATCAGTTTTGAATACCTTGAGGGGTGTAGTTTCTAAAATTTTCTATTGTGTAAGCCTCCCAAAGTGACTTCAGACCTTAACTGGTCCTTAAAAAGTGGGTTTTGGAAATTTTCTGAAAATGTTTAAGATTTGCTTCTAAACTTCTAAGCCTTCTAACATCCCCCCCCCTAAAAAAAATATGTAATTTACAAAATGATCCAAACATGAAGTAGACATATGGCAAATGTGAAGTAATAAATATTTTAGGAGGTATCACTATCTGTTTTAAAAGCAGAGAAATTGACATTTTTAAAATTGCAAATTTTTCCAAATTTTTGGTAATTTTGATTTAAAAAAATGAAATATTTTGACTCAAATTTACCACTGTTATGAAGTACAATATGCGATGAGAAAACAATGTCAGAATGGATTGTATAAGTAAAAGCGTTTTAAAGTTATCACCACATAAAGTGATACATGTGAGATTTGCAAAAAATGGCCTGGTCCTTAAGGTGAAAAATGGCGGGGTCCTTAAGGTGCACTGGCGTACCGCCCATATAGGCAGACTAGGCGGTTGCTAGGGGGCCCGTGAGTATGAAGGGCCCTGATAGGCTGAATGGCCCCGCCCGCTTTCCGACCTAAATGCACAGCTCCTTTCTTCCTTGCCCCTGCAGCTGCTGCCATCTTCCCAAGATACTGAGCTGGTCAGTAAACAGGGAGAGGCTGTGTTAACTGCTCTGCGCATTGACCAACACACAATGACCTGACCTGTCCTCCTGTCTTTACTGCTCTGACCTCCTCCAGACCACAGACCTGCAGAGGTAAGGATTAATTCTTTCAGGGACCAAACTGAGCTGGTACAGACCAAGCAGATAGTGAGCTCACTAGTCACTACAATAATCATAGGTGTCTGCTGACTGAGGCTAGGGGTGTCATATACAGTATGTGTAGCAGGGACAGGGTTAGTAGGAGTGCTGCTGTGTGTTTATATACTGTATGTGTACATATATATATATATATATATATATATATATATATAGATTCTGCATTTGGCTCTTTCTTAATTGACCTGGCAGGGCTCGGTCTGAGGTGTGATATCTATTCAGCCACTTCCCACTGGGTTCAGTATCAGTGGTCTTCCATGTTACCTAATCTGCCATCCATTGGGACTTCCTGCCGCGTTATATTCTTCCATCATAAGCGTATATCTTGTTGACAACATGTTCATAACCACTGTACTCCTGCTTATATGGATATTGGCCTCCCTGTTTGTTCGCGACTGTTCCCTATTTAGACATTCTGCCTATTAGATCCCCGATATCATGAAAATTGTTCATTTGAGTCTGAGGCGGGTTTGTATACCTTACCATGGCAACTGGAGGTGTATTCGCTTCGGCCACTCCCTCCATATCTCCATTGGTTGTGCGCGCACCCTCCTCCCTCCTTAGGGGAGTGGCTTACAATATTTAACCCAGCAAGTGGCGCGGCCGCCTTACGGCCATCATAGCGCCGGGAGGTGCCGTCACGATACACTAGCGTGGCAGCGCCCTAGGCAGGTCTCTTTTTGTAAGTCCCTTAAGCTCCTGATGAGTTTAGAAATAAATGAAACGCGTTGAGCGTAATGACATGATGGGACATTTGATGGGACCGTTTGACCTGCGTCTGCACTAGTGTTAGTCCGGTCCTCGTGTTGCCCCCTATGTTTTGCTGCACCGCAGCCTAATTTTTGGGCATTCTCACAGGGGTACCGACACCAGAGCTTTCTGATCATATTGCTCTGTGTGTGACACTATAGCATAATTTATTTTATACATAGATATCCGGCCATCTATGATTTATCAAACTATCTAGCCGGTGTGTCCTTGATGCGAGTGGGACGGAGGTTTGTATTCATGACCAACATTGTTTGTGCATCTGCACGTCGTGATATAGCCTCCTAGTCCTCCGCCTCCACTCGTCATCTCTTTGTATGTCCACCCTAGTCCTACTATTGTTGGTTTAGCTTTTAATATTGATTAATAAAAGTTAGTTTTTAGCGCCGTTTTCCTCAGTCAGTCACCTCTATTTAATAGGGCACAGTATTCAGTTCACTATCATTGGCTTTTGTTTTCACTATATATATATACACACACACTGCTTACTGACTACACAGCAGCCTCCATATGCTTCCTACCACTTACAGATATGATTGAAATTCAGGGAATTCAGTCTTTGCCCCTCATTGCCCTATTGTGAATAGTCTATTTCTAATAGGGCAATGAGACAGAGACTGATATATACCCTTCATATATATTTTTATAGATGGATAAATATATATAGAGAGAAAGAAAGAGATCTCTCTAAATATATATATATATTTCAAACTGGTGTAAAGTAGAATTGGCTTAGAATTGGCTTAGCAGGTTCCACCTTTCATTTTGGAGAGCTCCTTTGGAAAATGAAAGGAGGAATCTGATTGGTTGCCATGGGCAACTAAGCCAGTTCTACTTTACACCAGTTTTTTTTTAACTGTTTCCTGCTCTGCTATGTCGATGTGTAGCACAGTGATCGCCTTTTGGTGTCAGCTATATTGCTGAAACTGTCAGGTGTAAATCAGGTTCAGTTCTACGATTTTAATCCTTTAGGGGGGGACCCAATTCTGAGTTTCGCTATGGGGCCCCATGATTACTATGTACGCCCCTGTTAAGGGGTTGAGGCAGTGTTGGAAAATAATGGTGGCCACACAAAATATTTACTCTTTGGCCACAATTTTGCCATTTTCACTTTTGGGTGCATTTAATTTTGTTGCTAGTGGTTTAGATATTAATAGCTGTGTGTTGAGTTATTTTAAAGGCAAATCAAATTTACACTGTTATACAAGCTATACACTGACTACTTTACATAGTCTCAAAGTGTCATATCTTCAGTGTTGTCCCATGAAAAGATATAGTAAATATTTATAAAAATGTGAGGGTTGTATTCACTTTTGTGAGATACTGTATATTTGAATGTAAATTTAAAAAATAATAAGAAAACAAAACATATTGCTTGACATTCCTTCCCCGTAGGCTATAATTGGAAAAACATAGGACATACAGTAGGTTTGATTATGTTTGTACTTTTTTACATTTCTATACATCTTTTTTTGAAGGACATAATAGTATACCACGCTATTCTGTCTTGCAAAGAAAAAAAGTATACAATGCAAAACAATACATCTCCATCCATTAAGGAGCATCTACCAGCAGATTTGTAACTGGCTGACCTTCTGTATGAGTGCTTGACAGCTAAAGGCATCTGTGTTGGTCCCATGTTCATATATGTCAGCATTGCTGATAAAAATTAGGTTTTGACATATGCAAATGAGCCTCTAGGGAGCATTGCTATTACTCCTAGAGGCTTAACTCTCTCTGCAATTGTCATGCCCTCTACACTTTGATTGACAGTACCAGGCAGTGAAAACATCATCACACCTGGTCCTAACTTCTCCTAAAGTCAACTAAAGTGCAGAGGGCGTGGCAGTTGCAGAGAGAGTTGAGCCCCTAGGAGTAACAGAAATGCCTCCTAGAGGCACCTAGAGGCTCATTTGCATATATTAAAACCACATTTTTATCAGCAATACAGGCACATATGAACATAGGACCACAACAGATGCCTTCAGCTGCCAAGCGCACATGAAACAGGTCAGTCAGGTTCATAGGTACATCTGCTGACAGATGCCCTTTAACATATCAGCATTTACTATTGGGGGGGGGGGGGGGCTTTTTATAATAAAGTTTTAATCAAAAAGTTATGTTTTTCTGTAAAAATACACACACATGTATCACATACTGTACTGTACTCCTGAACTTACATACATGTGTATGTTTAGTGTATATGCTAAACATACATTACAAATGAGATGTGATCAGCCCTTAATCTTTTTTTTTTTCTTTTTTCTTACCACAGAATTGAATAGATTCTGCAAAGTAACTCTTGCTTCCATCTTTATTTTTATTTTTTTAAAGTGCATAAATATGAATAACATTCTTTGCCAAAAACATTACTCTACATTTACTTAAAGGTAAATATTTATATATTGATGACCTATCCTCAGGATAATCTAGTAATGTTGTAGAGCAGCACTCACGGACCTCAATTATCAAAACTGGAATGCATCAGCCAGCCCAGGATCGCAGATCCTCAGCAATCCTCAGATCAACGAACAAAAAAAGGAAAGTTTACAGCAGCATCTCCAGAAATTTCTTTATTACATACTGCAGCAGGTGTGTACAAAAAATCCAAAAAGCTACATTTCGGCTACGCAGTAGCCTTTATCAAGCATAAAAAAGAACTGACATCAGTGACCATATATAATAAAACATGACACTTCCCATCTCGAAGAAGGGCCAATCGAACAGCTATTACAAGCCCGTTTAAAAAGTGAACAAATCCAAGGCAAACCTCAAATGTGTATATCATTAGTCACATATGTGTATGATTGAAATAACCGTAATTACCTTGGCATAAAGTATTGGTGTGCAGTGGTCCATATCAATAGAGAGCTGCATTCCATGTTGGCGTCTCCAAACGGCCAAAGCGCATGTCCGTGACATCATCATATACTCATCCAGTCCGGAGAAGCGTGCACCAGTGCGTCATTCAACCCGGTCACATGGGAGTCACTTCATGATCACATGACCGCAGAGCAAACTACACCTCCCCTGGCCAAAAACAATCCACACTGGAGCGTCAGCATTACCATGGAAACCCGCTCACAGTGTAAGATTGACCAGGGTCATGCAATATCTGTGTACATTGCCTCTATATATAATATTAGGGAACATATATGGAACATCCACACTGTATAATACCGTTCTTAAATGTTAACCCACTAACATTATGTCAGTCCATCCAACAAAGTGATGTTACACACCTACAGAAGACTATGGAGGTATTTTTTTATGTTATCAAATACGTCATCCGAAAAAAAAAAACAGAAACCAGATCGCCTGATTGGACCTCTGAACACCATCACCATCTGTTTGAAAAAAAGTGATATAGTTACAAACAATAGTCATATAAAAATCTTCACAGACATATACAGCCTATACTGAATCGGACATCTAATAAATAGGTAAAATGTATGTGTTAGTCTATACCACTCACACTGAATTCAATATTAAGACCATATGGTTGCAATGACTTCAGAATAAAGATCCACTTCAACTCCTTCTTCCTAAGGATATGTTCTCTGTCACCACCTCTTCTCTATGTGCCCACCGAGTCTATCATGCGAAACCTAAGTTGGTTGACAAAATGTTTAACCACCAGTTTGTCTGTCTTTTTCTTCCAGGTACTCTTATGTTTATTGATCCTTTCCCAGATCGCCATATTGGTCTCATCCACATGGATCATGTACACTACATCTTTAGATCTACATGTGTAAAAATCTCTGATGTTGTAGATTTTTCCACTATAGGGATGCACAATGGTACTTCATTTTATCATATTTCTGCAATTACAACAATCTAGGCCAGGAAAATTTACCATTTTTCTCGGCATCAAGTACCTCTGACCATCCCCCAGTGTGCTTCCAACATCAGTTTTTACCAACTTATCATGTAAATTGGTATTACCTTTATATGCCATAAGTTGCAGACTACTGAATTCACATACTGTAGGTAGACCTTTCTGTAAAATTGGCCAGTGCTTCCTCAAAATGCGAGCTATATCCCCACTATGGCTACCAAACCTGGATACAAAGGGAACACGATCCAGCACTTTTTTTACCAGTGCATTGCGTAGTGTGGTCTCCCTGTCAACCTCCAAAATCCTTTCCTTGGTAATCTGCAACAGTCTCAACGGAAACCCTCTGTTTGAAAATCTATGACACATCTTCCCCACCCGGTCTGAGAATATTTCCACATCAGATACCACTTTTCTAACACGTAACAACTGACTCCAAGGTAAGTAGTCAATCATACAATGGGGATGATTGCTGTCATATCTCAGTAAATTATTTTTATCTGTAGGTTTTTGATATAAGTCAATCTTAATCATACCCTCTTCCACATATACACTTACATCAAGAAATTGTAACTCCTCCTGAGAGGCAGTCACAGGAAATGGTAAGCCTGGCACACCCATATTCAAATGTTGATAAAATTCCTCCAGTGCTTCCATAGTACCGTCCCAAATCATTAAAATGTCTTCAATATAACGCCACTAGCACAGGACCCTCTCTATGTATGCTGATCCATAAACAAGTCTGTCCTCCACTTCAGCCATGAAAATATTGGCACAAGTTGGCGCCACGTTAGAGCCCATGGCCACACCACATTTCTGTTGGTAAAAGGTGTTCCCAAAGAGAAAATAATTCCTCTTTAGGACCAATTCAAGAAGATGGAGGAAAAACTGGCTAGCATCACCAGAGAGCCCTGTGCCGGCCAGTGCCACATTAATGACATTCATACCATATTTATGATCAATTGAGGTGTACAATGATACAACATAAAAAAAAAAAATGGCTGAGTACATTAATCTCACGCAATTTGGTCAAGAGATGACTAGTATCCCTGACATAGGAGGGAGCAGTGGTCGCACGGACACGTAGCAATCTATCCAAAAATATAGCAATAGTACTGAAGATAGAACCCCTACCCGACACAATAGGTCTGCCAGGGGGATAATCCAGTCTCTTATGTATTTTCGGAAGGACGTACAGCAGTGGAGTGATGGGGTGTTGAACTTTCAGATAATCACTTAAATCCTGATCGATGATACTCCGCTCATAGGCCCTATCGATAATTATATTCAAGTTATTTGCAATATCCCACTTTGGGTCACATCAACGAACTTCATATACCTTCTCTTAACTCAACTGCCTACGTATCTCCCTGATGTATTTTCTCATGTCCATTATAACCACTGCTCCCCCTTGTCGGCTGGTTAGATAGTAATCTTTCTTTCCTGATGTGACATTTTTTGTCTAGATGTATACCCAATATGTTCCGGTAAGTTCCTAATCTGTTTAATGACTAATTCAATATATGATTCAATGACATGGTTATTTTGTGGGGGGACAAAGCTACTTTTCTTTCTTAAATCAAACTTCTTAAATGATAACTCAGTCAATTCTTTATTAGATGTAATTTTAGTGTCATCTGCCGTAGAGAAAAAAAACTTTTAAACGTAACCTCCTAAAAAAACGTTGTAAATCTAATTAAATATCAAACCAATCACTATTGGCTATAGGAGAAAAAGACAGTCCATGTCCCAAGACTCTGATCTGATCAGCATTCAACTCCACATAAGAAATATTCAACACTAGTTGATTTATTTCCACTGATTTTACTACCAAAAGCTTTTCAAAGACCCCAAAGTCCTTTTAAGGACTACTGTGTGTGTTTGACAGCAGCAAGATATTTTTATTTTATACCTATAAGTGACATATTCTGTACATCATCCGCAGACTGTATATTTAATAATCTGGGTCACATCTAGTGTCCATAATCTGTGGTGTTCTGTAACCAATAGTGCAGAACATCTGCAAACAGTGTCTGTATTACAAATTCCAATAATCAGTTGCCACATCTATTGTCCATAATCTGTGGTGTACTGTAACCAATAGTGTAGAAGATCTGCAAACAGTGTCTGTATTACAAATTTTAATCATCTAGGCCTAATATAGTGTCTATAGTCTGTGGTGTTCTGTAACCAATACTGTAGAACATCTGCAAACAGTGTCTGTATTACAAATTCCAATAATCTGGGCATAATATAGTGTCCATAATCTTTGGTGTTCTGTAACCAATAGTGTAGAACATCTGCAAACAGTGTCTGTATTACAAATTCCAATAATCTGGGCCACATCTAGTGTTCATAATCTGTGGATTTCTGTGATATATACTGTCCTGCATCCGAAAACTGTGTCTTTAGCGGACAGTAAAACAATCTGCGCCATATCTAGTGACAAAACCATTAATATGAAGAAGGCGAGAACTAAGGGATGGGGAAGTGGGCATGATGCTGATGGCCCTGGGCTCAATGAAACTGTGCCTACTGCCAGTGCACCAGAAAAAAAAAACATCTACCGCACCCAGCTTCATGTCCAACTTTGCTGGGCGGCGTGGACAACACTGTTCAAGTCGGACCAGTACGAACAGTTGGTCGGTTGGATTGCTGAAGATAATGCTTCGAGTTGGTTAAGCATTACCCTCTAGTCCAGTCTCTGTGGAAAAGAGTCTGGTCAACCAAATCCTCACTCTGATCATCTTTCCTCCCACCATGGAGAGGCTTGCCAAATGAGTGATCCCACACTCGGAAATTCTGAGGAGCTCTTTCCAGAGCCAATATTAGATTTGACACTCTTGCAAAGCACGCTTCAAGAGGGACCTGAGATATTGGGCCCTGATTCCCAAACTCTTAAGCCTTCACAGTCTCAAGAAGATGATGATGGTGAACGGCAATCATTTGTTCACGAGGTGGATGATGATGACACACAGTTGTCAATCAATGAGGTTGTGGTTAGGTCAAGTCATAAGGATGAGCAGAGTGAGGAAGTGGAAGAGGAGGTGGTGGACGATGAGGTCACTGACGCAACATGGGAAGGTGAAAACCCAAGCGAGGACAGCAGTATAGAGGGGGATGGATTCGCAGCACCGCAACAGTCTGGAAGAGGCAGTGAGGTTGCAAAAGGGACAAGTCAGCCAACACCAAACAGGCCCGCAAATGTTACCCCGAGAACCCCCATGCGTAAATATACCTTACCAAATGGTAGGTGTTCCACAGTATGGCTCTTTGTTTTGGAAAGTGCAGACAACCAAAGAGTGGCAATTTGCAACCTGTGCTGTACCAAAATGAGCCAGGGCGTGAACACTAGCAACCTCACCACCACCAGCATAAACCGCCACATGGCATTCAAGCACCCTAATAAGTGGGCGTAACGACTGGGTCCACAATCTGGGTCTGCGGGTCACACCACAGCCTCCTCTTTCCCTATTTTACACACTGCTGGAAAATCCCCTGTCGAAGGCACAGGCTCGGATGCCCCTCGCCCGGCACCTGGACCTTCGCATGAACCGTCAGCAACAACATCCAATTCCCTGTCCCAGCGCAGCATCCAAATGTCCATAACACAGGCATTTGAACGCAAGTGTAAATACCCACCCACAGGCCATAGCACTAAATGCGCAACTTTCGAAATTACTGGCCCTTGAAATGTTGCC
The DNA here is from genome assembly GCA_033119425.1 of Bufotes viridis. Lineage (NCBI taxonomy): Eukaryota > Metazoa > Chordata > Amphibia > Anura > Bufonidae > Bufotes > Bufotes viridis. The sequence continues at coordinate 410,142,966 of CM065589.1, read as the reverse complement.
ATTTAGGCTTGTGTACACTGAGGCCTTCCGCAGCCTGTTGTCCGCTGCCGTCTCTCGGTACGCAGTCCCCAGCCACCACTATTTTTTACGGTGTGCCATGCTCGCCTTACCCTTACACCAGCATGTGTCCCAGAATATCACCTGTGCCCTGACCAATGCACTTACTGGGAAGGTCCAATTCAGCACGGACACATGGATAAGTGCTGGTGGCCAGGGACGCTACATTTCCCTGACCACACACTGGGTGAATGTTGCGGAGCCCCGGAGTGAGTCGTACCCTGGGATGGCACTCATGTTACCCACACCCAGGATTCTGGGTCCTACTTCCATCAGTGTCTCTGCCAGCAGATATTTTACTGGCTCCAAATCCCACTTCACCTCCTCCGCCACCTCCACCTCCACTTCCACCTCCTGCAGCAGTCAGCGATCAGTCGCTAGCTGGAAGCAGTGTAGCACTGCGGTGGGTAATCAACAGGACGTGCTGAAGCTGATCTGCTTAGGGGAAAAACAGCACTCCGCCGCAGAGCTATGGCAGGGTATAATTGACCAGACCGAGCTGTGGCTCTCGCCACTCAACCTGCAACCAAGCATGGTTGCGTCTGACAATGGCCGTAACTTGGTGGCAGCTGTGGAGTTCAGCAACCTGACACACATCCCATGCATAGCCCACTTCTTAAACTTAGTGGTTCAGTGGTTTATCAAAACCTACCCTAATTTGCAAGAGCTACTAGTGAAAGCGCACCACTTGCATGCCCATTTCCGAAAGTCGTCCACAGCTTCAGCCGCTCTGTCAATGGTGCAGCAGCGCTTGCGGCTCCAAGCTCACGACTGTTGGCCAACGCAAGAACGCACTGAAACTCTATGTTCTACATGTTGGCCAGGCTTTGTGAGCAGCAGAGGACAGCTATCGAATACCAGCTGCAACATGGTTGGCACCTTTCTGGTCATCTGCCACTATTCACAAGCGAGGAGTGGGCATTGATGTCAGACCTCTGTGAGGTTTTAAAAAACTTTGATGAATCCAAACAGATGGTTAGTAGCGATAACGCTATTATCAGATAAGCCATCCCACTGTTGTGTCTACTCAAACCATCGCTGCTCACAATTAAGGAGGACACTCTTAATATGGCAGATGAGGAAATGGGGCAGTAGATGACATAAGGTGATAGCCAGACTACCCACAGTTCGACTTCTAAGCGCAAATTGTACCATGAAGAGAAGGAGGAGGAGAAGCTGGAGAGAGTTGCCTCTGCTGCAGACGATAGTACCCATGGAACTTTAATTCAATCTGTTCAGCATGGATGGGCAGAAGAGGAGGAGGAGGATATGGAGAGTCATCCTGATGTCGACATCGACGTCTTGCCTGTTGGTACTCTGGCACACATGGCTGACTTCATGTTAGGCTGTCTTTCCCTCGACCCTCGTGTTATATGCTTTTTAGATAACATTGATTACTGAGTATTCACCCTTCTCGATTCCCGCTAGAAAGAAAACTTCTCATCTCTGATTCCTGTGGTGGATCGGACAAGTAAAACGGTGCAATACCAGAAGGTACTTGTTAAAAGATTGCTCAAAATTTTTCCATCTGACAATGCGGCTGGCAGAGTCCGTACTTCCTTAGGCAACTGAGGAAGAGAGACAAAGGGAAGACACAGCAGTTCCAATAAAGGCCGGGCAACGCTCTTCATGGCATGGAACACGATTATAACACCCTGTCAGTAAAATCACACCCTAAAGCATTGCCTAGTGGTACAAGGAGGGAAAAGTTTTGGAAGATGGTGAAGGAATAGATAGCAGACCCTGTCAGCGTCCTAAATGATCCCTCAGTGCCTTACAACTACTGGGCGTCCAAGCTGGACATGTGTCACGAACTTACACTCTACCCCTTGGAGGTGCTGACCTGCCCTGCCGCCAGAGTTTAGTCTGAGCATGTATTTAGTGCAGCTGGTGGCATTATAACAGATAAGCGTATCCGCTTGTCCACTGGCAATGCTGACAGGTTGACTCAGATAAAAATGAACAAGGCCTGGATTGCCCCTGACTTCTTAATTCCACCAGAGGAGAGCTGCGCTGATAAAGAACATAAAGGCAATTTCAATCTATCATTTATAATGTACTCAATCTACTGTAGTGTATTCCCATGCACCTTTTCCACCAAAAAAAAAAAAGAGTATATGGTTGAATCTTGTTTTCTCCGCATCCTCCTCCTTCTCATCCAGATTGTCTATATTCCCTTCACTCAAATTTTTTTATAGGGTCAGCTTAACTGCAGGCCCTCAACTCAAATCAGCTGTATAGCATGCACTCGCATATAATGTTTTAGAGTGTCAGCGGTACAGCATGCACTCGCATATAATATTTTAGAGCGTCAGCTGTACAGCATGCACTTGCATATAATATTTTAGAGTGTCATTTGAACAGCATGCACTCGTATGTAATGTTTTAGAGCTTTAGCTGAACAGCATGCAGTCGGACATAATGTTTTAGAGCATCACCTCACCAGCAGGCCCTCACCCCTAATGTTTTAGAGGGTCAGCTCAGCAGCATGACCTCTCCCCTAATGTTTTAGTTAGGTCACTAGCAGGCCCTTGCTCCAAATGTTTTTGAGAGTCACCAGCAGGCCACCAATCATAATTTTTCAAGGGTGTTTATTATGTCCTCCTTTATGTTTAATAAATGGTGTATTGTAGTGCCGGTTCCTTGTAATTTTTGGCAGCCCTTTCACTTACTGCATAGGCTTTATGAGCGTAAGAGTCTCACCACCTGAACAATTGTACCACAGTGTGAATGAGGCCCTTCTTTATGGTATATACAGGCAGTTTCAGAGGGCCTCTTGCTTGTAATTGTTAGCAGCACTTTCACTTTATATACAATTGAATATGCATGAAAGAATGTTTCCTAACAACTTTTCCTGTGAAATTTATGTTTTTGTAGGTGTTTTTTGCATATTTATGTCAGTCTGTAAATGTGGCGTACAACTCGGACAACATGGTTCCCAGCAGCGACCTGGGAGTCCAAGATGCACCCAGACATCGTCCCCATGCTGTTCCCGATCCATTTCGGTCGTGTTTCTGTCACTTTCTGACTTTTTACAATAAACCAGGCACCCTCCCCTCTTCAGAGCAGGGGGTGCCTGGTTGTCTCCCATTGACTTCTATTATACTCGGGTGCTCGGCCGAGCACACAAATATAGCAATGTGTTCAGGCCGAATACCCGAATACTTTGGTGCCCAATCATCACTAGATGTAACTCAATGGTGTTGAGTCTTTTAGACTCCTGGTCAAACTTTCTTTTCAACAGGTCAATTGATGGTGTACTGAGGAATGAGACATCACTCACCTCCTCATTTATTAACCTGCGAATGTCCTCTTCAGTATATAAGTACACACCTACATTTGCAGTCTCTTTGGTCTTACCCGGTCCTTGGGATACTTCCATCTTTAGCGTATATAAGCTTGCTTATTCCCCAGTGCCCTATCCTCAGGATAAGTCATCAAAATGGGATCAGTGATTGGCTGACTCCAGGTAACCTCCGTAGATCAGCTGTTTGAGGTACAAAATAATTTAATCGGCCACGTTCCTTTTGTTTTTTAGTTTTATTTAGTTAGACTTTTATTAGTAGCATTTCAGATTCCACTAGAAAGGAGGTTTTTCAGTTACTTAGATTTAATATGACCCCTTACAAGATTCTTTACATCCTTCGGCAGATTATTATTAGTAAATTGCTGTTTTATATGCATAAGATATGTGCATTCATTATGTTACAATTCACTATATTAAATTCTTTCAGTAGTTCCTATATTCTAATGCTATGTTAATGATAAATCTATCTGTTTGCAATTGTTATTTTATGGCATGCATTGATTAATGAACTATAATGATGGCTTTATATTATATTGCTATTTGTCAGCAAATATATATATTTAAAACAGAAATTCCTATGTGGCCCACAAAAAAATATTTCTTTGTGGCTCTACTGCATTCAGATACATTTTACATGGTATTTATAAAATTATAGGATGTTTTATAGGGAACCTGTCAAATAGAAAATACAGTCTATATTTTATAGAGCAGGATTCAGTATAATTTATTGAGTGTATTGAGTATAATTGAATTGGGTGTACTAAGAAGTAGCGAACCAGTTTGGACTGAACCAGGTTCAGTCTGGACTTTACTATTTTTTAGACGGCAAAATAATCGGAATATTTTCAGGTCCATTTTGGACAAATCCACTAAGTAGTGCATAGAGTAGTGCAAATGTTGGCAGGAAAAAAAAGCATTAGGGAGGTACAGATACTTTTTCCAGAATTATTGGACACCCTATGTGAGGCTAAGACGAAAAAAAAAAAAAACTGCCAGAGTCAATGAATCAAGCTACAATAGTTCTGATCCCTAAAGAGGGTAAAGATAAATTAAGCACAGAATCATATAGACCTATATCCTTGTTGAATACTGACATTAAAATACTCGCAAAGGTCCTAGCAGAAAGATTGTCAAAAATAATTAAAACCTTGATTCATGAAGATCAAACAGACTTTATCCATGGTAGACTGATCAACTCCAATATTAGAAGGGCATTTGCTAATATAGAGGGTAACAAAAAAAAAAAAAAGGTATACTATCTTTGGATGCAACCAAAGCTTTCAAATGCATAGAATGGGGTTATTTGTGGGAAGTCCTTAGACGCTTCGGAGACCATTTTATAAACTGGATTAAATTAAATATATTCCCAGACTGCGGCGATGGTATTCGTGGGAGGTGTTACCTCCCTACCCTTTACCCTTTCGAGGGGTACTAGGCAGGGATGTCCCCTATCCCCTTACTGTTCATATTAGCAATAGAGCCTTAGACCAATATAATTCGGGAAAAAATAATTCAGGGGGTTTTCAATTTGGGGAGTGTAGGGAAAAAATAATATTGTACGCATATGATATTCTGTTGTATTTAGGTAACACGGAGGTGGATTTAGGTATAATAATGAATGTTATTACACAATTTGGTATATTTTCTGGATTGCAAATAAATTGGAAGAAATCACACTTGATGTTATTAGGGGATGAAGAATTGAGCAATGATTATAATATGGACATAGTAAAAAAAAAAGAGAGTTTTAAATTCTTAGGGATTAATATTTCAAGTAAGGTGGAAGATTATGTGGAAATAAACCTTGTCCCTCTTCTCAGGGAATTGAGGAGGAAGATCCATATATGGAATAGATTGCCACTATCAATGATGGCTCAAATTAATCTAATTATGATGGTCTTCCTCCCCAAGGTTTGGAATATATTACAGAATGCTCCAATAACACTGCCAAAAAAGATATATTTGACCTTAGATAGTTTGACAAGGGAATTTATTTGGAAAGGTGGGGTATCTAGATTAAAAAAAAAATAATAATAATACTTCAGTTGCCTGATAAATTGGGTGGATTAGCTCTTCCAAACAGTTTTTTATATTTTTTGATGTCACGGTGTGGGTGTTTTAAAGAGATTGAGAAAAGTACTTTTTTGAGAGGATATTTAATGGAAATGGGGATTCAACTTTAAAAAATAGCCTACTGGAGTTGTTGGAGTCGGGTTTATTGGGTAAGATTAGCAAAAATAATCGGATATTGAATCTTATGGACTGCATTTGGAGAGAGGTAAAAAAAAAAAAATGGGTATAAAAGGTTATTTGGAATTCACTCCACTCTGGGATATTATACATTTGTTGGAGGTTTATAAGTTAAAACAATATATAGATTGGGAGGGTAGAGGGGTAAGCTTGGTAGCACATATATTTGAAGGTGATAGATTGAAGGATTTTGAGACTTTGTCCAGTGAGTTTGGGATCGCAAATAAAGATCAATTTAAATATTTACAAATGAGGGCAGCAATTAATTCGGTAGTTGATATTGAGAGCTACGGTATAAAAAAGTATCCTCAGAGGAGGTTGGTCAATTTGTCAGGGATGGAAAGGTCATGGGTTCTGTTTCAAGGAGATATAAACTTCTTATGAATGTACTACAACAAAAGATAAAAGTAAAAGAGAAATGGAAAAAAGATATTCTATATCTTTCAAATGAGCAATGGGAAGATGTTCTTAATAGTAGGTTTCTGGTCTTGTCAAAAACCTCACATAGGGTCACTCAATTTTTTTTTTAATTCACAGATTACATCGTACTCCTGTTATTATGAGGACTAAGAGCGACAGATGAATGTCCTAAATGCATAGAAGAACAAGTAGGGTTGGTCCATTTGGTTTGGAGATGTCCAAAATTTTTCAGATATTGGACTGACATTGCAAACGTTATTGAGAAAGTTATGGGAATGCGGATATACGGGGACTTTGTGGCCTGAATTTTGGGGGGTGTCATTTGAGACTAAGTAAAGTTGACAAGCAGGCATTGTGCCAATTTCTATTTCAAGCCAGGTTGCTTATCTTAAAAAAAATGGATCCAAAAAGATCAATCGTTTGTAAGTGAATGGAAGCGAGTGGCAAACCAAATTATAAAAATGGAAAAAATGATTAAGCATAATAGGGGGAAAAAAGATGGTTGTAGTGAAATATGGAATAATTGGTTTAAAGCTGTTTACATGTTTTTTTTATTAATTATTAATTAATTAACTTATTTATCTATTCCCCCCCCCCCCCCCGCTTTTTTTTATCTCCTCTCTCAGTCTGGGCTGGGGTTGGGGGTTTTAGTAATAAAGTAATGTTTTTTTGATTATTGAAATTCTTTTATTTTGGTCTGTATTAAAAAATTGTTAAATAAAGTAAAAAAAAAAGTATTGTTATTGTCCATATTGTCAATTTTGTTGGATTCATTCGTTTTTCCATCACATTGTGCACTGCTTGTATCCGGGAGTTATGATCACCCTGCAGTCCAGAAATAATGGCCTTGTCTACATACTATAGGAAAAAGCACCAGCTACTCTGGTGGCCAGGACCATGGGGGTGGACAAGTGTCACATACCGGGGAACAGGCCAGCCCACAGCGTTGCATGACAAGAGTTGCCCAAGCCCTTCAGGCCGATTCACCTCACGCCCTCAAACGCTGTTACACCCTGCGCCGGGCTGTAACTCGGGCATAAATCGCAACCTGAAGCCAGCAAGCACACCAAAAAAAAATAAAAAAATTGAGCATCAATAGTTAATTGTCCACTTCCATTAATTCCATTTCCACACGTTTGGAATTTTATAATTTTTTTGAATTGTTCAATTTAATTAACCTACATATATGCATGATTACTGCAGCAATGCACAGGGTAATGCAGTAATCTACCTGTGAGTGTTAACGTGAAATTCAGAGTCAAGCCCAAATCATCTGTTTCTATTAATTCCATTTCCACACTGTTGGAATTTATTTATTTATTGTGGGGGAGGGATTCAATTTTAATTTATTTAAACCAGCATATAGGTGATCAGTATACCAATGCACATGCTAGAATAACATTTTACCTGTGAGTGTCAGTGGTCATTTTACATATATTCCACTTCTACGCGGTTGGAATAATAATACTTTTGGGTTTTAAGTTCAATTTAGTTAAATCAGCATAAAAGGTAAATAATCAGTAGTATAATGACTTTCCTGTGAGTGACCATGACAAATTGAGTGTCAAGGCTCAATCCTTTTTTCCTTAAATTCTATTTCCATACGTTTGAAAATTAATTTGTTTTTGGGACTTGCTCAATTTTAGGAAACAGCATATAGATGATCAGTACAACAATACACAGGCTAGGGAAGCAATTTATATGTGTTAGAGTGAGGCCTGACCCTTAATCATTCCTTTACATTCATTTATTTCTCGAGTCGTCACTGTTGAAATTTTTTTGGGACATGTTCAATTTAATAGCATTAAAAAACTAAAAATGAAAAATTATAATCTTGAATTAGGAGGAGGAAGAGGTCCATATGGAGTAGGAGGTTGAAGAGGCGGTGGAAGTGGCGGTGTAGGTGGAAGTGGTGGTGGAGGAGGTAGTCGCCAACACTGTGTTTTTTTTGTTCGTTTCTTTTTTAAATTTGGGTAGACCGCAAAACATTGGGAAATATAGAGAAGAAAACAAAGAGAAAGTGCGTTGGAGTATAACAAAGGGTGGGTGAGGCTGGTATACATGTCTATTTTGCACAAGGTACGGACAAGTCCTGTGGGATCCGTGCCTGGTTCATTTTAATGAACGTGAGCTTGTCCACATTGGCTATGGACAGACGGCTGCGCTTGTCTTTGATAACACCCCCTGCCAGGCTAAACACACATTCAGACAATACACTGGCGAGCACCTCCAAGACATAAAGGGCAAGCTCAGGCCATGTGCCCAATTTGGAGACCCAGAAGTTGAATGGGGCAGACCCATCAGTCAGTACGTGTAGGCGTGTGCACAAATACTGTTCCACCATGTTGCTTAAATGCTGACTCCTGCTAAGACAGTCCATATCAGCTGGTGGTGCTGGTGTTCTTGTAGCGTGCTGACAAAGCTTTTCCACATTTTGGCCATGCTAACCCTGCCTTCTGAGGTACTGGCGGTGCCCCAGCTGCATTGGTGACTTCAACCTCGTCCTCTATCTTTGCCTTGTCCCTGGTGTCAGGTGGGAATGCCATCAGCAGCGCATCTACCAGAGTGTGCTTGTAGTCGCGCATATTCCGATCACGCTCCAGTGAAGGAAGGCACGTTGTCCTTGCAATGGGGATCCAGCAGGGTGGCCACCCAGTAATCAGCACTGGTTAGAATGTGGGCAACTCGGTGGTCATTGCGCAGGCACTGCAGCATATAGTCGCTCATTTGTGCCAGGCTGCCCAGAGGCATGGACAATCTGTCCTCTGTGAGAGGTGTATCGTCTGAGTCCTCCATATCCCCCTAGCCACGCTGCAGTTATGGCCCTTAGCTGCTTTGGGTGCCACCCTGCTGTGAACACAGTTCTTCCTCCTCCTCATCCTCCAGAACTGTGCCCTGGCTGGACAATTGTGTACCTGGCTTATGTTGGTACAGGAACCTACCCTCTGAGCCACTTGTGAATGACTGCAAACAAATGTGGATAGGGAAATTAATTAAATAAGATAAAATAAATAAAATTTAACCAATATCAATTGGAGAGAGGTCCCACTGCAAGGAATCATGGGTCATATCAACCAACACTGGAGAAGGCCACTTTCAGTTATTTTGGCCCCAGCACCCAGACAGAGGAGAGAGGTCCCACAGCAAGGAATCATGCGTCATATCACCCACCACTGGAGAAGGCCACTTTCAGTTATTTCAGCCCAGAACCCAGACCGAGGATACAGGTCCCACATCAAGGAATCATGCGTCATATCACCAACCACTGGAGGAGGCCACTCAGTTATTTCGGCCCCAGCACCCAGACAGAGGAGAGATGTCTCACAGGAAGGAATCATGCATCATATCACCCACCACTGGAGAAGGCCACTCAGTTATTTCGGCCCCAGCACCCAGACAGAGGAGAGAGGTCCCACAGCAAGGAATCATGCGTCATATCAACCACCACTGGAGAAGTACACTTTCAGTTATTTCAGCACAGCACCCAGACCGAGGATACAGGTCCCACATCAAGGAATCATGCGTCATATCACCCACCAATGGAGAAGGCCACTCAGTTATTTCGGCCCCAGCACCCAGACAGAGGAGAGATGTCCCACAGGAAGGAATCATGCGTTATATCACCCACCACTGGAGAAGGCCACTCAGTTATTTCGGCCCCAGCACTCAGACAGAGGAGAGAGGTCCCACAGCAAGGAATCATGCATCATATCACCAACCACTGGAGAAGGTCACTTTCAAATATTTCAGCCCAGCACCCAGACCGAGGATACAGGTCCCACATCAAGGAATCATGCGTCATAACACCCACCACTGGAGAAGGCCACTCAGTTATTTCGGCCCCAGCACCCAGACAGAGGAGAGAGGTCCCACAGCAAGGAATCATGCGTCATATCAATCACCACCGGAGAAGGCCACTTTCAGTTATTTCGGCCCAGCACCCAGACAGAGGAGAGAGGTCCCACAGCAAGGAATCATGCGTCATATCAACCAGCACAGGAGAAGGCCACTCTCAGTTATTTCGGCCCAGCAACCAGACAGAGGAGAGAGGTCCCACATCAAGGAATCATGCGTCATATCAACCACCACCGGAGAAGGCGACTTTCAGTTATTTCGGCCCAGCACCCAGACAGAGGAGAAAAGTCCCACAGCAAGGAATCATGCGTCATATCAACCACCACCGGAGAAGGCCACTCTCAGTTATTTCGGCCCAGCACCCAGACAGAGGAGAGAGGTCCCACAGCAAGGAATCATGCGTCATATCAACCACCACCGGAGAAGGCCACTTTCAGTTATTTCGGCCCAGCACCCAGACAGAGGAGAGAGGTCCCACAGCAAGGAATCATGCGTCATATCAACCACCACCGGAGAAGGCCAGTCTCAGTTATTTCGGCCCAACCACCCAGACAGAGGAGAGGTTCATTCAACTTTGGGTTGCACCGCAAGATCATGGTAAAGTTAAAAAAAATGAGGATTCAATAAAGAAGTGCCCCGGAGTACAAGAATACATAGTTGAGGGGGAGGCAGGTATAAATGTCTATTCTGCAAAAGGGAGGCAGAGGTCCTGTGGGATCCATGCCTGGTTCATTTTTATGAACGTCAGCTTGTCCACGTTGGCTGTGGACAGACGGCTGTGTTTGTCAGTAATGACGCCCCCTGCCGTGCTGAATACACTTTCAGAGAAAACGCTGGCCGCCGGGCAGGCCAGCACCTCCAAGGCATAAAATGCTAACTCTGGCCACGTGGACAATTTGGAGACCCAGAAGTTGAATGGTGCCGAACCATTAGTCAGTACGTGGGGGGGTGTGCAGACGTGTGTGCAGACTGTTCAACCATGTTAGTGAAATGCTGCTCCTGCTAACACGTTCCGTATCAGGTGGTGGTGCAGTTAGCTGTGGCGTGGAGACAAAACTTTTCCACATTTCTGACATGCTAACCCTGCCCTCAGATGAGCTTGCCGTTACAGAGCTGCGTTGGCGACCTCTTGCTCCTCCTCTGCCTTCGCCTTGGGCTTCCACCTGTTCCCCTGTGACATTTGGGAATGCTCTCAGGAGCGCGTCTACCAGCGTGTGCTTGTACTCGCGCATCTTCCTATCACGCTTCAGTGCAGGAAGTAAGGTGGGCATATTGTCTTTGTACCGGGGATTCAGCAGGGTGGCAACCCAGTAGTCCGCACACGTTAAAATGTGGGCAACTCTGCTGTCATTGCGCAGGCACTGCAGCATGTAGTCGCTCATGTGTGCCAGGCTCCCCAGAGGTAAGGACAAGCTGTCCTCTGTGGGAGGCGTATCGCCATCGTCCTCAGTATCCCCCCAGCCACGCACCAGTGATGGGCCTGAGCTGTGTCGGGTGCCACCCCGCTGTGAACCTGCTTCATCCTCATCCTCCACTTTCTCCTCATCCTCCTCGTCCTCCAATAGTTGGCCCTGGCTTGCCACATTTGTACCTGGCCTCTGCTTTTGCAAAAAACCTCCCTCTGAGCCACTTCTAACAGACTGGCCTGAAAGTGTTAAAAATGACCCCTCATCCTCCTCCTCCTCCTGGGCCACCTCCTCTTCCATCATCGCCCTAAGCATTTTCTCAAGGAGACATAGAAGTGGTGTTGTAACGCTGATAACGGTGTCATCGCCACTGGCCATGTTGGTGGAGTACTCGAAACAACACAACTGGGCACACAGATCTCGCATGGAGGCCCAATCATTGGTGGTGAAGTGGTGCTGTTCCGCAGTGCGACTGACGCGTGCGTGCTGCAGCTGAAACTCCACTATGGCCTGCTGCTGCTCGCACAGTCTCTCCAGCATGTGCAAGGTGGAGTTCCACCTGGTGGGCACGTCGCATATGAGGCGGTGAGCGGGAAGGCCAGAAGTTCCGCTGTAGCGCAGCCAGGCGAGCAGCATCAGGATGTGAACGCCGGAAGCGCGCACAGACAGCCTGCACTTTATGCAGCAGCTCTGACATGTCGGGGTAGTTGTGAATGAACTTCTGCACCACCAAATTCAGCACATGCGCCAGGCGAGATTTCGCCCATTATCGCACACCACCAGGCCGGGCTTGAGGCCAACCGGCAGAAACCACTAGTCAGTTTGTTGTTCAATACCCCGCCACAACTCCTGCGCGGTGTGGGGCCTGTCCCCCAAACATATGAGTTTCAGAATGGCCTGCTGACGTTTACCCTGCACTGTGCTGAAGTTGGTGGTGAAGGTGTGTGGCTGACTGGATGAGCTGGTGGAAGCAGAGGAGGAGGAAGCCGAGTAGGAGGAGGAGGCTACAGGAAGCAAAGAATGATGCCCTGCGATCCTTGGTGGCGGAAGGAGGAGCGCCAAGGAACTCTCCGCCTGCGGCCAAGCCACCACTACATTTACCCAGTGTGCAATTAGGGAGATATAGCGTCCCTGGCCATGCTTACTGGTCCACGTATCTGTGGTTAGGTGGACCTTGCCACAGATGGCGTTGCGCAGTGCACACTTGATTTTATCGTATACTTGGTTGTGCAGGGAAGGCACGGCTGTCTTGGAGAAGTAGTGGCGGCTGGGAACAACATACTTTGGGACAGCCATGGACATCAGCTGTTTGAAGCTGTCTGTGTCCACCAGCCTGAACGACAGCATTTCAAAGGCCAGTAGTTTAGAAATGCTGGCATTCAGGCCCAGGGCTCGAGGGTGGCTAGGTGGGAATTTTTCGCTTTCTCTCCAAGTTTTGTGAGATGGAGAGCTGAACGCTGCCGTGTGACATGGTGGAGATGCTTGGTGACGCAGGTGGTGTTGTCGGTGGCACATCCTCTGTTTGGTGGGCGGCAGGTGCCAACATTCCTCCCGAGGCGGAGGAAGAGGCTGAGGCAGCAGCAGAAGAGGGAGCAGGGGGAGCCAGAGTGAGTTCCTTGCTTTTAAGGTGTTTACTCCACTGCAGTTCATGCTTTGCATGTAGATGCCTGGTCATGCAGGTTGTGCTAAGGTTCAGAACGTTAATGCCTCGCTTCAGGCTCTGATGGCACCGCGTGCAAACCACTTGGGTCTTGTCATCAGCACATTGTTTAAAGAAGTGCCATGCCAGGGAACTCCTTGAAGCTGCCTTTGGGGTGCTCGGTCCCTGGTGGCGGTGGCCAGTAGCAGGCGAACTCTCTTGGAGGCGGCTGTTCTGCTTTTGCCCCTGCTCCTCTTTTGCTACGCTGTTGGCTCGGTCTCACCACTGCCTCTTCCTCTGAACTATGAAAGTCAGTGGCACGACCTTCATTCCATGTGGGGTCTAGGACCTCATTGTCCCCTGCATCGTCTTCCACACAGTCTTCCTCCCTGACCTCCTGTTCGGTCTGCACACTGCAGAAAGACGCAGCAGTTGGCACCTGTGTTTCGTCATCATCAGAGACGTGCGGACTCCGATGAGGTGGTATTCCCATGTCCTCATCATCAGGAAACATCAGTGGTTGTGCATCAGTGCATTCTATGTCTTCCACCACTGGGGAAGGGCTAGGTGGATTCCCTTGGGAAACCCTGCCAGCAGAGACTTCAAATAGCATAAGAGTCTGCTGCATAACTTGAGGCTCAGACAGTTTCCCTGATATGCATGGGGGTGATGTGACAGATTGATGGGCTTGGTTTTCAGGTGCCACCTGTGCGCTTTCTGCAGAAGGATGGGTGGGAGATAATGTTGTGAACATGCTGGATCCACTGTCGGCCACCCAATTGACTAGCGCCTGTACCTGCTCAGGCCTTACCATCCTTAGAACGGCATTGGGCCCCACCAAATATCGCTGTAAATTCTGGCGGGTACTGGAACCTGAGGTAGTTGGTTAACTAGGACGTGTGGCTGTGGCAGAATGGCCACGTCCTCTCCCAGCACAAGAGGGTACACTAACACCATCACGACCGCGTCCGCGTCCCTTACTAGATGTTTTCCTCATTGTTACCGTTCACCAAGCACCACAATAAGAAAAAAAATATTTGGCCCAATGTATTGATTTCAAATTCAGGCCTTTTTTTATAGGCACCTACCACTATCTGCCTATTTATTTATGTAGCGTATTACACTAATCCAGGCATAGCAGTAACCACTGATTTAGGGGAATATCTCTTTAGGGCTAGTATTTAGGCCCTGGATGAAAGGTATCCTTTTATGGACAGATTTACAATTTGCTTGCAACAGCTCGAACACCAGATTCAGGGTATTGCTATTTTGGCAGTTGAATTAAACCCCAGAACAAAATATATGTTTTGGCGGACACTATTATACTTTGCCAGCACAGCTGAAACCACTGATTTATGGTATTGCTATTTTGGCAATTGAATTTCACCCCAGAACAAAATATATGTTTTGGCGGACACTATGAATCTTGGCCTGCAACAGCTGGGACACCAGATTCAGGGTATTGCTATTTTGGCAATTGAATTTCACCCCAGAACAAAATATATGTTTTGGCAGACACTATTATATTTTGCCAGCCACAGCTGAAACCACTGATTTATGGTATTGCTATTTTGGCAATTGAATTTCACCCCAGAACAAAATATATGTTTTGGCGGACACTTTGAATCTTGGCCTGCATCAGCTGGGACACCAGATTCAGGGTATTGCTATTTTGGTAATTGAATTTCACCCCAGAACAAAATATATGTTTTGGCGGACACTATTATATTTTGCCAGCCACAGCTGAAACCACTGATTTATGGTATTGCTATTTTGGCAATTGAATTTCACCCCAGAATAAAATATATGTTTTGGCGGACACTATGAATCTTGGCCTGCAACAGCTGGGACACCAGATTCAGGGTATTGCTATTTTGGCAATTGAATTTCACCCCAGAACAAAATATATGTTTTGGCGGACACTATTATACTTTGCCAGCCACAGCTGAAACCACTGATTTATGGTATTGCTATTTTGGCAATTGAATTTCACCCCAGAACAAAATATATGTTTTGGCGGACACTATGAATCTTGGCCTGCAACAGCTGGGACACCAGATACAGGGTATTGCTATTTTGGCAATTGAATTTCACCCCAGAACAAAATATATGTTTTTGCGGACACTATGAATCTTGGCCTGCAACAGCTGGGACACCAGATTCAGGGTATTGCTATTTTGGCAATTGAATTTCACCCCAGAACAAAATATATGTTTTTGCGGACACTATTATACTTTGCCAGCCACAGCTGAAACCACTGATTTATGGTATTGCTATTTTGGCAATTGAATTTCACCACATAAAATAATCTATCCTTTTCCAGACAGCAGACAGTATTATACTTGGCTAGCCAAAGCTGGAACACCAGATTTAGGGTATTGGTATTTGGGCAATTGTATTTAACCCCTTAATAAAATATAGAAATTGCTATCTTGAGTTTCTAGGGGTGACAATTAGCACAGCCAAGCCCCTGATGTAGGATATAGCAAAAAAAAACTAGTATTGATGGATTGATGGACTTGGTGGCAGCTTGTTCTGGTGCACCACAAGTCACAAAATGGCCGCCGATCACCCCAGAAAATAAGTGACAGAAAAACACAGCCTAAAAAACTGTGAGAAAGTAAATAGCAGAAGTTCAATCATTCACAGCTGTAGATCGATCCGTTCATTAGGTGCTGTTGCTGACTTTTCCCTGCCTAATCTCGCCCTCACAGAAGCTGCGTCCTCTCCCTACACTAATCAGAGCAGTGTGACGAGCGGCGCTACGTGACTCCAGCTTAAATAGAGGCTGGGTCACATGCTGCACTTGGCCAATCACAGCCATTCCATTAGTAGGCATGGCTGTGATGGGCTCTTAGGGCAAGAAGTAAAACGCTAGCTGATTGGCTGCTGTGCAGCCCTTCAGAAAGCGGGAAGTAATCGCCGAACAACGAACCCGAACCCGAACTTTTTTGAAAATGTCCGGGTTCGGGTCCGTGTCCCGGACACCCCAAAATTCGGTACGAACCCGAACTATGCTCGAACTGTTCGCTCAACTCTACTGATGCCCTTTGAAATGATCCCTCTTCCTACTGTGCCACATCCTCTTCCATCGTTGCACAAAGCGTTTTTTCAAGGAGACATAGAAGTGGGAAAGTCACGCTGATCATGGCCTCATCGGCACTGTCCATGTTGGTGGAGTATTCGAAACAGTGCAACATGGCACACAGGTCTCACATGGAGGCCCACCCATTGGTGGTGAAGTGGTGCTGTTCCACAGAGTGACTCACCTGTGCGTGCTGCAGCTGAAACTCCACCATTGCCTGCTGCTGCTCACACAGTCTCTCCAGCATGTGCGAAGTGGAGTTCCACCTTGTGGGGACGTCGAAAATGAGGCGGTGAGTGGAAAGGCCAAACTTACGCTGCAGGGAAGACAGACGAGCAGCAGTAGGTTGAGAATGCCGAAAGTGCGCACAGATGGCCCACACTTTCTGCAGCAGCTCTGACATATCGGAGTCGTTTTTCAGAATTTTCTGCACCACCGAATTCAGCACATGCGCCAGGTAAGGAATGTGCGTCAAATAGGCTAGGCCCAGAGCTGCTACGAGATTTTTCCCATTATTGTACACCACCAGGCCACACTTGAGGCTCAGTGGCATCAACCACTCATTGGTCTGTTGTTCCTTGCCCATCCACAGCTCCTGCGCGGTGTGGGGTTTTTCCCCTAAACAGATGAGTTTCGAAACTGCTTGCTGTTTTTTACCCCTGGCTGTGCTGAAGTTGGTGGTGAAGTTGTTATGCTGAGCGGATGAGGAGGCAGTAGACGAAGAAGCAGAGTAGGAGGCAACAGGAGGCAAATAGAAATGCCCTGCAATCCTTGGTGGCGGAAGGACATGCGGCAAACTGCTATCTGCCGCAGGCCCGGCCACAACTAGATTTACCCAGTGTGCTGTTAAGGAGATATAACGTCCCTGCCCGTACTTACTGGTCTACATATCGGTTGTTAGGTGGACCTTGCAACAGATGGCGTTGTGCAATGCCCACCTGATTTTGTCCGCCACTTGGTTGTGCAGGGAAGGGATGGTTCGCCTGGAAAAGTAGTGGGAACCACATACTGTTGGACAGCCACCGCCATAAGGTTTTTAAAAGTTTCTGTCTCCACCAGATGGAATGACAGCATTTTAAAGGCCAGGAATTTTTAAATGCTGGCATTCAGGGCTAGGGATCGCAGGTAGGTAGGGGGAACTTCCTCTTTTTCTCCAGTGTTTGGGAGATGGACAGCTGAACGCTGCCATGGGACATTGCATCTGTTTGCCACTGTAGAACTGTAGTTACTATAGAGGTGGTGGAAGAGCCGGGTCATCAAAAAGCATAAGAGACTGCTGCATGACTTGGTGCTCTGACTGCTTGGCTGATTTGCAAGGGGGGGAGGTGAAATACAGAAGCCCATGGGCTGCAGGTGCCAACTTTGAGCTTTCAGCAGGGGACTGGGTGGGAGAAAATGTGAAGGAACTGGAGGCACTGTCAGCCACACAATCTAACGCCTGTATGTCTTCTGACCTCACCATTCATAGAGCGGCGTTTGGGCCTACAAAATAACACTGAATGTTCTGTCACCTTCACACACCTGAGGAAGGTGTTTCATTTGTTCGTGTAGTTGGCACAGATCGCCCACGTACGCTCCCTGCAACAAGCACTCCACCACCACCAGCAGCAGCACCACGACCATGGTCACATCCCTTATTAGACACTCTCCTCATTCTTTGCGTTCACCCACTAAACTAACAGAATGATTTCGAAATTTATTTCCCTGTCAGGTATGCAGTGCAGGGGTACTTTGAAAGAAAAAAGGGGTACAGTTCACCCAGCAATATAATTGCCGAATTTACAGAATATATTTCCCTGTCAGGTATGCAGTGCAGGGCTACTTTAAAAGAAAAAAGGGGTACAGATCACCCAACAATCTAAACGCCGCTGAATTTACAGAATATATTTCCCTGTCAGGTTTGCAGTGCAGCAGGAACACACCCTCCAAGCCAATTGTGAATGACTGGCCTGATAACTGTGGAAGTGTTCACCCACAATCTAAGAGCTGGATTTAGTGATTTTCTTTCACTATCAGAAATGCAGTGCAGATCGCAAAGGTACTTTATGTCAAAAACAAAAGTGTTTCTTTTTTTCACCCACAATGTCCCTGTTGTATTTACTGATTATATTTTGCTATCAGAAATGCAGTGCCGGCTGCAAAGGTACTTTCTAGCAAAAAAAAAGTAATTTTTTCACCAACAGTCTCACAGATGGATTTCATGATTATATTTCACTATCACAGATGCTGCAAAGGCCACAATACAACAGATGGATTTACTGATTTTATTTCTCTTTCACAAATGCAGTGCAGGCCGCAAAGGTACTTTATGGCAAAAAAAAGTGATTTCTTTTGTTCACCCACAATGTCCCAGTTGTATTTACTGATTATATTTCATTATCAGAAATGCAGTGCAGGCCGCAAAGGTACTTTATGGCAAAAAAAGTGATTTTTTTTTCCACCCACAATGTCCCAGTTGTATTTACTGATTAAATTTACTATCGGAAATGCAGTGCAGGCCGAAAAGGCACTTTATAGCAAAAAAAAAAAAAAAAGGTAATTTTGTTTCACCCACAATGTCCCAGTTGTATTTACTGAATATATTTTACTATCACAAATGCAGCACAGGCCTCAAAGGTACTTTCTGGCAAAAAAAAAAAATGATGATTTTTTTCATCCACAATGAAACAGATGGATTTACTGATTTTCTTTCTCTAGACAAATGCAGTGCAGGCCGCAAAGGTAATTTCTAGCCAAAAATAAGTGATTTTTTCAAACAGAATGTCACAGTTGTATTTACTGATTATATTTAATTATCAGAAATGCAGTGCAGGCAGCAAAGGTACTTTCTGGAAAAAAAAAAGATGATTTTTTCACCCACAATGAAACAGTTGGATTTACTGATTTTCTTTCTCTATGACAAATGCTGTGCAGGCTGCAAAGGTACTTTTTAGCCTAAAATAAGTGATTTTTTTTCAAACAGAATGTCACAGTTGTATTTACTGATTATATTTCATTATCAGAAATAATAAAAGCAGTGCAGGCCGCAAAGGTACTTTCTAGTTTTAAAAAAAGGTGATTTTTTTCAACCACAATGTCACAGATGGATTTAATGATTTTCTTTCACTATCACAAATGCAGCACAGGCCGCAAAGATACTTTCTGGCAAAAAAATAGATGATTTTTTTCACCCACAAAGAAACAAATAGATTTACTGATTTTCTTTCACTATCACAAATGCAGTGCAGGCCGCAAAAGTTCTTTCTGCCAAGAAAAAGTGATTTTTTAAAACAAAATGTCACAGTTGTATGTACTGATTATATTTCTCTATCACAAATGCAGTGAAGGCCGCAAAGGTAGTTTCTAGCAAAAAAAGGGGATTTTTTTTCACCCACAATGTCACAGTTGTATTTACTGATTATATTTCACTCTCATAAATGCAGCATAGGCCGCAAAGGTACTTTCTGGTGAAATAAAAGATGATATTTTCACTCACAATGAAACAGATGGATTTACTGATTTTCTTTCATAATCACAAATGCAGTGCAGGCCGCAAAGGTTCTTTCTGCCAAGAAAAAGTGATTTTTAAAAACAAAATGTCACAGTTGTATGTACTGATTATATTTCTCTATCACAAATGCAGTGAAGACCGCAAATGTACTTTCTAGCAAACAAATTTGATTATTTTTCACCCACAATGTTCCAGTTGTATGTACTGATTATATGTTATGATCAGAAATGCAGTGCAGGCCACAAAGGTACTTTCTAGTTTAAAAAAGGTGATTTTCTTCAACCACAATGTCACAGATGGATTAAATGATTTACTTTCACTATCGCAAATGCAGCACAGGCAGCAAATATACTTTCTGGCAAAAAAAAGATAATTTTTTCACCCACAATGAAAAAGATGGATTTACTGATTTTCTTTCACTATCACAAATGCAGCACAGTCCGCAAATGTACTTTTTAGCAAAAAAAAAAGAATTAATTTGTCCACCCAGAATCTAACAGATGGATTTATTGAATTGATTATACTGTCACATATGCAGCACAGGGGTACTTTACAGAAAAAAAATGTGATTATGTCACCCCCTGGGTCCTTGAACTCACAGAAGGAATAACTATTTTATTTTCCCTTCACCTGACACATATGTAGTGCAGGTGCACTTAAAAAATGGGTATATGTAACCCACTGAACTACAAGAACAGGATTAATTTATTGTCCCTGACACATATGCCGGTGCAAGTGCACTGCATTTGCACAAAATGTCTGTCTAAACCCACCTAACTAACAGACAGATTAAAACATATTTTTCTGTGTCACTGGGCCCAGGGCAGGGTACAAGAATGTTGCATTGCACCCAAAAAAAAATTTGCTCGCAGACTTAACACCAAGCTCTGATATCAGATTCTTTCCTAATCTCTCCCTCACAGCAGCAGCATCCTATCCCTACACTAGTAAAAGTTGACGTGACGTGCGACGCTACGTGACTCCAACTCATAAAGAGGCTGGGTCACATGCTGCACTGTCCAATCACAGCCATGCCATTGGTAGGCACGGTTGTGATGGCTTCTAAGGGCACACATCTTAAACGCTTGTTGATTAGCTGCCCTGCAGCCGTTCAACAAGATTTATTAAACAGCTGAACACCAAACTCGAACCCAAACTTTTATGGAAAAGTTCGGGTCCGGGTACAGAAAACCATAGTCAAATAGCCAGTAGTCAAATAGCCAAGCCAAGAACCAGATGGGAAATTCAGTACCAATAGACAAAGAGTGGTCAAAAGGACAAGCCATGGTCAAACCACTAGTCACCCAAAAAGAGCAACCAGAAATAGAGCTAGTCAGACTACTCAACATTTGATTAGTCAGAACATTAGCACACAAGAATAGATCAGCTAAGCAATCATCCCACTGTTAGTCTCCTCCAGCACAAGCTCGCTGTGCTGATGCATCACAAGGACACATAACTTAACAGCATGCCTCTCCTGGCACATTTGCGCTATAGTTGGAGATCTCGCCTCTGGAGTCTGGACAGGTAAGTTTGTGACAGAAAGTGAGGGATTTGGAGCTTCGTTCTTTGATTAAATTCCTTACAAAGGAAGAAAAGAAGCCTGAAGAAATCCATGATTGCTGTATATGGGGATAACATTGAAAAGTAATAAATTAAATTTTCACAGATATTTTCATATTCAGGCAGACAATTTATTGAAACCTCTCTAGACTATCTTGTAAATTACTCAGTTGTCTATTCAAGAACAACAGAGTGAAAGAAAATTAGGGTGGGATATTATTATATGATTTTTTTCGATTTTAAAATCACAGTGTTGCTTCGTTTTTTTTGTTTTGTTTTTTTTTTCAAAGATTTTCAATGATGTTCAGATCAGGGGACCGTGAGGGCCTTGGTAAAACCTTCAACTTAAGCCTTTTGAGGTAGTCTATTGTGGATTTTGAGGTATTTTTAGGATCATTATCGCAGGATATATTTTAGGATTGTTAGTAACGCATTCCTCTTTTCAACAGCTTTTTGCAGTTGGTGTTATGTTTGCTTCCAGAATTAGCTGGAATTTCATAGAATAAATTCCTCCCACTACCCATGAAATGTTTCCTGTGCCATTGGCTGCAATACATACTCAAAGCATGATTGATCCACCCAGGGCCGGCTCTAGGTTCATGTGGGCCCTTGGGCGATAAAGCCTAAGTGGGCCCCCTTGTGGCATTTTGCACAACACACGTAGCAATGAAGCTGCATGTGTTATAGATGTTGCCAAATATAATAGACAGAACACGCTACAGAGCAGGTATATGTGAATCAATCCTTATACCCCTACTTTTTTTAAATCTACCTAGTGTTTTAATCCCTCAGGTCTACTCGGTATTCCGTTTTTACTGTACACCCTCTAAAGAGAAACAGACATTGAATATGAAAATACATTTCAATATGAATGCTGATAGCACTATGCTGCTGCCTGCCCTGTGCCCCCAATGCCCAATAAATATCAATATGATGATATTTTAATTTGGAGCACAGCAGGGCAGGCCGCAGCACACTAGGGTTGTCATGATACCAAAATTTTGATTTGATTTCAATACTATAAAAAAGTATTGCGATACTTGATACTATTCTATGCCATGTGAAAAAACATAAAACACCAAAAAAGCCACATGCATTCCGCATTTTATGGAATGTCCGGCTCATAATCGAGCAGTCCTATTCTAGTTTTTTAGGGGACAAGGTGACTAAAAAATATGGCGAATCGCACAGTTTTTATTTTTATTTTTTTCTGTTACAGCGCTCACCGCATAGGAAATTTAAAAAAATATTTTAATAGTTTGGACTTTTCAGACATGTCGATGTGTCATATGTTTGTTTATTTATTGCTTATATATTTTAGATGTAAAATTGGGAAAGAGGGTGATTTATACTTAATATTTTGTTGTTTATTTTGTTTTAACTTTTTTTTAACCTTTTATTTAATAACTATTTCCTCCCTTAATGGCTAGAACCTGGAATATTTTAATCCCTTGTCCTATTCACCCTAATAGAGCTCTATTAGGGTGAATAGGACTTTACACTCTCCCTGCTGCCCTGTGCTTTGTGCACACAGCAGCAGGGAGATTACCAGGCTTCAGCAGCCAGGGCTTCAGTAGCTTCCTAGCTGCCATGGCAACCAATCAGAGCACGCTCCATGTTCTGTAATAGTAGGCAGGGTGATGTTTAAAGGGACCGCAACTTCCGCAATTTTGAATTGAGGAAATGAGTGGGCCCCCTAAGGAACAGTGGGCCCCGTCACTTGTCTGGGTATGCCGGGTGCTGACGCCGACCCTGGATCCACCCCCATGCTTAGTGGTTCTTTTTCATGAAATCTGTGCCCTTAAGGAGTTCTGTTTTAACCTCATAAGTCCATAGGACTTGTTTCCAAGATGCATCAGATTTGTTTAGATTTTCTTTTGTAAACCTCTGATGCTGAATTTTGTGGTGAGGACGCTAAATAGCTTTTCTTCTCATGACTCTTCCATGAAGGCTATATTTGCGGAGGTGTCACTGAACAGAAGAACAATGTACCTTAACTCCAGAGTCTGCCAAATCTTCCTAAAGGTATTTTGTAGTGGGGGTTCTGATTTGCCTTTCTAGCAATCCTACAAGCAGTTGTCTCTGAAATTTTTCTTCATTTTTAAGACCTTCTCTTGACCTCCACCATCCCTGTTATTTGCCATTTCTGAATTCCATTTTGAACTGTGAAAATGACAACCTGAAAATGTTTTGTTAGGCAGCAGCTAAGAAGAACCCATGACTACTGTTTTTTGAGACAAGGTTAGAGGAGTCTTGGAATTTATAAAGCTTTGAAATTTTCATCACCTGGACTTTTCTAATGATTATTCTGAACAAGCCTTAACCTTAACAGGCTATTTAAAGTCTGAGACCTTGGTTAAAGTTATCTGAGCATTCAAATCTCCTTGGGTACTCCTTTCTCCTTTGAATATTGTTTTTCATCTTGAAATTTATGTTGAAAAGTGTTTTTCATCTTTAACATTCTGCTTTTTGGAGATCATTTCATCTTCAACTTGCTTAACTGTTCACAAGTACAGTAATTTTGACCAGGGGTGCCCAAACTTTTTTATGCCACTGTATGTACACCCCAGCGCCATGGGATGAATGGCACTTTAATATCATATAATAATAATAATAATAATAATAATAATAATAATAATAATAATATTATTATTATTATTATTATTATTATTATTATTATTATTATAAGATGTTCTGCTTCCTTGTCTCTCACTGACCCTGTGAGACAATAACACTTTCCACACTGACTAATATGTTCCGGGAAAATTTGCTTTTTTTAAATAAGCATACCAGCATGTAGTATAAGGGTCATAACACAGTTATTTTAAAAATGCTATATTATTATATATTATATTACCTAAAGGATTGTACACTAATGCTGTTGGTAGTTACAAAGCTTTTGAGTGTATTAACCTTTAAGCTGTCACATAATATACTATATTTGCTATTATTTTTATTCACTGTAACATGTCTCAAATAAGTCAAGAAACCCCTTTTTCAGAAACATGACCTCAAATTTTCTGATGCCCCACTTAATGTACGGTTTAAATAGCAGCTGGTCTCAGGGTACATTGAATAAGGGATTCATTAACCTAAAATGAGAGAATTTTTCTGGTACTTTTAAAGAGAACTCAGGTTAGGTATATGTCTTGAGTCTGGAAGCTACTGGGTCAAGTCAAAAGAACTGTGGGATGCTCTTAATGACCTTTCTGAAAGATTTCTTGTTATAATTTTTAAGGATGTATTTTTGTGTTGTGCTGTGGTATAAAACATTTCCAAGTAACTCTTACAGTTGTTTTTTTTTTTTTGTTTTTTTTAAGAAATGCTAGGAATTTAGTGCCATCTTGAAACATTTTCAATTTAACCCCTTCCTGACTCAATTTCAACTTTTTTATTTTCAGTTTTTACTCTCTGCGTTCCTGGAGCCATACCTCTTATTTTTTTTGTTCACATTTTTTTTTTCTTGTGGGACACGTACTTTCTAATGGAATTATTTAAAATGAAATACAATGGACTTTATTCTGCAGGTCAATACGAATACAAGAATACCACATTTTTATAGTTTTTTATTCTTGTGGTTTAATATGTAAAATAATAAAAGCTTTGAAAAAAAAAAAAGTATTTACTTATTTGTTTTTTGCATCGTTTTTATTGATACCATTTTGGGATGTGCATGCAGCTTTTTGACAAAATATTGTACTCAGATCTATAGAAATACTTTATAAGTCTTTATGCTAATTAAGTCTTAGGTGCACTGTAGACAGGGCCATGCTGTTTGGTGAACTATTGCCCTGCCTCTATCACTGCATTATGACTCCTAGCTCTGAAATCAGACACCTTTCAATTATTCACACTTTGGTGCATTCACAGAACAGTCTTTGGTCTTCGCCTGGTCTCTATGAACTAAATTGTATATGTGCGATTAAAAAAAAAATTGGCGCAGAATATCATATTCAGGAGTAATGATGCAGGGTAAGCTTGGGCATGTTAATAAAAGTAGAGTGGGAGGAGATGTTCAGTGAAAGCAGTGGAGTGAAGGTGTACTAATTGGCATAGCCCCACCAAAACTTCCCTAAAAACCTCACTTGCCATACAAAGAACTGCTTCTATTAATTGGAAGACTATATATTTTACAAGGGTAAGGTTATGCTTCAATTTTGGAAGTGACAGACTCCCTTTATCCCATCCCTATTATTATATAACAGTGTGCTAGTGCATAACATTCTGTGCTGTAATAGTACATGATGGCAAAGGCATGGGCTAAGTGCCTGACCCTGTATGAAAATTATAAAGTAAATGGTAGCATTGCCCTTTTTTTCTATCCTCCAACCACAGAAACAGTTAATAAAAGTTAATCAGTTAGTTATGTATACCACAAAATCATGCCATTAAAAAAAAAATTTGGCCCCCAAAAAACAAGACCTATATGGCTACCTTGGAATCCGACAATGAAAAAAAAAAATGCTTGGTCATTAAGGCCCAAAACAGACTGGTCACTAGGGGGTCATTTATTAAGACCAGCATTTTAGACGCCAGTCTTAATAACCCCTTAGCAGTGGATCTGCTGAAGTTATGTAGAGGCGCATCTACCACTGGTCTAAATGTAAATCAGCTTCTTTGCTGGCTTAAATTTAGACCATTTTCTATGGCTAAAACAGGTGTAGAAAATGATTAATGAGACGGGCCTGTCTCCTTTTCACCCACACCACGTCCCCTTTTTTAGACCTAGCGTGAAAAGTCACAAATTGTGGTGCAAATAACCTTTGCACCGCAATCTGCGACAGATATACACCAGAAAACTGTCATATATCACTAAGCAAATTACCCCCTAAGGGATTAAATTTGATAAAATCTTCCTTCAGTAACTATTACTGCAGTTGTCCTGAATTAATTTAATATGTGTAGTGTATTTTATTTTAAAAAATGTTGTTCAGTGATAAATGTGTGTTTTTTTTTTTACTTTTTTTCACTTTTTTACAATTTTTTGATCTAGACCCACTAGGTTCTTGAAGATCCAGTGGATATGATGTCTGTATAATACAGTACAGTACACTATATAGTGTACTGTACTGTATTTTTTACTTTACAAAGTATGATCAGACTTCTGCCTTTAGCAGAAATCTGATCAGAGTTACCATTACCATGGAAAGCAGGATGCCTGTGAAGGCGTCATGTTGCCATGGTAACCATCACCCGCTGCCACAACAGAGCAGCGGGTGATGGGGAGGGAGGAGTCCCCTCCCTCTGGGTTCCCATCAAGAATCGGGGGCTGCAAGGACACAGCAGCCCCCGATGGGAGAGGGAGGGAGATCCTTCCCTTTTAACCCCTTCCATACAGCGGTCCCTAAGGACCACGGCATGGAAGGGGTTAAATGGCTGGTATCTGCACCAGCACAGATGTCAGCCATTTATATCAGAGTATCAGCAATGTGCTGACACTCTGCTATACCACTCAGACATCCTGCATTTTAGATAGAAGGCCGCCACACCGCCCTCCTCCCGAATTGCCCGCCCCGCCTGCCGCACTTCTAGCGCTGCCGGCAGCCTCCCCCTGCATCGCCCGCCAACCATCTCAAAGATGGCTGTGGGGGGGAATAAAAACTAATAAAACACAATTTTTAAGTTTCTAATCTAAACTTCAGAAAGTGCTGCAAACCGCAGGTCTGTATTGACCTCCGGTTTGCAGCGATCGCCGATACGGGAGGGTCACAGGACCCCCCTCGCCTTTGAAACAAGGTACCTGCTGAATGATTTCAGCAGGTACCCTGTTCCGATAACCGCACACTGCACAGCGGTGATCATAAGTACACAGGGCGTACAGGTACGCCCTATCTCCTTAAGTACCAGGACATCAGGGCATACCTGTACGCCCTGTGTCCCTAAGAGGTTAATTTGGGTAGACCACAAAACATTGTGGAATATATAAAATAACACAAAGAGAAAGTGCGCTGGAGTATAATAATGGCTGTGTAAAGTCGGTATACTTGTCTATTCTGTACAAGGTACACACAAGTCCTGTGGGATCCATGCCTGGTTAATTTTATTGAACGTGAGCTTGTCCACATTGGCTGTGGACAGGCGGCTGTGCTTGTCTGTGATAACAACCCCTGCCATGCTAAACGCACATTCAGACAATACACTGGCTGCAGGGCAGGCCAGCACCTCCAAGGCATAAAGGGCAAGCTCAGGCCATGTGCCCGATTTGGAGACCCAGTAGTTGAATAGGGCAGACCTATCAGTCAGTACATGTAGGCGTGTGCACATAAACTGCTCCACCATGTTGCTGAAATACTGCCTCCTGTTAAGATGTTTCATATCAGCTGGTGGTGCTGGTTGTTGTGGTAACAAAGATTTCCCACATTTCTGACATGCTTACCCTGCCTTCTGAGGTGCTGACGGTGCCCTGGCTACGTTGGATATAAAACAAAAAGAAAAAAGGAGGAAGGAGCATTAATCTCCAGGTGGGGAATTTGGACCTGGAGTGGTCCTAGATTTCCTTGATGGAGAGAGCGCCAAGGGACAGGGAGAAGAGAACAAGAGGGAGGGGAGAAAGAATGGGGGCTGGGAGGTTACTAGTTGTGGGGGACAGGGGAATGGGGTTTTATGGGGAGGGTATTAGGCAGCTGGCAATGCAGACAGGGTTAAACTTCAGTGGATGAAGTGGCCCTGGTGTGGAAATACAGCAAGAAGGAAAAAAACGGTTGCAAAGCCCTATAATAGCGCCAGATACCGGGGGTAGAGTGATGGAAAAGGGGAATTGGAGTGTTACCGTGGGTGAAACCCTGGGTAAGTGGGGAAAGGAAGTGAAGTTGGAATCCTAATTTGTAGTGGTACTTTACTCACTTCACTGGGAGGGGTGGTAAAGGCACTGGTATGAGTGTCTGTACCAATATACCCCTCCCCGCCTTGATAGCTGGTAAGTGGAATTCAGTCGTGATGCGTAAAACAAGATGAAAGTTGGGAGTGACCCAATGTGGCAGAGGATTTTGAAGCAACAATGATGGTGATTTCACTTACTTTACCGGGAGGGTGGTGTAAGATAAGCTCAAGACACTTACACCTATGCCCCTCCCCGCCGAGGTCGCTTGTAGATGTTGACTCTGCCTGTTGGTCCCCAGATGGATGGAAAACAGGGGCTTCTCTTGTTCATTCAGGTGGTCTTTATTAGGTATAAGTAATGTAGCTCGACGCGTTTCGGGGGTAATGAAAAATCCCCCTTCCTCAGGAGCAAAAGTAAACTAAAGTATACACAAGTATTACAGGTTTAAATAGGTGATTCCCTTGAGGAGAAGGGCGGGAAATGCAAGTGAATTAAAAACCGGAAGTGACGTATGCCTGGTTCACTTCCAGGATTATAGTGAATTAAAATGTTACATAAACTAGTATATAGCGGAATATAGTATGTATAGAGGTACATGCATATAAAACATAAATGT
This sequence comes from Bufotes viridis, assembly GCA_033119425.1. Taxonomy (NCBI): domain Eukaryota; kingdom Metazoa; phylum Chordata; class Amphibia; order Anura; family Bufonidae; genus Bufotes; species Bufotes viridis. The sequence continues at coordinate 410,114,458 of CM065589.1, read as the reverse complement.
AGTGTCCCAAATTAAACTTACTTGGATCCGAGTTTTCAATATTTAGAGGCGCTGCGGGTGCCCGGACACGGCCGGTGGTTCACTTCCTGGATGTGGAACGCACACGTTATCGCGTGCGTTCCAAGAGGTTACTTTTAGTAGTGGCGGGCTTGCGCCGTCTCCTGGACGTGGAACGCACACGTGACCACGTGCGTTCCAGGAGGACGCAAATTAGATATATGTTGTGGTGGCGGACATGTGCTAGTAAGGGGCTTCCGGTTTGTGGAACGCACCTAAAACTATGTGCGGTTCAAGGGACCGGATCCCCAATAGATAAAGTAGAATATGGGAAGTGTGCAAAAGGTAAATGGGATATAAAGGGTATATTGCATATACATAAATAGGGGGATTATGTAGCATAAAATTAATAGTAATGTAAAAGTATCTACACTTATGGAGAGATGTAAAAAAATGTAATAAAAAAAAAAATATATATATATATATATAAATATAAAAAAAAAAAAAATAGAAATAAAATAGAAAAAAATAAAAATAAAATAAAATAAAATAAAATAATTAAATAAAAAAATAAAAAAATATAAAAAAATATATTTTATTTCTATTTTTTATTTTATTTTTTTATATTTATATATATATATATATATATATATATATTTTTTTATTACATTTTTTTACATCTCTCCATAAGTGTAGATACTTTTACATTACTATTAATTTTATGCTACATAATCCCCCTATTTATGTATATGCAATATACCCTTTATATCCCATTTACCTTTTGCACACTTCCCATATTCTACTTTATCTATTGGGGATCCGGTCCCTTGAACCGCACATAGTTTTAGGTGCGTTCCACAAACCGGAAGCCCCTTACTAGCACATGTCCGCCACCACAACATATATCTAATTTGCGTCCTCCTGGAACGCACGTGGTCACGTGTGCGTTCCACGTCCAGGAGACGGCGCATGCCCGCCACTACTAAAAGTAACCTCTTGGAACGCACGCGATAACGTGTGCGTTCCACATCCAGGAAGTGAACCACCGGCCGTGTCCGGGCACCGCAGCGCCTCTAAATATTGAAAACTCGGATCCAAGTAAGTTTAATTTGGGACACTACATTTATGTTTTATATGCATGTACCTCTATACATACTATATTCCGCTATATACTAGTTTATGTAACAGTTTAATTCACTATAATCCTGGAAGTGAACCAGGCATACGTCACTTCCGGTTTTTAATTCACTTGCATTTCCCGCCCTTCTCCTCAAGGGAATCACCTATTTAAACCTGTAATACTTGTGTATACTTTAGTTTACTTTTGCTCCTGAGGAAGGGGATTTTCCTTACCCCGAAACGCGTCGAGCTACATTACTTATACCTAATAAAGACCACCTGAATGAACAAGAGAAGCCCCTGTTTTCCATCCATCTGGGGACCAACAGGCAGAGTCAACATCTACAAGCGATCTCGGCGGGGAGGGGCATAGGTGTAAGTATCTTGAGCTTATCTTACACCACCCCTCCCGGTAAAGTAAGTGAAATCACCATCATTGTTGCTTCAAAATCCTCTGCCACATTGGGTCACTCCCAACTTTCATCTTGTTTTACGCATCACGACTGAATTCCACTTACCAGCTATCAAGGCGGGGAGGGGTATATTGGTACAGACACTCATACCAGTGCCTTTACCACCCCTCCCAGTGAAGTGAGTAAAGTACCACTACAAATTAGGATTCCAACTTCACTTCCTTTCCCCACTTACCCAGGGTTTCACCCACGGTAACACTCCAATTCCCCTTTTCCATCACTCTACCCCCGGTATCTGGCGCTATTATAGGGCTTTGCAACCGTTTTTTTCCCTGGCTACGTTGGCAGCCTCTTCCTCCTCCCCTGCCTTCACCTTGTGCTTCAACTGAGCCCTCGGTGTCAGCTGGAAATGCCATCAGTAGCGCGTCTACCAGCATGCGTTTGTACTCGCGCATCTTCCGATCACGCTCCAGTGAGGGAATTAAGGACGGCACACTGTAACGGGGATTCAATGAGCTTTTTTGGGTACCACCCTGATGTGAACACGGTTCCTCCCGCTTCTCCCCCTCCTCATCCTCCAGAACTGTGTCCGGGCTGCACAATTGTGTACCTGGCCTATGTTGGTGCAGCAACCCACCCTCTGAGCCACCTTTAAATGACTGGCCTGATAACCGTTGAAATGATCCTTCTTCCTCCTCCTCTTCCTTCTTTGACACATCTTCCATAGAAGTGGGATAGTAACGCTGAGAACGGCGTCATTGGCACTGTCCATGTTGGCGGAGTAATCAAAGCAAGGCAACAAGGCACACAGGTCTCGCATGGAGGCCCACTTAGTGGCGGTGAAGTTTTGCTGTTCTGCAGAGCATCTGACCCGTGCCTTCTGCAGCTGAAACTCCACTATCGACTGCTGCTGCTTGCACAGTCTTTCCAGCACGTGCAAGGTGGAGTTCCACCTTGTGGGCATGTCACACATAAGGCGGTGAGCGGGAAGGCCAAAGTTATGCTGCAGCGCAGACAGGCAAGCAGCCGCAGGGTGAGAACGCTGAAAGCGTGCACAGATAGCCCACACTTTCTACAGCAGCTCTGACATATCAGGGTCGTTTTTCAGGAATTTCTGCACCACCAAATTCAGCACACGCGTCAGGCAAGGGATGTGAGTCAAACCGGCTAGGCCCAGAGCTTCTAAGACATTTCGCACATTATTGCACACCACCAGGCCGGGCTTGAGGCTCAATGGCACTAACCGCTCATTGGTCTGTTGTTCCAGGCCCGTCCAAAGCTCCTGCGCGGTGTGGGGTTTGTCCCCCAAACAGATGAGTTTAAAAACTGCCTGTTGTCATTTTCCCCTGGCTGTGCTGAAGTTGGTGGTGAAGGTGTTATGCTGAGAGGATGAGAAGGAGGAAGAGGAGTAGGAGGAGGAGGCAACAGGAGGCAAAGAGAAATGCCCTGCAATCCTCGGGGATGGAAGGACATGCGCCAAATACTGTAGCTAGCTTCCTCAGGGCTAGCTGCCACTGCATTTGTCCAGTGTGCTGTTAGGGAGATATAACGGCCCTGGCCGTGCTTACTGGTCCACGTATCAGTAGTTATCTGGACCTTGCCACAGATGGCATTGTGCTGTGCACACCTTATTTTGTCCGTCACTTGCTTGTGCAGGTAAGGGATTTCTGACCTGGAAAAGTAGTGACAACTTGGAACGACGGGGACAGCCACTGCCATAAGGTTTTTAAAAGTTTCTGTCTCCATCAGACAGAATGACAGCATTTCAAAGGCCAGCAATTTTGAAATGCTGGCGTTCAGGGCCAGGGATCACGGATGGGTAGGGGGGGTACTTCCTCTTTTGATCCAGTGTTTGGGTAATGGACAGCTGAACACTTCTGTGGGACACTGTGGTGGTGCTTGTTAAAGGTGACGGACGTTGTGGCATTGGTGTCACATCCTCCGTTTGCAGGGTGGCCGTTGCCACTGTCAGTCCAGAGGTGGAGGAAATGGCCGAGATTGCAGCAGAAGAGGGAGCAGGAGGAGCCAGAGACTTTTCTTGGTTTTGGAGGTGTTTACTCCACTGCAATTCGTGCTTTGCATTTAGATGCCTGGTTATGCAGGATGTGCTCAGGTTTAGAACATTTATGCTCGTGTCACCACTCGTGTCTTGTTGTCTGCACATTGTGTGAAGAACTGCCACCCCGGTGAACTCCTTGGAGCTGTCTGGTGTGCTCAGTCCCTGGGTGAAGTGGGCAGTAGCAGGCGTAGTGTCTAGGGAATGGGCACTCTGCTTCTGCTCCCTTCTTTTGCTGTGCTGATGTCTCTGTGCGACCACTGCCTCTTCCTCCTAACTGTACAAGTCACTAGCATGACCTTCATCCCATGTAGATTCTAGGACCTCATCGTCCTCCACATCATCTTCCACCAGGTCTTCTGAACCCCTGCCCTCCTTGTCGGTTTGCACACTGTGTTTCGTCATCATCAGTGTCGTGCTGCGGTGGTCTTCCCATGTCCTTATCCTCAAACATAAGTGGTTGGGCATCGGTGCACTCAATCTCTTCCACTTCTGGAGCAGGGCTAGGTGAATGGGCCGGGGAAACCCTGCCAGGAGAGTCATCAAAAAGCATGAGAATTTGCTGCATGACTTGGGGCTCAGACTGCTTGGCTGATTTGCAAGAGGGTGAGGTGCTAGATAGCTGCCCATGGCCTGCAAGTGCCAACTCTGAGCTTTCAGCAGTGGACCGGGTGAGAGACAATGTGAAGGTACTGGAGGCACTATCAGCCACCGAATTTACTAGTGCCTGTACGTGCTCTGGCCTCACCATTCGTAGAGCGGCATTTGGGCCTACTAAATAACGTTGAAGGCTCTGTCATCTAAGTGAACCTGAGGAAGGTGTTTAATTTGGGCGTGTAGCTGGCACAGATCCACCACGTCCTCTCCTTGCAAAAGGAGCCCCACCAACACCAGCATGGCCACATCCCTTATTTGACGCTCTTCTCATTCTTTGGTAACCCAATGAAGTAACAGACAGATTTAATAAAACTTGTTCCCTGTCAGATATGCCGTGCCTTTGTCATAAACAGAAAAGATTGGTTTTGGTCACACCTCTATGTGACAGATGTATTTATTACACTTTGTGCCCTGCCTAATATGCCCTGGCAGTGTGATAAAGATAAAAGATATTTCTTGGTCACACCACAATATGAGAAGCGAATTTATTACACTGTGTGGCCTGCCCAATAGGTCCTGGCAGCGTGTTAAAGATTAAAGATTGGTTAAGGTTGAAAGACACCTTAACAGATCCCCCAACAATCAGTAGTACGCCACCTAATTTACTGAATAAATTTTGGCAAGTCAGGTATCCAGTGCAGCAGGAAAACCAATGCAGACCGCAGGGGTACTTTATGGGCCACAATTATGTTTTTTTTCAACCACAATGTCCTAGTGTAATTTACTGATTTTATTTGATTAAATGTACAAGGCAATAAGGTACTTTATAGGAAAACAGAGGATTTTTTCAACCCCAGTGAAACAGATGGATTTACTGATAATTTTTCAGTATTAGATTGCCTGTGCAGGCAGAAGATGGAATTTATTTCAACAAAAGATATGATTTCTTCACCCACCAATGAAACTGATGGATGCAAGTGACATTCTTTCACTACACTAGCAGTAGTACAGAGCAGGCCACAAATTTACTTTGTGCCAAAAATTACGTGTTTTTTCTACCCACAATGTCCCAGTGGAATCTACTGATTTTATTTGATTTGCAGTACAAGGCAAAAGGTTCTTTATAGGAAAAAAAGAGGATTTTTTCAACCCCAGTGAAACAGATGACTTAACAGATTATTTTTCACTATCAGACAGATTGCCTATGCAGGCAGATTAAATTTATTTCAACAAAATATATGATTTCTTCAACCCCAGTGAAACTGACGGATGCATGTGGAATTCTTTCACTAGCAGTAGTACAAAGCAGGCCACAAATTTGCTTTGTGCTAAAAAGTACGTGTTTTTTCCACCCACAATGTCAGATATTATTCAGCAAAGCTTGTTTCCTATTCTCTCCCCGAGAGCACCAGCAGAAACCTGTCCCTACACTAACAACAGCAGAGTGACGTGCTGTGCTGCGTGACTCCAGCTTATATAGAGGCTGGGTCACATGCTGCACTTAGCCAATCACAGCCATGCCATTAGTAGGCATGGCTGTAATGGCGTCTAAGGGCAAAGTAGTTAGACGCTTGTTGATTGGCTGCCCAGCAGCTTTTCAACAAGCGCCAAAAAATCTGCTGAACACCAAACCCGAACCCCAAACTATTTAAAAAATGTTTGGGTTCGGGTCTGGGTGCCAAAAATCCTAAAATTCGGTATGAATCCGAACTTTACAGTTCAGGTTCACTCATCTCTAGTCCTATGCAGTCAGGCCACTTCTCATGCTGTTCCCACCCTCCCCACTTCATGACTGGGCCACTATTTTGCCTTTTGGCCTGGCTGACATCATAATTTATTTGACCCTTCTTCTTATCTGTAAGGCGTAACAGCTGTAAGGCCTGCATGACATGGTCCATGGTTGCATCAGAATTGGCTTATGATTTGGCAGCCAAAATCAGGAGTGGGTACAAAACACATCAGACATGCAAATATTCCATTCATGTGTCATCTCTGTTTTGTATCCACTCTTGTTTTTTTTTTGGCTTTACAAGTACTGATGGATTACTCACCAACTGCTGACCGAATGAAGGCAGATGCTCAACAGACAGGATCCGTTTTTTGGGGTTTATTGCTCTGACGGATCAGAGGAAGAGCAAAATAATCAGTGACGTCAGCACAAACTTACTGCTGACACCCTCTCCACTCTGTCAGGGGGGCTTTACTTGTGTACGCGTTTAATAGAACAGGTTCTGTAGACATTTATGTGGAATCAGCTGCCGACGGTGTAAAAGGAGTGCGCTTCTTCTTGATGCTAACATCGACCTGTAATGATCAGTTCACACTTGAGTTATTTGGTCAGTTTTGACCCTGTAAATGCCCAAATAAGTGAAGTGTGCAGTAATTCTAAGAGCGACACCTGTCATCTGCATGTCATACTGACTCACAGTATTGTTTCAATACCATAGCAGACTCCCTATGCGTGTTACTGCAAGGCACAGTGTTCTACACCACTATAAAGGCTCTCTGCAGCCAGAAAAGTTTCAAATTGCTACCAACTGTACAGATCCCGAGATAAAAGAAATATACCGACTCTCCCACAGCATTTTGCAGTGCAAGAGATTACAGGAGAAGTAATTTAAACTATCCACTAGATGGTATCTCACCCCGGTCCCGCTTAAACAAATGAACTGTCTCAGCTCTGACAATTGCTGGAAATGCTCCCAATCAAGAGGCTCCTACCTACATATGTGCTGGCCGTGCCCAGTGTTACAGCCGTTCTGGACGGAGATCCTCGAGAAAATCAAAAATATATGCTCTATGAATAAAATCCCCTCCACGGCCTTTGTTAAAGAAGAGGCATATATACAAGAACCTGGCAACGATACACGTAGTGGATGGTTAGAGGCGCAACAACGCCTAAACATCCATTTGGTGGAATATACCCAGAAGAAAGTACTATTTCAAAAGCAGGTGGTTTTTTCAGAGGGAGACAAGAATGGAAGGGCACTAGCTTACTTAGCAAAAACCTAATCACTGCAAATGGTGGTCTCTGCGTTGCTAGTGCTAAGGGAAACCGAGTTAGTGAACCCAGGGATATATGTGACCAGTTTGCATGTTATTACTATGATCAATATGAATGCAAGACATCTTGTATGAACGGTCACTTGCAAAATTTCCTGAGGGGCATCCCGCTCACACCACTATCTCCGTCGGATGAGGGTTACTGGGGCTCCCCGATTACCTCAGGAGAGATTAAGATTTTGAGCATGGTGGTTGGGAAGTACACTGGTCCGGACGGCTTTCCCCTGGAGTGGTATAAGCTAGATGTGGAATCGCAAAGTGCGCAGCTCTTTAAACTGTTTGAATATTCCTTTGAACACAATAGGCTTCCCCCATCCTTCATGGAAGCTACTATTGTGGTAATCCATAATCCAGGGAAGCCCATGGACCAGTTTAGTTCATATAGACCGATTTTCCTTCTGATCGTTGAAGCTAAAATATTGTTGAAAGTTTTGGCGAGATGTTGCAGTTAGGGATGAGCGAACAAAAAAGTTCGGGTTTGGGTACGTTGTTCGGCGATTTCTTTCGACTTTCTGAAGGCCTGCACAGCAGCCAATCAGATAGCGTTTTACTTCTTGCCCTAAGAAACAATCAAAGCAATGCCTACTAATGGCATGGCTGTTATTGACCAAGTACAGCATGTGACCCAGCCTCTATTTAAGCTGGAGTAACGTAGCACCGCACGTCACTCTGCTCTGATTAGTGTAGGGATAGGATGCAGCTGCTGTGAGGGCAAGATTAGGCTAAACACCTAATGAATTGATCGATCTACAGCTGTGAATCATTCAACTTCTGCTAGTTAATTGCTCACTGGTTTTTAGGCTGCACAGAGCGTTTTTCTGTAACTTTTTTTGGGGGTGATCGGAGGCCATTTTGTGTCTTGTGGTGCACCAGCACCCGCTGCCACCAAGTCCATCAATCCATCAGTACTAGTTTTTTTTTGCTATATTCTACATCAGTGGCTTGGCTGTGCTTATTGTCACCCCTAGAAACTCAGGATAGACATTTCTATTTTTTATTGAGGGGTTAAATTCAATTGCCAAAATAGCAATCCCCGAAATCTGGTGTTCCAGCTGTGGCTAGCCAAGTGTAATACTGTCTGCTGTCTGGCAAAGTGTATATTTTGTTCTTGGGTGAAATTCAATTGCCAAAATAGCAATCCCCTAAATCAGGTGTCCCAGCAGTGGCTGGCCAAGTTTAATTGTGTCCGGCAAAGGATAGATTTTGTTCTGGGGTGAAATTATATTGCTAAAATAGTAATACCGTAAATCTGGTGTCCCAGCAGTGGCTGGCCAAGTTTAATACTGTCCGGCAAAGGATATATTTTTTTCTGGGGTGAAATTCAATTGCCAAAATTGCAATACCATCAATCAGTGGTTTCAGCTGTGGCTGGCCAAGTTTAATAGTGTCCTGCAAAGGATATGTTTTGTTTGGGGGTGAAATTCAATTGCCAAAATAGCAATCCCCTAAATCTGGTGTCCCAGCAGTGGCTGGCCAAGTTTAATAGTGTCCGGTAAAGGATATATTTTGTTCTGGGGTGAAATTCAATTGCCAAAATAGCAATACCGTAACTCTGGTGTCCCAGCAGTGGCTGGCCAAGTTTAATAGTGTCCGTCAAAGGATTTATTATTTTCTGGGGTGAAATTCAGTTGCCAAAATAAAAATACAGTAAATCTGGTGTTCCAGCTGTGACTGGACAAGTTTCATAGTGTCCGTTAAAGTATATATTGTTTTCTGGGGTGAAATTCAGTTTCAAAAATAGAAATACCGTAAATCTGGTGTTCCTGCCGTGACTGGACAAGTTTAATTGTGTCCGTCAAAGGATATATTATTTTCTGGGGTTAAATTCAGTTGAAAAAATAGAAATAACGTCAATCTGGTGTCCTAGCAGTCGCTGTCCAAGTTTAATCGTGTCCGTCATAGGATAGATTATTTTCTGGGGTGAAATTCAGTTGCCAAAATAGAAATACAGTAAATCTGGTGTTCCAGCTGTGACTGGACAAGTTTCATAGTGTCTGTCAAAGGATATATTATTTTCTGGGGTGAAATTCAATTGCCAAAATAGCAATACCGTAAATCTGTGGTTTCCGCTGTGTCTGGCCAAGTTTAATAGTGTCCGGTAGTGTTGAGCGAACAGTTCGAAAATCGTTCGGGTCCGTACCGAATTTTGGGGTGTCCGTGACACGGACCCGAACCCGGACATTTTCAAAAAAGTTCGGGTTCGGGTCCGGTGTTCGTCGATTACTTCCCGCTTTCTGAAGGGCTGCACAGCAGCCAATCAGCTAGCGTTTTACTTCTTGCCCTAAGAGCCCATCACAGCCATGCCTACTAATTGGCCAAGTGCAGCATGTGACCCAGCCTCTATTTAAGCTGGAGTCACGTAGCGCCGCACGTCACACTGCTCTGACTAGTGTAGGGAGAGGATGCAGCTTCTGTGAGGGCGAGATAGGCAGGGATAAAGAAGTGATTGAATGATCTACCTTTCTACACCTGTGCATCAGAACAACTCAGCTGAGCTGTTCACTGAAAGTCACTATTTTGTTGAGACTGGCCAGAGCGATTTTTACTGGCGCATGTAACTGGGCTGACCGGCGGTGGCCATTTTGGGACTTGTGCTGCGCCAGCACTTGCTGCCACAGAGTGTAAACCAAAGCTCCAAAGAAGTTAAAAATCTACACCTGTGAATCAGAACAACAGCGATTCAGCTGCTCAGCCAAAGTCAATTTTTTTTATGGCTGAGCAGACTGTTTTCTGGCACATGTTACTGGGCTGATAGGCGGTGGCCATTTTGGGACTTGTGGTGCTACAGCAAAAGCTGCCACAACGTCCATTAATCTAATGTAATAGTCGATTTTTTCATAGATATACTACATCAGGGGTTTGGCTGTGCTTGTGTCACCCATACTAACTGCAAAGATATTTAATATATCAGTGGTGAAACTGAAAGTAACCCACTTGGATAGCAAATCCCATGAATGTGCTGTTCCAGCTAGGCTAGCCAGTGCCACTACTTTGTCCAATACTGTCAGCCAGAAATATATATTTTTTTTTATGTGCCAGAAATATAAATTAGAAAAAGCTTTCACCGTAATAATAAAATTATTCTGGTGTTAGACCAGAAGAAGCACTCCAGTTGTAATTAATATTGTAAAAATGCTTAGGCAATATTTCTCCCAGTGTGGGAAATTTATCTAGCAAAACTAGTATTTTAACCATTCCGGTGTTCTGAAATACCAGCAGTCCTCCTGTAATTAATACCGCCAAAAGGCATTATATCGTCCAGTGTTGTAATTTTGGTGAAAAAAAGGCCAATTTAATCAATCTGGTGTTTGTTAGACCAGAAAAACTAGGCCTCACGCTTTCACTCCTCTAAAAAGGAATAATATTTCCCCATGTGGGAATCTATGTACCAAAACTAGCATTATAAAAAATCTGGTGTCCAATTAGCAGCAGTATTCTTGTAATTAATACCGCCAAAAGGCATTATTGTCCAGTGTTGTAATTTTGGTGAAAAAATTGCCAATTTAATCAATCTGGTGTTTGTTAGACCAGAAAAACTAGGCCTCACGTTTTCACTCCTCTAAAAAGGAATTATATTTCCCCGTGTGGGAATCTATGTACCAAAACTAGCATTATAAAAAATCTGGTGTCCAATTAGCAGCAGTATTCTTGTAATTAATACTGCCAAAAGGCATTATTGTCCAGTGTTGTAATTTTGGTGAAAAAAAGGCCAATTTAATCAATCTGGTGTTTGTTAGACCAGAAAAACTAGGCCTCACGTTTTCACTCCTCTAAAAGGAATTATATTTCCCGTGTGGGAATCTATGTACCAAAACTAGCATTATAAAAATCTGGTGTCCAATTAGCAGCAGTGTTCTTGTAATTAATACCGCCAAAAGGCATTATTGTCCAGTGTTGTAATTTTGGTGAAAAAAAGGCCAATTTAATCAATCTGGTGTTTGTTAGACCAGAAAAACTAGGCCTCACGTTTTCACTCCTCTAAAAAGGAATTATATTTCCCCGTGTGGGAATCTATGTACCAAAACTAGCATTATAAAAAATCTGGTGTCCAATTAGCAGCAGTGTTATTGTAATTAATACCGCCAAAAGACATTATTGTCCAGTGTTGTAATTTTGGTGAAAAAAGGCCAATTTAATCAATCTGGTGTTTGTTAGACCAGAAAAACTAGGCCTCATGTTTTCACTCCTCTAAAAAGGAATTATATTTCCCCGTGTGGGAATCTGTGAACCAAAACTAGCATTATAAAAAATCTGGTGTCCAATTTGCAGCAGTGTTCTTGTAATTAATACCGCCAAAAGGCATTATTGTCCAGTGTTGTAATTTTGGTGAAAAAAAGGCCAATTTAATAAATCTGGTGTTTGTTAGTCCAGAAAAACTAGGCCTCACGTTTTCACTCCTCTAAAAAGGAATTATATTTCCCGTGTGGGAATCTATGTACCAAAACTAGCATTATAAAAATCTGGTGTCCAATTAGCAGCAGTGTTCTTGTAATTAATACCGCCAAAAGGCATTATTGTCCAGTGTTGTAATTTTGGTGAAAAAAAGGCCAATTTAATCAATCTGGTGTTTGTTAGACCAGAAAACTAGGCCTCACGTTTTCACTCCTCTAAAAGGAATTATATTTCCCGTGTGGGAATCTATGTACCAAAACTAGCATTATAAAAAATCTGGTGTCCAATTAGCAGCAGTGTTCTTGTAATTAATACCGCCAAAAGGCATTATTGTCCAGTGTTGTAATTTTGGTGAAAAAAAGGCCAATTTAATCAATCTGGTGTTTGTTAGACCAGAAAAACTAGGCCTCACGTTTTCACTCCTCTAAAAAGGAATTATATTTCCCCGTGTGGGAATCTATGTACCAAAACTAGCAATAAAAAAATTTGGTGTCCAATTAGCAGCAGTGTTCTTGTAATTAATACCGCCAAAAGGCATTATATCGTCCAGTGTTGTAATTTTGGTGAAAAAAAGGCCAATTTAATCAATCTGGTGTTTGTTAGACCAGAAAAACTAGGCCTCACGTTTTCACTCCTCTAAAAGGAATTATATTTCCCGTGTGGGAATCTATGTACCAAAACTAGCATTATAAAAATCTGGTGTCCAATTAGCAGCAGTGTTCTTGTAATTAATACCGCCAAAAGGCATTATTGTCCAGTGTTGTAATTTTGGTGAAAAAAAGGCCAATTTAATCAATCTGGTGTTTGTTAGACCAGAAAAACTAGGCCTCACGTTTTCACTCCTCTAAAAAGGAATTATATTTCCCTGTGTGGGAATCTATGTACCAAAACTAGCATTATAAAAATCTGGTGTCCAATTAGCAGCAGTGTTCTTGTAATTAATACCGCCAAAAGGCATTATTGTCCAGTGTTGTAATTTTGGTGAAAAAAGGCCAATTTAATCAATCTGGTGTTTGTTAGACCAGAAAAACTAGGCCTCACGTTTTCACTCCTCTAAAAAGGAATTATATTTCCCGTGTGGGAATCTATGTACCAAAACTAGCATTATAAAAATCTGGTGTCCAATTAGCAGCAGTGTTCTTGTAATTAATACCGCCAAAAGGCATTATTGTCCAGTGTTGTAATTTTGGTGAATAAAAGGCCAATTTAATCAATCTGGTGTTTGTTAGACCAGAAAAACTAGGCCTCACGTTTTCACTCCTCTAAAAGGAATTATATTTCCCGTGTGGGAATCTATGTACCAAAACTAGCATTATAAAAATCTGGTGTCCAATTAGCAGCAGTGTTCTTGTAATTAATACCGCCAAAAGGCATTATTGTCCAGTGTTGTAATTTTGGTGAAAAAAGGCCAATTTAATCAATCTGGTGTTTGTTAGACCAGAAAAACTAGGCCTCACGTTTTCACTCCTCTAAAAGGAATTATATTTCCCGTGTGGGAATATATGTACCAAAACTAGCATTATAAAAATCTGGTGTCCAATTAGCAGCAGTGTTCTTGTAATTAATACTGCCAAAAGGCATTATTGTCCAGTGTTGTAATTTTGGTGAAAAAAAGGCCAATTTAATCAATCTGGTGTTTGTTAGACCAGAAAACTAGGCCTCACGTTTTCACTCCTCTAAAAGGAATTATATTTCCCGTGTGGGAATCTATGTACCAAAACTAGCATTATAAAAATCTGGTGTCCAATTAGCAGCAGTGTTCTTGTAATTAATACCGCCAAAAGGCATTATTGTCCAGTGTTGTAATTTTCGGTGAAAAAAAGGCCAATTTAATCAATCTGGTGTTTGTTAGACCAGAAAACTAGGCCTCACGTTTTCACTCCTCTAAAAGGAATTATATTTCCCGTGTGGGAATCTATGTACCAAAACTAGCATTATAAAAATCTGGTGTCCAATTAGCAGCAGTGTTCTTGTAATTAATACCGCCAAAAGGCATTATTGTCCAGTGTTGTAATTTTGGTGAAAAAAAGGCCAATTTAATCAATCTGGTGTTTGTTAGACCAGAAAAACTAGGCCTCACGTTTTCACTCCTCTAAAAGGAATTATATTTCCCGTGTGGGAATCTATGTACCAAAACTAGCATTATAAAAATCTGGTGTCCAATTAGCAGCAGTGTTCTTGTAATTAATACCGCCAAAAGGCATTATTGTCCAGTGTTGTAATTTTGGTGAAAAAAAGGCCAATTTAATCAATCTGGTGTTTGTTAGACCAGAAAACTAGGCCTCACGTTTTCACTCCTCTAAAAGGAATTATATTTCCCGTGTGGGAATCTATGTACCAAAACTAGCATTATAAAAATCTGGTGTCCAATTAGCAGCAGTGTTCTTGTAATTAATACCGCCAAAAGGCATTATTGTCCAGTGTTGTAATTTTGGTGAAAAAAGGCCAATTTAATCAATCTGGTGTTTGTTAGACCAGAAAAACTAGGCCTCACGTTTTCACTCCTCTAAAAGGAATTATATTTCCCGTGTGGGAATCTATGTACCAAAACTAGCATTATAAAAATCTGGTGTCCAATTAGCAGCAGTGTTCTTGTAATTAATACCGCCAAAAGGCATTATTGTCCAGTGTTGTAATTTTGGTGAAAAAAGGCCAATTTAATCAATCTGGTGTTTGTTAGACCAGAAAAACTAGGCCTCACGTTTTCACTCCTCTAAAAAGGAATTATATTTCCCGTGTGGGAATCTATGTACCAAAACTAGCATTATAAAAATCTGGTGTCCAATTAGCAGCAGTGTTCTTGTAATTAATACCGCCAAAAGGCATTATTGTCCAGTGTTGTAATTTTGGTGAAAAAGGCCAATTTAATCAATCTGGTGTTTGTTAGACCAGAAAAACTAGGCCTCACGTTTTCACTCCTCTAAAAAGGAATTATATTTCCTCGTGTGGGAATCTATGTACCAAAACTAGCATTATAAAAAATCTGGTGTCCAATTAGCAGCAGTGTTCTTGTAATTAATACCGCCAAAAGGCATTATTGTCCAGTGTTGTAATTTTGGTGAAAAAAAGGCCAATTTAATCAATCTGGTGTTTGTTAGACCAGAAAAACTAGGCCTCACGTTTTCACTCCTCTAAAAGGAATTATATTTCCCGTGTGGGAATCTATGTACCAAAACTAGCATTATAAAAATCTGGTGTCCAATTAGCAGCAGTGTTCTTGTAATTAATACCGCCAAAAGGCATTATATCGTCCAGTGTTGTAATTTTGGTGAAAAAAGGCCAATTTAATCAATCTGGTGTTTGTTAGACCAGAAAACTAGGCCTCACGTTTTCACTCCTCTAAAAAGGAATTATATTTCCCGTGTGGGAATCTATGTACCAAAACTAGCATTATAAAAATCTGGTGTCCAATTAGCAGCAGTGTTCTTGTAATTAATACCGCCAAAAGGCATTATTGTCCAGTGTTGTAATTTTGGTGAAAAAAGGCCAATTTAATCAATCTGGTGTTTGTTAGACCAGAAAAACTAGGCCTCACGTTTTCACTCCTCTAAAAGGAATTATATTTCCCGTGTGGGAATCTATGTACCAAAACTAGCATTATAAAAAATCTGGTGTCCAATTAGCAGCAGTGTTCTTGTAATTAATACCGCCAAAAGGCATTATTGTCCAGTGTTGTAATTTTGGTGAAAAAAGGCCAATTTAATCAATCTGGTGTTTGTTAGACCAGAAAACTAGGCCTCACGTTTTCACTCCTCTAAAAGGAATTATATTTCCCCGTGTGGGAATCTATGTACCAAAACTAGCATTATAAAAATCTGGTGTCCAATTAGCAGCAGTGTTCTTGTAATTAATACCGCCAAAGGCATTATTGTCCAGTGTTGTAATTTTGGTGAAAAAAGGCCAATTTAATCAATCTGGTGTTTGTTAGACCAGAAAAACTAGGCCTCACGTTTTCACTCCTCTAAAAGGAATTATATTTCCCGTGTGGGAATCTATGTACCAAAACTAGCATTATAAAAATCTGGTGTCCAATTAGCAGCAGTGTTCTTGTAATTAATACCGCCAAAAGGCATTATTGTCCAGTGTTGTAATTTTGGTGAAAAAAGGCCAATTTAATCAATCTGGTGTTTGTTAGACCAGAAAAACTAGGCCTCACGTTTTCACTCCTCTAAAAGGAATTATATTTCCCGTGTGGGAATCTATGTACCAAAACTAGCATTATAAAAATCTGGTGTCCAATTAGCAGCAGTGTTCTTGTAATTAATACCGCCAAAAGGCATTATTGTCCAGTGTTGTAATTTTGGTGAAAAAAAGGCCAATTTAATCAATCTGGTGTTTGTTAGACCAGAAAAACTAGGCCTCACGTTTTCACTCCTCTAAAAGGAATTATATTTCCCGTGTGGGAATCTATGTACCAAAACTAGCATTATAAAAATCTGGTGTCCAATTAGCAGCAGTGTTCTTGTAATTAATACCGCCAAAAGGCATTATTGTCCAGTGTTGTAATTTTGGTGAAAAAAAGGCCAATTTAATCAATCTGGTGTTTGTTAGACCAGAAAAACTAGGCCTCACGTTTTCACTCCTCTAAAAAGGAATTATATTTCCCCGTGTGGGAATCTATGTACCAAAACTAGCATTATAAAAATCTGGTGTCCAATTAGCAGCAGTGTTCTTGTAATTAATACCGCCAAAAGGCATTATTGTCCAGTGTTGTAATTTTGGTGAAAAAAGGCCAATTTAATCAATCTGGTGTTTGTTAGACCAGAAAAACTAGGCCTCACGTTTTCACTCCTCTAAAAGGAATTATATTTCCCCGTGTGGGAATCTATGTACCAAAACTAGCATTATAAAAAATCTGGTGTCCAATTAGCAGCAGTGTTCTTGTAATTAATACCGCCAAAAGGCATTATTGTCCAGTGTTGTAATTTTGGTGAAAAAAGGCCAATTTAATCAATCTGGTGTTTGTTAGACCAGAAAAACTAGGCCTCACGTTTTCACTCCTCTAAAAGGAATTATATTTCCCGTGTGGGAATCTATGTACCAAAACTAGCATTATAAAAATCTGGTGTCCAATTAGCAGCAGTGTTCTTGTAATTAATACCGCCAAAAGGCATTATTGTCCAGTGTTGTAATTTTGGTGAAAAAAGGCCAATTTAATCAATCTGGTGTTTGTTAGACCAGAAAACTAGGCCTCACGTTTTCACTCCTCTAAAAGGAATTATATTTCCCGTGTGGGAATCTATGTACCAAAACTAGCATTATAAAAATCTGGTGTCCAATTAGCAGCAGTGTTCTTGTAATTAATACCGCCAAAAGGCATTATTGTCCAGTGTTGTAATTTTGGTGAAAAAAAGGCCAATTTAATCAATCTGGTGTTTGTTAGACCAGAAAAACTAGGCCTCACGTTTTCACTCCTCTAAAAGGAATTATATTTCCCGTGTGGGAATCTATGTACCAAAACTAGCATTATAAAAATCTGGTGTCCAATTAGCAGCAGTGTTCTTGTAATTAATACCGCCTAAAAGGCATTATTGTCCAGTGTTGTAATTTTGGTGAAAAAAGGCCAATTTAATCAATCTGGTGTTTGTTAGACCAGAAAAACTAGGCCTCACGTTTTCACTCCTCTAAAAGGAATTATATTTCCCGTGTGGGAATCTATGTACCAAAACTAGCATTATAAAAAATCTGGTGTCCAATTAGCAGCAGTGTTCTTGTAATTAATACCGCCTAAAAGGCATTATTGTCCAGTGTTGTAATTTTGGTGAAAAAAGGCCAATTTAATCAATCTGGTGTTTGTTAGACCAGAAAAACTAGGCCTCACGTTTTCACTCCTCTAAAAGGAATTATATTTCCTCGTGTGGGAATCTATGTACCAAAACTAGCATTATAAAAAATCTGGTGTCCAATTAGCAGCAGTGTTCTTGTAATTAATACCGCCAAAAGGCATTATTGTCCAGTGTTGTAATTTTGGTGAAAAAAGGCCAATTTAATCAATCTGGTGTTTGTTAGACCAGAAAACTAGGCCTCACGTTTTCACTCCTCTAAAAGGAATTATATTTCCCGTGTGGGAATCTATGTACCAAAACTAGCATTATAAAAAATCTGGTGTCCAATTAGCAGCAGTGTTCTTGTAATTAATACCGCCAAAAGGCATTATTGTCCAGTGTTGTAATTTTGGTGAAAAAAGGCCAATTTAATCAATCTGGTGTTTGTTAGACCAGAAAAACTAGGCCTCACGTTTTCACTCCTCTAAAAGGAATTATATTTCCCCGTGTGGGAATCTATGTACCAAAACTAGCATTATAAAAAATCTGGTGTCCAATTAGCAGCAGTGTTCTTGTAATTAATACCGCCAAAAGGCATTATTGTCCAGTGTTGTAATTTTGGTGAAAAAAGGCCAATTTAATCAATCTGGTGTTTGTTAGACCAGAAAAACTAGGCCTCACGTTTTCACTCCTCTAAAAGGAATTATATTTCCCCGTGTGGGAATCTATGTACCAAAACTAGCATTATAAAAATCTGGTGTCCAATTAGCAGCAGTGTTCTTGTAATTAATACCGCCAAAAGGCATTATTGTCCAGTGTTGTAATTTTGGTGAAAAAAGGCCAATTTAATCAATCTGGTGTTTGTTAGACCAGAAAAACTAGGCCTCACGTTTTCACTCCTCTAAAAGGAATTATATTTCCCGTGTGGGAAGCTATGTACCAAAACTAGCATTATAAAAATCTGGTGTCCAATTAGCAGCAGTGTTCTTGTAATTAATACCGCCAAAAGGCATTATTGTCCAGTGTTGTAATTTTGGTGAAAAAAAGGCCAATTTAATCAATCTGGTGTTTGTTAGACCAGAAAAACTAGGCCTCACGTTTTCACTCCTCTAAAAGGAATTATATTTCCCCGTGTGGGAATCTATGTACCAAAACTAGCATTATAAAAATCTGGTGTCCAATTAGCAGCAGTGTTCTTGTAATTAATACCGCCAAAAGGCATTATATCGTCCAGTGTTGTAATTTTGGTGAAAAAAAGGCCAATTTAATCAATCTGGTGTTTGTTAGACCAGAAAAACTAGGCCTCACGTTTTCACTCCTCTAAAAGGAATTATATTTCCCGTGTGGGAATCTATGTACCAAAACTAGCATTATAAAAAATCTGGTGTCCAATTAGCAGCAGTGTTCTTGTAATTAATACCGCCAAAGGCATTATTGTCCAGTGTTGTAATTTTGGTGAAAAAAAGGCCAATTTAATCAATCTGGTGTTTGTTAGACCAGAAAAACTAGGCCTCACGTTTTCACTCCTCTAAAAGGAATTATATTTCCCCGTGTGGGAATCTATGTACCAAAACTAGCATTATAAAAAATCTGGTGTCCAATTAGCAGCAGTGTTCTTGTAATTAATACCGCCAAAGGCATTATTGTCCAGTGTTGTAATTTTGGTGAAAAAAGGCCAATTTAATCAATCTGGTGTTTGTTAGACCAGAAAAACTAGGCCTCACGTTTTCACTCCTCTAAAAGGAATTATATTTCCCGTGTGGGAATCTATGTACCAAAACTAGCATTATAAAAATCTGGTGTCCAATTAGCAGCAGTGTTCTTGTAATTAATACCGCCAAAAGGCATTATTGTCCAGTGTTGTAATTTTGGTGAAAAAAGGCCAATTTAATCAATCTGGTGTTTGTTAGACCAGAAAAACTAGGCCTCACGTTTTCACTCCTCTAAAAGGAATTATATTTCCCGTGTGGGAATCTATGTACCAAAACTAGCATTATAAAAAATCTGGTGTCCAATTAGCAGCAGTGTTCTTGTAATTAATACCGCCAAAAGGCATTATTGTCCAGTGTTGTAATTTTGGTGAAAAAAAGGCCAATTTAATCAATCTGGTGTTTGTTAGACCAGAAAAACTAGGCCTCACGTTTTCACTCCTCTAAAAGGAATTATATTTCCCGTGTGGGAATCTATGTACCAAAACTAGCATTATAAAAAATCTGGTGTCCAATTAGCAGCAGTGTTCTTGTAATTAATACCGCCAAAAGGCATTATTGTCCAGTGTTGTAATTTTGGTGAAAAAAGGCCAATTTAATCAATCTGGTGTTTGTTAGACCAGAAAAACTAGGCCTCACGTTTTCACTCCTCTAAAAGGAATTATATTTCCCGTGTGGGAATCTATGTACCAAAACTAGCATTATAAAAAATCTGGTGTCCAATTAGCAGCAGTGTTCTTGTAATTAATACCGCCAAAAGGCATTATTGTCCAGTGTTGTAATTTTGGTGAAAAAAAGGCCAATTTAACAATCTGGTGTTTGTTAGACCAGAAAAACTAAGCCTCACGTTTTCACTCCTCTAAAAAGGAATTATATTTCCCCGTGTGGGAATCTATGTACCAAAACTAGCATTATAAAAAATCTGGTGTACAATTAGCAGCAGTGTTCTTGTAATTAATACCGCCAAAAGGCATTATTGTCCAGTGTTGTAATTTTGGTGAAAAAAAGGCCAATTTAATCAATCTGGTGTTTGTTAGACCAGAAAAACTAGGCCTCATGTTTTCACTCCTCTAAAAAGGAATTATATTTCCCCATGTGGGAATCTGTGAACCAAAACTAGCATTATAAAAAATCTGGTGTCCAATTAGCAGCAGTGTTCTTGTAATTAATACCGCCAAAAGGCATTATTGTCCAGTGTTGTAATTTTGGTGAAAAAAAGGCCAATTTAATCAATCTGGTGTTTGTTAGACCAGAAAAACTAGGCCTCATGTTTTCACTCCTCTAAAAAGGAATTATATTTCCCCGTGTGGGAATCTATGTACCAAAACTAGCATTATAAAAAATCTGGTGTCCAATTAGCAGCAGTGTTCTTGTAATTAATACCAGAAAAAGGAGACATATCTTCCAGTGTGGGAATTTTGCGGCTAAAAAATAATATATTTTATTGTGGTGCGAGTTGAATCGCAACAATGAGGAAACATTCTATTAAGGGACGAGGACGCGGTCGTGGTGGTGTCCGTGGAGCCTCTGTTGCTGGCAGAGGACGTGGCCTTTCGGCCTCAGGCGCACAAAGTAGTGAAACAACTCCCTCAAGAAGCCGGCAGAATTTACAGCGATATTTGGTGGGGCCCAATGCCGTTATGAGGATAGTAAGGCCTGAGCAGGTACAGGCATTAGTCGATTGGGTGGCCGACAGTGCTTCCAGCACGTTCACCACATTGTCTTCCGCCCAGTCTTCTGCGGAAAGCGCACAGGTGGCACCTGAAAACCAAGCCCATCAGTCTGTCACATCACCCCCATGCATATCAGGGAAACTGTCTGAGCCTCAAGTTATGCAGCAGTCTCTTCTTCTGTTTGAAGACTCTGCTCGCAGGGGTTCCCAGGGGCGTCCACCTAGCCCTTCCCTAGCGGTGGAAGACATACCATGCACTGACGCACAACCACTTATGTATCCAGATGATGAGGACATGGGAATACCACCACAGCAGAGTCACCGCAGTCTCTGATGATGATGAAACACAGGTGCCCACTGCCGCGCCTTATTGCAGTGTGCAGACTGAACAGGAGGAGGTCAGGGAGGAAGACTGGGTGGAAGACGATGCAGAGGACGATGAGGTCTTAGACCCCACATGGACTGAAGGTCGTGCCGCTGACTTAAATAGTTCAGAGGAAGAGGCAGTGGTGAGACCGAGACAACAGCGAAGCCAAAGAGGGAGCATGGGGCAAAAGCAGAACAGCCGCCGTCCAGAGAGTTCGCCTGCTATTGGCCAGCGCCAACAGGGACCCAGCACCCCAAAGGCATCTTCAAGGAGTTCCCTGGCATGGCACTTCTTCAAACAATGTGCTGAGGACAAGACCAGAGTGGTTTGCACGCTGTGCCATCAGACCCTGAGGCGAGGCATTAACGTTCTTAACCTGAGCACCACCTGCATGATCAGGCATCTACATGCAAAGCATGAACTGCAGTGGAGTACACACCTTAAAAACAAGGAACCCGCTCAGGCTCCCCTGCTCCTCTACCGCTGCTGCCTCGGCTTCCGCCTCGAGAGGAATGTTGCCCCCTGCCGAGCAGCAAACAGAGGATGTGCCACCGACACCACCACCACCACCGCCACCGTCACCTAGCGTCTCCACTATTTCACACAGCAGCGTTCAGCTCTCCATCTCTCAAACCTTTGAGAGGAAGCGCAAATTCCCACCTAGTCACCCTCGAGCCCTTGGCCTGAATGCCAGTATTTCTAAACTACTGGCCTTTGAAATGCTGTCATTCCGGCTGGTGGACACAGACAGCTTCAAACAGCTGATGGCCATGGCTGTCCCCCAGTATGTGGTCCCCAGCCGCCACTACTTCTCCAAGACAGCCGTGCCCTCCCTGCTCATGCAAGTGTCTGAAAAAATCAAGTGTGCACTGCGCAACGCCATTTGTGGCAAGGTCCACCTAACCACAGATACCTGGACCAGAAAGCACGGCCAGGGACGCTATATCTCCCTAACTGCACACTGGGTAAATGTAGTGGCGGCTGGGCCCCAGGCGGAGAGTTCCTTGGCGCACGTCCTTCCGCCGCCAAGGATCACAGGGCATCATTATTTGCCTCCTGTAGCCTCCTCCTCCTACTCGGCTTCCTCCTCCTCCTCCTCTGCTTCCACCAGCTCATCCAGTCAGCCACACACCTTCACCACCAACTTCAGCACAGCCCGGGGTAAACGTCAGCAGGCCATTCTGAAACTCATATGTTTGGGGGACAGGCCCCACACCGCGCAGGAGTTTTGGCGGGGTATTGAACAACAGACCGACCAGTGGTTGCTGCCGGTG
Source organism: Bufotes viridis (assembly GCA_033119425.1). NCBI lineage: Eukaryota > Metazoa > Chordata > Amphibia > Anura > Bufonidae > Bufotes > Bufotes viridis. The sequence goes on along the minus strand of CM065589.1, from coordinate 410,092,034 downwards.
GGCCTCAAGCCCGGCCTGGTGGTGTGCGATAATGGGCGAAATCTCGTGGCAGCTCTGGGACTAGCCGGTTTGACGCACATCCCTTGCCTGGTGCATGTGCTGAATTTGGTGGTGCAAAAGTTTATTCACAACTACCCAGACATGTCAGAGCTGCTGCATAAAGTGCGGGCCGTCTGTGCGCGCTTCCGGCGTTCACATCCTGCCGCTGCTCGCCTGTCAGCGCTACAGCGGAACTTCGGCCTTCCCGCTCACCGCCTAATATGCGACGTGCCCACCCGGTGGAACTCCACCTTGCACATGCTGGAGAGACTGTGCGAGCAGCAGCAGGCCATAGTGTTGTTTCAGCTGCAGCACGCACGGGTCAGTCGCACTGCAGAACAGCACCACTTCACCACCAATGATTGGGCCTCCATGCGAGACCTGTGTGCCCTGTTGCGCTGTTTAGAGTTCGCCACCAACATGGCCAGTGGCGATGCCACTGTTATCAGCGTGACGATACCAATTCTATGTCTCCTAGAGAAAACGCTTAGGGCGATGATGGAAGAGGAGGTGGGCCAGGGCCAGGAGGAGGAGGAGGAGGATGACGGGTCGTTTTTAGCACTTTCAGGCCAGTCTGTTAGAAGTGGCTCAGAGGGAGGTTTTTTGCAACAGCAGAGGGCAGGTACAAATGTGGCCAGCCAGGGACCACTACTGGAGGACGAGCAGGATGAGGAGGAGGTGGAGGAGGATGAGGATGAAGCAGGTTCACAGCGGGGTGGCACCCAGCACAGCGCAGGCACATCCCTGGTGCGTGGCTGGGGGATACAGAGGATGATGACGATACGCCTCCCACAGAGGACAGCTTGTCCTTACCTCTGGGGAGCCTGGCACACATGAGCGATTACATGCTGCAGTGCCTGCGCAACGACAGCAGAGTTGCCCACTTTTAACGTGTGCTGACTACTGGGTGGCCACCCTGCTGGATCCACGGTACAAAGACAATGTGCCCACTTTACTTCCTGCACTGGAGCGTGATAGGAAGATGCGCGAGTACAAGCGCACACTGGTAGACGCGCTCCTGAGAGCATTCCCAACTGTCACTGGGGAACAGGTGGAAGGCCAAGGCCAAGGCAGAGGAGGAGCTAGAGGTCGCCCACGCAGCAGTGTCACGGCCAGCTCCTCTGAGGGCAGGGTTAGCATGGCAGAAATGTGGAAAAGTTTTGTCTCCACGCCACAGCTAACTGCCCCACCACCTGATATGGAACGTGTTAGCAGGAGGCAACATTTCACTAACATGGTTGAACAGTACATCTGCACACAACTCCACGTACTGACGGATGGTTCGGCCCCATTCAACTTCTGGGTTTCCAAATTGTCCACGTGGCCAGAATTAGCATGTTATGCCTTGGAGGTGCTGGCCTGCCCGGCGGCCAGCGTTTTATCTGAACGTGTATTCAGCATGGCAGGCGGCGTCATTACTGACAAACGCAGCCGCCTGTCCGCAGCCAACGTGGACAAGCTGACGTTTATAAAAATGGACCAGGCATGGATCCCACAAGACCTGACCCTCCCTTGTGCAGAGTAGTCCTTAATAACTGCCTTAAACCATGTTGTCTTGTACTCCTGGCCACTTCTAGTGATGAGCGGCAGGGGCAATATTCGAATTCGCGATATTTCGCGAATATTTGGGCGAATATTCGCCATATATTCGAAAATTCGCAAATTCGTAATCTCCAGCCATTATTTTCTTGTTTGCGTAAATTAGCATAAAAATTCGCATAAATTAACATAAAAATTCGCATAAACTGGCATTTAAGATACCTTTTAAATACCAGTTTATGCTAATTTTATGCTAATTTATGCAAATTTGTACGCTAATTTATGTGAATTTTTTATGTGAATTTTCGCAAACAAGAAAATAATGCCATTATTTTCTTGCATGCGAAAATTTGCATATAAAAAGTCGCATAAAGCGAATATTCGCGATTGCGAATATATTTTGCGATATTCTAAATATTCGCGAATTCTCGAAGTGCTGATATTCGCGATTAAAATTCGCAATTCGAAAATTCGTGATCAACACTAGCCACTTCTTCATTGAAAAATCAATTTTTGAAATTAACTAGGATCTTGGGGTGCAACCCAGAGTTGAATGAACCTTCCGTCTGTCTGGGTGGCGGGGCCAAAGTACATGAAAGTGTCCTTCTCCTGTGCTGGGTGATATGAATGTTATACTTGTGTTGTCTGACATGTCTCCTTTGTGTGGGTGCAGGGGGCCAAAGTCACTGAAAGCGGCCTTCTCCTGTGGTGGCTGATATAAATGCCTGAATCTCTGCTGTGGGACCTCTCTCCTCCGTGTGGCTGCAGGGGTCAAAGTCTCTAAAAGTGCCATTCTCCTGTGGTGGTTGATGTGAAACTGATGCTTGTGCTATCTGACCTGTCTCCTCTGTGTCGGTGCTAAGGCCTAAGTCACTGAAAGCGGCCTTCTCCTGTTCTGGCTGATATAAATGCCTGAATCTCTGCTGTGGGACCTCTCTCCTCTTTCTGGGTGCAGGGTCAAAGTCTCTAAAAGTGCCCTTCTCCTGTGGTGGTTGATGTGAAACTGATGCTTGTGCTATCTGACCTGTCTCCTCTGTGTCGGTGCTAAGGCCTAAGTCACTGAAAGCGGCCTTCTCCTGTGCTGGCTGATATAAATGCCTGAATCTCTGCTGTGGGACCTCTCTCCTCCATCTGGGTGCAGGGGTCAAAGTCTCTCAAAGTGGCCTTCTCTTGTGCTGGGTGATGTGAAGCTGATGTTTGTGCCATCTGACATGGTTGCCGGGGTCCCATTAAATGGTGGCCTACTCCTGTGGTGGGTGATCTAAATGCATGATTCTCTGCTGTGAAAACCTCTCTCCTCCGTCTGGGTGCAGGGGTCAAAGTCTATCAAAGTGGCCTTCTCTTGTGCTGGGTGATGTGAAGCTGATGTTTGTGCCATCTGACATGGTTGCCGGGGTCCCATTAAATAGTGGCCTACTCCTGTGGTGGGTGATCTAAATGCATGATTCTCTGCTGTGAAAACCTCTCTCCTCCGTCTGGGTGCAGGGGTCAAAGTCTCTCAAAGTGGCCTTCTCTTGTGCTGGGTGATGTGAAGCTGATGTTTTTGCCATCTGACATGGTTGCCGGGGTCCCATTAAATGGTGGCCTACTCCTGTGGTGGGTGATCTAAATGCATGATTCTTTGCTGTGAAAACCTCTCTCCTCCGTCTGGGTGCAGGGGTCAAAGTCTCTCAAAGTGGCCTTCTCTTGTGCTGGGTTATGTGAAGCTGATGTTTTTGCCATCTGACATGGTTGCCGGGGTCCCATTAAATGGTGGCCTACTCCTGTGGTGGGTGATCTAAATGCATGATTCTTTGCTGTGAAAACCTCTCTCCTCCGTCTGGGTGCAGGGGTCAAAGTCTCTCAAAGTGGCCTTCTCTTGTGCTGGGTGATGTGAAGCTGATGTTTGTGCCATCTGACATGGTTGCCAGGGTCCCATTAAATGGTGGCCTACTCCTGTGGTGGGTGATCTAAATGCCTGATTTTCTGCTGTGAAAACCCCTCTCCTCCGCCTGGGTGCAGGGGTCAAAGTCTCTCAAAGTGGCCTTCTCTTGTGCTGGGTGATGTGAAGCTGATGTTTGTGCCATCTGACATGGTTGCCGGGGTCCCATTAAATGGTGGCCTACTCCTGTGGTGGGTGATCTAAATGCATGATTCTCTGCTGTGAAAACTTCTCTCCTCTGTCTGGGTGCTGGTCCAAAATACATGAGAGTGGCCTTCTCCGGTGGTGGTTGATATGAAGCATTATTCCTTGCTGTGGGACCTGTATCCTCTGTCTGGGTGCTGGTCCAAAATAAATGAGAGTGGCCTTCTCCGGTGGGGGTTGATATGACGCATGATTCCTTGATGTGGGACCTCTCTCCTCTGTCTGGGTGCTGGTCCAAAATACATGAGAGTGGCCTTCTCCGATGGTGGTTGATATGAAGCATGATTCCTTGCTGTGGGACCTGTATCCTCTGTCTGGGTGCTGGTCCCAAATAAATGAGAGTGGCCTTCTCCAGTGGTGGATGATATGACACATGATTCCTTGCTGTGGGACCTGTATCCTCTGTCTGGGTGCTGGTCCAAAATAAATGAGAGTGGCCTTCTCCGGTGGGGGTTGATATGACGCATGTTTCCTTGATGTGGGACCTCTCTCCTCTGTCTGGGTGCTGGTCCAAAATACATGAGAGTGGCCTTCTCCGGTGGTGGTTGATATGACGCATGATTCCTTGCTGTGGGACCTGTATCCTCTGTCTGGGTGCTGGTCCAAAATACATGAGAGTGGCCTTCTCCGGTTGTGGTTGATATGACGCATGATTCCTTGCTGTGGGACCTGTATCCTCTGTCTGGGTGCTAGGCCGAAATAAATGAGAATGGCCTTCTCCGTTGGTGGTTGATGTGAGGCATGATTCCTTGCTGTGGGACCTATCTCCTCTGTCTGGGTGCTGATCCAAAATAAATGAGAGGGGCCTTCTCCGGTGGGGGTTGATATGACGCCTTATTCCTTGATGTGGGACCTCTCTCCTCTGTCTGGGTGCTGGTCCAAAAACATGAGAGTGGCCTTCTCCGGTGGTGGTTGATATGACGCATGATTCCTTGCTGTGGGACCTGTATCCTCTGTCTGGGTGCTGGGCCGAAATAAATGAGAGTGGCCTTCTCCGTTGGTGGTTGATATGAGGCATGATTCCTTGCTGTGGGACCTGTATCCTCTGTCTGCGTGCTGGTCCAAAATAAATGAGAGTGGCCTTCTCCGGTGGGGGTTGATATGACGCATGATTCCTTGATGTGGGACCTCTCTCCTCTGTCTGGGTGCTGGTCCAAAATACATGAGAGTGGCCTTCTCCGGTGGTGGTTGATATGACGCATGATTCCTTGCTGTGGGACCTGTATCCTCTGTCTGGGTGCTGGGCCGAAATAAATAAGAGTGGCCTTCTCCGTTGGTGGTTGATATGACGCATGATTCCTTGATGTGGGACCTCTCTCCTCTGTTGGGTGCTGGTCCAAAATAAATGAGAGTGGCCTTCTCCGGTGGTGGTTGATATGACGCATGATTCCTTGCTGTGGGACCTGTCTCCTCTGTCTGGGTGCTGGTCCAAAATACATGAGAGTGGCCTTCTCCGGTGGTGGTTGATATGAAGCATGATTCCTTGCTGTGGGACCTGTATCCTCTGTCTGGGTGCTGGTCCCAAATAAATGAGAGTTGCCTTCTCCAGTGGTGGATGATATGACGCATGATTCCATGCTGTGGGACCTCTGTCCAATTGATATTGGTTAATTTTTATTTATTTTATTTTATTTTAATTCATTTCCCTATCTACATTTGTTTGCAGGGGATTTACCTACATTTTGCTGCCTTTTGCAGCCCTCTAGCCCTTTTTGGGGAGTCTTTTACAGGCTTTTTAGTGCCCAAAAGTTCGGGTCCCCATTGACTTCTATGGGGTTCGGGTTCGGGATGAAGTTCGGGTTGAGTTCGGATCACGAACCCGGACATTTTCCGGAAGTTCGGCCGAACCTCTCGAACCCGAACATCCAGGTGTTCGCTCATCTCTAGTGTCCGGCAAAGGGTAGATTTTGTTCTGGTGTGAAATTATATTGCCAAAATAGCAATCCCCTAAATCTGGTGTCCCAGCAGTGGCTGGCCAAGTTTAATACTGTCAGGCAAAGGATAGATTTTAAATCGTTGGGGGAAATATTATCAGGTACAAACCCCTGCACTGCATAACTGACAGGGAACTTACAATTGGCAGTTACATTCTTGCATGAAATAAAGCCTTTTTGGGCTGTGAAGCCAAAGGTAGTCGCCAATAACTGTATTTTTATGTTACATTTTTTAAATATATTAGTGTAGACCCCAAAACATTGGGAAAATATAAAAAATAAAACAAAGTGTAAGGTCACAGTAGTATTACAGTGGTTGGGTGAGGCCGGTATACATGTCTATTCTGCATAAAGTACAAACAAGTCCTGTGGGATCCATGCCTGGTTCTTTTTAATAAACAAAAGCTTGCCCACATTGTCTGTGGACAGGTGACTGCGCTTGTATGTGATAATGATACCAGTCATGCTAAACACACATTCAGACAATACCGTGGCTGCAGTGTAGGCCAGCACCTCCAAGGCATAAAGGGCAACCTCAGGACATGTGCCCAATTTGATGACCCATAAGTTGAATGGGGCAGACCCAGTGGCGTAGTTAGAAATGATTGGGCACCACAGCAAATTTCATGCCGCCATGCCTGTGGCTAATAAAGATCGCTCTCTCAGACCAGGCCCAGCAGCTGTTCCATTCGCTTCATACACTGTCTATACTGCCACTGTATATAATTTAATTGTATAATACTGTTAGTCCTCCTCCTCCTCCTGTATGGGCCCTTTCTAGGTCACGGCCCTAAAGCAGTTGCTTCCCCTGCTTCCCCTGTAGCTATTCCCCTAGGCAGACCCATCAGTCAGTACATGTACTGTTCCACCATGTTGCTGAAATGCTGCCTCCTGCTAAGATGTTCCAGATCTGCTGGTGGTGCAGGTTGTTGTGGCGTGTTGACAAAGCTTTCCCACATTTCGCCAATGCTGATGGTGACCCAGCTGTCCGTGAGCTGGCTTGGGTGCCACCCTGCTGAGAACACGGTTCCTCCTCATCCTCCTCATCCTACTTATCCTCCTCATCCTCCAGAACTGTGCCCTGGCTGGACAATTGTGTTCCAGGCCAGGGACTATGTTGGTGCAGGAACCCACCCTTCCAGCCACTTGGATGTCACTGGCCTTAAGTTAAGGATAAGGCGTGTATATAGTTTTGTTTGTTTATATAGTAAGTTTAGCTGCATTATAGTTATTTTAATAAGTTTTTAAGAAAATTTGCAAATAGTTTGTTAATAGTTTGAGTGAAAGGGGGGGTGGGGGTGTTGTGTGTGTTCGATTAACTGAATTTATTTTCACTGTCTGGTGTTTAGGAATTTCTGCACCACAAATTCAGCACATGTGGCAGGCAGGGGATGTGTGTCAAACCGGCTAGGCCCAGACTTGCTAGTATATTTCGCCCATTAGCGCACAACACCATACCGGGCTGGAGGCTCAGTGGCACCAACCTATCGTCGGTCTGTTGTTCCATGCCTGTCCACAGCTCCTGCCCGGTGCGGGGTTTGTCCCACAAACACACAAGTTTTAAAAAAAACTGCTGTTGTTTCCCCCTGGCTGTGCTGCTGTGGGTGGTCAAGGTGTTACGCTGAGTGGATAAGGAGAAGGTAGAGGAAGAGGAAGCCGAGTAGGAGGAGGAGGTAACAGGATACAAAGAGAAATGCCCAGCAATCCTCCGGGGCGGAAGGACATTCGCAAAAATGCTATCCGCCTTTGGGCCAGCCGCTACATTTACCCACTGTGTTGTTGGTTATGTGGACGTTGCCGCAGATAGCGTTGCACAGTGCACACTTGATTTTGTTCGCCACTTGGTTGTGCAGGGAAGGGATGGCTCGCCTGCAAAAGTAGCGGGGGCTGGGATACACGTACTGTGGGATAGCCACCGCCATAAGGTTTTTAAAACTGTCCACCATACAGAATGACAGCATTTCAAAGGACCAGGAAGTTTGAAATAAGGCATTCAGAGCCATGGGTAGGGGGGTACTTCCTCTTTCTTTCTCTTTTTCTCTCCAGTGTTTGGGAGATGGACAGCTGATAGCTGAACACTTCCATGGGATTTGGTGGAGATGCTTGGTAACAATGACAGATGTGGTGGCGTTGCTGCCACATCCTCTGTTTGCTGGGTGACAGGTGTCACTGGTAGACACGAAAGGGAAGCGGCCCTACAACTACACATTTATTAATTACTAAAATGGAGATTTGGACCTACTCTGAACTGGTAGGACTGCTGCAAGCGGTGTCAGTTCAAACCAGAAAGCCACAGAACAATTTTCTTTTTGGTTTCTTGTGGAGGCAAAAGGCTCCTAGGTTGGCAAGGAAATCCCTGAAAGCTTTATATTCACAGGGGGGATTGGGATTGCCAGATATGTACATTTACTATATTGCCTTACAGCTGGTCTATGCATCCTGGTGGATCCAGGCAGACGCGAATAATCCAGCGGTGGTTCTTGAGGCAGTGTTAATGGGCTCATACTAGGCAAACCTAGTATATTGGGGTGGGGCGTATATGGTGAGGTACTACACAGAAGTTATGGCGGCTGTGGTGGCTGAGTGGACAACATTTGTAGAGGTGCATGCAGAGGGTGCAGATGGCGAGACCTAGTCCCCCTATATCCCAGTGTGGCGGAATAGGCAGCTTAAAGAACTCCTTAATTTGACTGACTACGAGTTTTGGCCCCAGAGTGGGGTGAGATACCTTACCCAACTTTACCAAGATGGGTTATTCAGTATTTTTGAAAGTCTACAATGAGATTAGAAACTATTCCGCACAAGCTTGTATTGGTACCTTCAGTTGAGACATGCCTGTGGGAGACAGTTTAAAACTTTGCCTTTGCAGCTGAAATGTGGCCCCCTTGAGTCTATTGCTAGAAGGGCTGGACCATACAAACCAATCTCTTTGTTTTATAGAGAGATACTTATTATTCCAGACTCACCACTCCTGTGATCTTTTGAGAATTGGTGTGTGGATATTCCTGGCTTAGATGTGTCTCATCTGAAGGAGCTGAGCTCTGTGTGGAGATCTAAGGTGATTAGCGTCATTCAGATTAAATGGTTACATAGGGTGTATCTGACCCCAGTGCAGCTGTTCTACATGCGTAGACTACCGGATCCTTCATGCACGAGATGCAGGGAGTCGAGGAGATCATTTTACCACATGATATGGGATTGTCCCACAATGCAGTAGTACTGTTTTACGGGAGGAAGATTATTTTCCTTTACTGGAAGCCACCCAAGGGCCTTACTCTTGAACAATTGATACAACTGATAAATACAGAACTACACATGTATAAATTAACATACACTGCTAGAGGAACTCCGGATTGTTTTGAGAAGATTTGGGGTGTTTTGCAACATGAGAAAAATGGCCACGAATGGACTTACTCATGTGATCTTCTAGGACTTATCCCGTGATTCGACTACTGTGACACCAGGGTTGCGTACTTAATTGATGTCTTATGTTTTTTTTTGTTTTTTTTTTGTTTGTTTTTTAAGTTTCCCGGTTGGGATGCTAATGTATTGTATATAGAGTTGAGCGAAATTCTGTTTTAAGTTCGGCTTCCAAAGTTCGGGTTCGGGTTATCCAAGCATCACGTTATAAATTCCGCTACCACGGACAATAACGGCATTTGGAATCCATAAGGGGACTCTTCAATGAACCCTAACCTTGGACAACACGGAGGACCTGGGGTGACGTCACCGTCATTTGATCAGTGCAGGGGGCATGGCTCAGTACTGGATTAGATAAGAGGTGGTAGCCTATGACCTCTTATCCAATCCAGTACTCAGCAACGCCCCCTGCACTGATCACATGACGGTGACGTCACCCCAGGTCCTTCACCCCGTGTTCCAAATGCCGTTATGGTCCGTGGTAGCAGAATCCATAACGGGATGCTTGGATAACCCGAACCCGAACTTTGGAAGCCGAACTTAGAAAAGAAGTTCGCTCAACTCTAATTGTATACCATAAAAATGTGAAAAATAATTGAAAAGAAAAGATAAGAGGCGGCCTACTGTACCTAATGTTGCATAGTGGCCCTCGTTGTGTACACAGTGACATATGTGCATGTGATGCTGGCATATAACATGCATTGCAGGTATATTTTCCATAAAACTATAAACTAACAGTGACTCCTATAAGTTCTACACTAAATAAATGCAAATAAAACAATTTTATGCTATATTAATTAATTTATATATTTATTCATTCATTAACTCACTTCCTCAGGGTACAAAATAATGTGAGAACTGTTTTAAAATTTGTCTTCTCATATTTTATCTACTGGACTATGTAAGCCATTGAAAGGCCAGGAAAGTATCCCAGCTCTGCTTAGAGTGCTGTTTAGCCAACACAGATAACCTTTTATTTGTACTTCCATATAATCTACATCAAATTCACTCAGATGTTTTGGCAGCAAAATGCTTTGTATTTCAATTGTTGCAAACACCTTGAGCATAATACATCAAGCTGTGTTATCATGCTCATTTCAGCTGCAACTCCTATGTTAGTCAATAGGAGCTATGGCCGCATTGGCTTTTCCTTCAGTATTTAATTATACCCCGTTGGATCTGATTATGCAAAATTTTGCTTAACTGCTAAAATCAAGTATATTGTTAAACCATGGGTGATGTATAGTACTGGAGTACAAATGTATTATCTCTGAGAAGCAGCTTTTCATAAGGTAAGAAGATTAAAGGCAAGTAATTTTAAAAATTTTATATTATTACCTAAATGATTGTATACTAATGCTTTTAGTAGTTACAGAGCTTTTAAGTGTATTAACCTTTAAGCTGTCATATAATTTACTATATTTACTACATTATTTTTAGTATGTTCCATCTAAATTTATGTCACTATAGCATGTTTGAAACAAGTAGAAAAGCTACTGTAATTTTGGTGAAATGTGACATCAAATGTTCTGGTGTAATGCTTAACCCTTTCAAGACCAAGCCATTTTTCACCTTCAAGACCAGGCGTAATTTTGCAAATCTGACATATGTCACTTTATGTGGTGATAACTTTAGAATGCTTTTATTTATCCAAGCCATTCTGAGACTGTTTTCTCGTGACATCTCATACTTGATGTTAGGGGTAAATTTGGGCTTATATCTTTTACCTTTATATTATAAGAAAATCTAAAATTTACTGACAATTTGGGGAAAAAATAATTTTCTAAATTTGAATTTCTACACATTAGGCCTCATGCACACATAGAAACATAGAAACATAGAATCGGCAGATAAGAACCATTTGGCCCATCTAGTCTGCCCAATATGCTGAATACTATGGATAGCCCCAGGCCCTATCTTATATGAAGGATGGCCTTATGCCTATCCCATGCATGCTTAAACTCCTTCACTGTATTTGCAGCTATCACTTCTGCAGGAAGGCTATTCCATGTGTCCACTACTCTCTCAGTAAAGTAATTCTTCCTGATATTACTTTTAAACCTTTGCCCCTCTAATTTAAAACTATGTCCTCTTGTAGCAGTTTGTCTTCTTTTAAATATTCTCTCCTCTTTTACCGTGATGATTCCCTTTATGTATTTAAAAGTTTCTATCATATCCCCTCTGTCTCTTCATACTTCCAAGCTATACATGTTAAGGTCCTTTAACCTTTCCTGGTAAGTTTTGTCCTGCAATCCATGTACTAGTTTAGTAGCTCTTCTCTGAACTCTCTCCAAAGTTTCAATATCCTTCTGCAGATATGGTCTCCAGTACTGCACACAATACTCCAAATCAGTGGCGTTGCGAGGGGGGTGCGGTGGGTGCGGGCCGCACCGGGTGACACCACTGATGGGGTGACACCCACCAGTGTCGGCAGAAGATAATTTATTCACTGCACTTGCCTGAAGCCGATGCTGTACAGGGAATCCCAGCTCTGACTCCATATATGGTTGTGTCCATATATGGAGTCAGTGCTATGAACATGAAGGGGGTGGCAACCTTTCAGAAATAGAGGCTAAATTAGATGTACTGACAATCCTGGGGGACACCCAATGTATTTTAATCTAATTTAGCCTCTATTTCTGAAAGGTTGCCACTAGGATTCGAACTCACAACCCTTTGCATGAGAGGCAAGAACAGTAACCACTGAGCTATGAGCTCAATGGTAAACTAAGCTGGAAAAACCTCATAGTAGTCTAGCAAGTATTAGGTATTCCCATACAGCAGAAGTATAATTTAATATTTTTTTTCAGTTTTTGTAAAAAACATGATACAAAATAAATGTGTAATTACTATATAGTAATTACAGATTTATTTTTTTATTTAATGATACTTCTGCTGTATAGAAATACCTAATACCTGATACACTACTATAAGGTTTTTCCAGCATAGTTTAGCATTAAGCTCCATAGCTCAGTGGTTAGAGCTCTTGCCTCTGATGTGAAGGGTTGGGAGTTCTAGTCCTGGTGAAAACCTTTTAGAAATAGAGGCTAAATTATGCATTCATGTATATCAGAAGTATGATAATATATATTTATACTTCTGATATAGATATATATATATATATATATATATATATATATATATATATAGTATTATATATGGGAAACTATTACTGAGATTTTTAGCCATAATATTAGTACAGCAGGTTAATATGAAGCTCTGATGGGGTGTGTGTGGAGGACACTGATGGGGGATGTGTGCAGGACACTGATGGGGGAATGTGTGCAGGATACTGATGGGGGATGTGTGCAGGACACTGATGGGGAGAATGGGTGCAGGATACTGATAGGGGGATGTGTGAGGACACTGATGGGGATGTGTGCAGGACACTGATGGAGAGATGTGTGAGGACACTGATGGGGGGATGTGTGGAGGACACTGATAGGGGATGTGTGCAGGACACTGATGGGGAGATGTGTAGAGGACACTGATGGGGGATGTGTGGAGGACACTGATGGGAGATGTGTGCAGGACACTGATTGAGAGATGTGCAGGACACTGATAGAGAGATGTGAAGAGACACTGATGGAGAGATATGCAGAGACACTGATGAGGGATGTGTGGAGGACACTGATAGAGGATGTGTAGAGAGACACTGATTGGGGGATGTGTGCAGGACACTGATTGGGGGATGTGTGCAGGACACTGATGGGGGATGTGGAGGACACTGATGGGGGATGTGTGGAGGACACTGATGGGGATGATGTGGAGGACACTGATTGGGGGATGTGTGCAGGACACTGATGGGGGATGTGTGGAGGACACTGATGGGGGATGTGTGAGGACACTTAGGGGATCTAGGGAGGGATGTGGGGATGTTGGGATGGGAGGTCCTGGAGGGGTGTTTGGGTGGAAGCTCTGGAATGGGTGGGAGGTCCAATATGGTATGTGTCGGTGGGAGATCCGGGGGATGCATAAAATTTTTGCTGTGGGGCCCAGTCATTTCTAGCTATGCCCCTGGTGACACCACCAGGAGATGAGCGCTTGCATTATGGAAGCACTCATCTCCCTACATTCATCTGTATCGCGATACAGATAAACACTGCAGCAGGGCAAGGGAGAGGCGTCTCCCTTCTTTGTTCCTCTGATAGGCTGCCGACAGACCGCCGGGGGTTGGGGTGGGGGGGCCTGCTGGGGGTGCTATAATTTGAACCCAAGCGATAACATGGATGGGGGTTTGGAGAGTAAACAGACAGCTGACGTGGGGGGGCGGGGCTAAGCAGACAGATCGTCGCCGGGGGGGGGGGGGTGACACCATTTTCTACCGCACCGGGTGACACTAGCCCTAGCAACGCCACTGCTCCAAATGAGGTCTCACTAGTGCTCTGTAGAGCGGCACGAGCACCTCCCTCTTTCTACTGTTAATGCCTCTCCCTATACACCCAAGCATTCTGCTGGCATTACCTGCTGCTCTATGACTGTATGTGTTTTGCGGTCCGCAAACCGCAGATCCGCAAAACACAGAAGCTGCTCTGCATTCCGTTCCACAATTTGCGGAACGGAACGCGGCCCATTGTAGAAATGCCTATTCTTGTCTGCAAAACAGACAAGAATAGGACATGCTCTATTTTTTTTTTGCGGGGACACGGAACAGAGCAACGGATGCAGACAGCAGGAAAGAGAAAAAATCCAGCACTAACATCATCGAATGAAAAAGCCAATTACCTTTATTCAGTTGCATAAAATAAGCGACAGCTCTGCCTTGACACATGGAAAACACACTCCCGGTCTACGCGTTTCAGACACACCTGTCCTTAATCATGACCTCACCAGCTTGATTCCCAGCAAGGTATTTTAAAGTACACTGAGCCAATCACAGTGCACCTCGAATGATGGTATTAACCCTCTTCAGGCACCTCCAAAATGCCCAGCTGGAAGCTGGTTGTATATCATTCAGTTACATGCATAATCTTCAATAAAACCCTTTGTATAAATGGGAGCATCGATTCACAATCAACATATATAGACTAACAATTGTTACAATGAATCAATACCACCATTTTCAAAATAAATCCAGGTTCCAACATGCCGTCCCCTCCAGACAGAGAAAACGCATGGTGTGAATCCTTACATAACATAAAATCAATACAATATCTGTATATGGCACATGCCGTTCTCAATCTTGCTGTGGAGAAGCTTCCGCTCAAACAACTTCTGTCAGTAGTAGTGCATAAACTCCCTTTTATAGTTTAGACCTTTAGGATATCTCGTTTTGAGATTATAAATCCAGAAGGCCTCTCTTTGCAAAACCTTTCTTTTATGTCCCCACCTCTTAATGATGGAAAAATCCTCTCTATGCCATAGGCTTGAAAATGACATATCTCTCGACTATGTATAGTAATAAAGTGTTTTGCTGCCCCTGACACATTCATGTAAGATGGATTTTTGATGTAATTAAGATGTTCTAAGATCCGGTTCTTCAATTTTCTTGTAGTGCTGCCCACATATAATAAGTTACATTGTGTGCATTTTATGACATAAATCACATTACTGCTGTTGCAGTTAATATATGATTTGATGTCATACTCTCTAACTTGTTCTGAGTCATAAAATTTTTTAACTGGAATAGTAAAATTACACATTTTACAGGGATGGCTTCCACAGCGACCAAAACCGGTATATTTAAGCCAAGTTTTAGTGTTTGTATTGGCATTTGTTGGTTGAAAGAAGGAAGGTGAGAGGGTAGAAGATAAGGTGGATGATCGTCTGGGTACAACTCTAATACCACCCTTACAGATTTGATACATTGTTTCATTTTCGAACAGGATTGGTATACTGTCCTTAATGATGTTCTTAATATTTTCAAAATGTTTACTATAGGTAATTACTACTGTAGGGAGAGTTGACTGTATTTTTTGGTTATTCCTAAAAGGACCACCAAATAGCAGATTTTCACGTGTTTTTTTTCTAGCTATGTTGATACCTCTGGCGATCATCCACCTTGCATATCCTCTATCCTGTAGGCATTTGGAGATGATATTAATTTCTCTCTCAAATGCTAGATCAGTGTTACAATTCCTCCTAGCCCTAATAAATTCACCTACAGGAATTGATTTGATCGTACACAAGGGATGTTGGCTGTTAGCCCTAAGAAGGAGTTGCCTGTTACCGGTTTTCTATACGTGGATGTTTCAATAATATCTCCCGCGGTACCCTTCAAAGTTAGATCCAGAAAATCAACTGTATCACCACTACTAGTGTAGGTGAAACGTAGATTGTAGTTGTTATCATTCAAATATTGTATAAAGAGAGGTATGGCAGATACATCTCCCGACCATACTATAAGCAGGTCATCGATGTATCTGCCATACCACTCAATGGATCCAACAAAGGATTGTACTCGCTGAAGATGAATTTTTCCTCCCAGTATGATAAAACCAGATTGGCCAGAGAAGGGGAGAATTTGGCCCCCATTGAGACACCTTTCGTCTGCAAATAATATTGTCCATCAAAAACAAAATAATTGTGCTTCAATAGGTAGTCTGCAACCTCCAGAATATAATTGATTTCTTCTTCATGAAATCTACTATATTGATGCAGATGATATTCCAGGCTCAAAAGGGCTACGTCATGAAGTATCGAGGGATACAGTGAAACAACATCAGTAGATATCCATGCAAATCTTGCATCCCATTTTTTGCTGTAAAAAGCCCTCAGTACGTCAGCCGTGTCCCTCAAGAACCCCGGAACCCGTCTGACTAGAGGTTGCAGAATACCATCAAGCCATTCTCCCAATCTTTCATTGAGGGAACCTATCCCGGACACGATAGGGCGTAATGGAGGTGGATTAAGACCCTTATGTATTTTGGGCAGAGCATGTATTAGGGGAGTAATGGGTTTCACAACATTGAGATATACATATTGTTGTTGATCAAAAAATCCCAGACTAAGTCCTTTATTTAATATAATAATCAAAATATTTTGGAACTCAGTCAAGGGATCACTGGTCAACTTGGTATATGTAGAAACCTCATCAAGTATTTTTAACATTCCTATCCTATAGTCCTCCCTGTTTAGAACCACAACTGCACCTCCTTTGTCTGCCATCCTGATTATGATATCATTATTGTTGCCCAGTGATTGTATGGCATCCCTCTGTATCTTACTGACATTATTTTTATTTTTACTTTTTATTTTATCTCTATTTTCATATAGTTCAAGCAGACGTCTCTCCACAACATCCTGAAAAATCTCCATACCAGACGTTCGTGAGTTAATTGGATAGTAGTGTGGATTGCGTGTGACAAATTTGTCAATATTTGGTATATCACCATCAACCACACCACTAGACTCACGTTGTAGACCCTTTAAATTCATCAAAGAGATCTGTTCATCAAACATTAAATCAGAAAATTCATTATTAACATATCTAGTCCTCTCCCGGGTTGCATTGGTGTCCTCTGACCCATAATAATGTTTTTTTACCGTGAGATCCCTCACAAATTTATTTAAATCACAAAGGGTCAGAAACACATCAAAGTCCCTGGATGGAGCAAAATTAAGTCCCAGTTTAAGTATGTCTAATTCATTAACCGTGAGGACATAGTCTGACAGATTGACCACATCAAAAATCGCAGTTGTTACATTAGTCAGTTCCGATACCGCGTTTTCATCAGTTGCGGTTTTGCCGTGTTTGCGGCCTCCTCGTCGTTTTTTGATTTTTTATTATTCGATTTTCTTTGTTTCCTATAATAGGACATTTTGGTATCGACATTAGTATTAGGATTGTCATTTTCAATCGAATATTCCACTTGAGAAACTTCATGTGAATCAATAGAGTCCTGTGATGCTCGCATCTTTTGCGGCCCCATTGAAGTGAATGGGTCCACACCCAAGCCAAAACAACAGTCGTGTGCATGAGGCCTTAAAGGAAGATAGAGATACCTCATTAAATAGTTTTTATTTAAAATTCCCTATATGTCTATGTTGGCATCATTTTAAAAATGACATTTTATTTTTTTAGGACGTTAGAAGGCTTAGAATTTAAGAAGCAATTTTTCAAGGACTAGCTCAGTTCTGAAGTCACTTTGAGGTCCTTACATAATAGAAACCACCCATAAATGACCCCATTTTAGAAGGTACACCCCTCAAATTACTCAAAATTGGTTTCACAAACCATGTTAGCCCTTTAGCTGTTCCACAAGAATTAAAGAAAAATGTAAGTAAAATTTACAATTTCCAGTTTTTGTGCAGATTTTTAATTTTAATCCAATTTTTTCTATAACACAGCAAGGGTTAACAGCAAAATGAACCCCAATATCTATGAACCTGATTCTGCAGTTTACAAAAACACCCCATTTATGTTCGTAAACTGCTGTATGGGCACACGGCAGGGCACAGAAGGAAAGGAGCAACATATGGTTTTTGGAAAGCACATTTCGCTGGAATAGCTTTTGGGTGTTGTGTCATATTTAAAGGCACACTAAGGCACCCCTAAAGAAGAAATCCCCTAAAAGTGACTCCATTTTGGAAACTACATCCTTCAAATAATTTATTGAGAGTTTTTTTTTTCACTTTTACAAGGGAAACAGGAGAAATTGGACCCCATAATGTGTTACCCATTTTCCCCTGAATAAGGCAACACCCCATACGTGGTCGTAAACTGCTGTATGAGCAGACGGCAGAATTCAGAGCCGGGCCGACACAGAGGCTGGGGAGGCTCCAGTCTCAGGGAGCAGGCCAGCTCCCCAGCCTCTGGGCGGCAGGCAGGCCACTGACCACATCCATGGGCGTAGGAAGCGATGATATATGTAGCACACTGTGTGTGATGTATATGGTGCAGTGTCTAGTATATGCACAGGTGGTTATTATAGCCAAGAGATAATGTCCAGGGAAGATCCTCCATATTGACTGGACTTTATCTCTTGGCTATAATGACCACCTGTGCATTTACTACACTCTGCACCAAATACATCACACACAGTGTACTACATATATCAGTATAAGATGTGTGTGATGTATATGGTGCAGAGTGTAGTAAATGCACATGTGCACAGTGATGCAAATGTGTATGATGGTGGTGAAAATTATTAGTGCCCCCCATTTTGATCAGATTTGAAGCAACCAGCTCTGAGTCTCCGGACACAGTACATGGAGCCTAAGAACCGAATAAGTCTATGAGTTATAAGAACCAAATGATCCTCCTTACTTGTAGACTCATTCGATTCTTTGAGTTAAAAGAATCCTGTCACCAGAGTAGAGAGCACTACTGAGTGAGTCTATTGCTTTTGTTCATTGCAGCAGTGATAAGGGACAGAAAGGACGGTCAGAAAAGAGATAAGAGAAATGACAGGACACAGAGTTTAGTTTACAGGAGATCCTCATTCAGATAGAATTAATCCTTTAGGATCAAATTGGTTTCTCAAGGAGATATATGTATGTTAAAGGCATCCCTTCTTCTAAAACATCTGTCTCACTCAGTAGCTCTATAACTATGCTGGATTCACACGTCTGTGGAACACGGTCTGTGTGATACCGGCCTGGATTTCTTCTGCGTGCATGAGCGCACTGCGTAAGTGGTTGCTATGATGCTGTGCGCTTCCTGCTGCTGCCGCAGTACAGTGATTCACTCTTATAGATCAAACCAGTGCAATACTGTACCGCGGCGGCAGCAGGAAACGCACGGCGTCATAGCAACCACTTGCGCAGTGCACTCCTGCACTCAGAAGAAATCCAGGCCGGTATCACACAGACCGTGTTCCATGGACGTTTGAGTCCAGCCTAAGGGTGGGCTCACACTAGCGCTATGGATTCCGTTACGGCTTTCCATTATAACATGGTTATAACAAAAGATAACGGAATCTATAAGATAGAGGTCAAAACGGAAGCCTTTAAGAGGCATTCCTTTTTGCTTACATCATAGTAGAAGTCTATAGGAATCATAACAGATCCATCTGGTTTCCTGTCGACAGGATTAACAACAAACATACATATCTAAATGGTGGGGGGGAGGGGTGGCACACTTGGGCAGCTCAGCCTCTGTTGGTGGTGGACCTTGTCCCAGCCCTGGCAGAATTCAATAGGAAAGTAGTGGCATCTGCATTTTCTTACGTGGAATTTGCTGAAATTGATTTTAAGGGCCATAAGTTTTTTATTTTTTTGTTGATTGAGCTGTGTGGGGGTTTATTTTTTGCAGGATGGGCTGTAGTTTGTAATGGTACCATTGTTGGGTGCATATGACTTTTTGATCGCTTTTTATAAAAAATTTGTGAGGTGAGGTGAGCTAATATTGCAATTCTGCCAGTATGTTTATTTATATTTTTTATGAGGTTCTCCATGTGGTATATATTTATTCTGTGCATTGATACGGTTATGGCGATACCAATTTTATATTGTTTTATTTATGTTCTACCACTTTTATATCATAAAATCACTTTTTATAAATTTTTTTTTTTTTGCATCACCAAATCAAAGACCCATAACTTTTTGATTTTGCATCAGTGTAGTTATGTGAGAGCTTGTCTTTTTGCAGGTCGGATTTTTACTGGTACAATTTTGGGGTATATATGACTTTTTGAGCGCTTTTTATTCCATTTTTTAGGAGGTGAAGCAGTCAAAAATTGCATTTCTGTTATTATTTTTTATGTTTATTTTTTATGGGGTTCTCCATGTGGTATATTTGATAAGATAGATTTATTCTGTGGGTTGATACGTACTACCACTGCACTACCACTTTTATATCATAAAATCACTTTTTATTAAACATTTTTTTTTGCATCACCAAAATCTAAGACCCATATATATATTTTTTTTCCATCAACATAGTTATATGAGGGCTTATTTTTTGCGGGATAGCCTGTAGTTTTTTATTGATATCATTTTGGTATGCATATGACTTTTTGATCACTTCGTATTAAATTTTTTGGTGAGGTGAGGCAAAAAAATGTCAATTCCATCATATTTTTTAAAATTTTACAGCATTTACCATGCAGGATTAGTGCCATAACCACTTTATAGATCAGGTCATTACGGATGCAGCAATACCAATCATGAGTAGTTTGTTTTCTTTTTAAAAAATGTTTAATCTCTTATAAATGAGTGGATATGTGAAAAGGCTATTTATTTTCTTTTTCATTTTACTTTTTACATTTATTTATTTTTACTTTTTTATTTTCACACTTTTCTTTAATTAAGTCCCACTTTGATCTTGAAGATCCAGTTGTGCTGATGGCTGTACTATGCAGTGTAAAGATCACTGCCTGAAACCGGCATTTTAACACTGCCGTGCTCCGATTGGTTAGTCTGCACAGACTAACCAATTGGAGTTATCATCGGCAAGGGACCACTCTAATTGGTCCCTTGCCGGCATTACTAGGCTCTAACGTGACAATACCAAAGCAGTGCAGGGGCAGAAGCTTTAATCCAAGCACTTTGCCATAACGTTTAAATACATGCTTCCACATGCAGGGTTTGCAAAGGCATTGGGTCCTGCCAGCTACGGAAGTCCAGGAGATCAAGCCGGCAGGCTAAGTCTTCTAAGCAACTGTCAGCCTCTTACTGTTTAAGATGCTGACAGTTCAATTCAGTACAATACAGAATGTATTGTCCTGAATTGAAACAGGAATCAAACTCTGAAAAGGTGAAGTCCCACAGTGGGAAAAAAAAGTAAAAAAAAAAGTAAATTTTTTTTATAATAAAAAGTTTCAAGTAAAAAAAAAAAAAACACCTCACTATAAAATAGTAAAAAAATATAAAAAACATACATGTTAGGTATTGCTATGTCTGTAACAACAAGCTCTATGAAAATATCACATAATCTACCACCTCAGGTGATTGACATAATTAAAAAAACTGAGCTAATTTTTTTTTTTTTGTCACATTACATCACAAAAAGTGTAATTCCAAGCGATCAAAAAGAGATATGTACCCCAAAATAGTACTAATCAAACCGTCATCTCTTTATGCAAAAAATAAGCCCCTACATAAGACAATTGCCCAAAAGATTTAAAAAAAATGGCTTTCAGAAAATGGAGACACTAAAACATGATTTTTTTGTCTTCAAAAATGATTTTAAAGTGTAAAACTGAAATAAATGTAAAAAATTAGGCATATAAGGCATATTAGGTATTTCCACATCCGTAAGGGTGCATTCACATCACTGTCTAGCTTTCCGTTTTTTTGATCTGTCAGAAGAAGAGAGAGAAAAAAAAACTGGATACAGTAAAAAAATGGATGAAGACTGATGCAACAGGATCCGTTTTTTTATTGGATGCTTTAAAAAATTGGATACTATGCAATCCTATGCATAAGGGCTCATGCACACGACCATATTTTGCTTCCTTGTCCATTCCGTTTTTTTGTTGATAGGATGCGGACCCATTCATTTAAATCAGTATGTCTGTTCCATAGCCCCGCAAAAAAAATAGAGCATGTCCTATTTTTTTTTCTAGTTTGCGGACAAGGATAAGCATCATTACAATGGATCCGCAAAAATGTCTTATCCGCAAAAAAAACGATGCAGTGTAAGGGTCCATTCACACGTCCGTGTGTGTTTTGCGGATCCACGGATCCACGGATCCGCAAAACACGGACATCGGCGATGTGCGTTCCGCAATTTGCGGACCGCACATCGCCGGCACTCTCATAGAAAATTCCTTTTCTTGTCCGCAATTGCGGACAAGAATAGGACATGTACTATTTTTTTCGGGAACGCAATTGCGGACCCGGAAGTGCGGATCCGCAATTGCGGACCCGGCCGGGACATCGTCTGTCCCCATTGAAACTAATGGGTCCGCAATTCCGTTCCGCAAAATGCGGAATGGAATTGCGGACGTGTGAATGGACCCTAAAACTGAAATACATTTTAAAAAAGTAGACATATTATGTATCTTCACGTCTGTAATGACCTGCTCTATAACAATACTATATGACTTACCCCCTAAGTTGAACACAATAAAACAATTAAAACGGCAAAAATTCAACTTTTTGTCACTTTTCATAACAAAAAGTGTAATACCAAGTAATCCTAGAGTCATATGCAACCCAAAATAGTACCGATCAAACTGCCGTCTCTTCCTGCAAAAAAATGAACCCCTACATAAGACAATCGCCCAAAAAATAAAAATAAATATGGCTTTCAGAAAATGGAGATGCTAAAACATAATTTTTTTTTTTCAAAATGCTTTTATTGTGTAAAACTGAAATACATAAAAAGTAGACATAGTAGGTATTGTCGCTTCTGTAAAAACCTGCTCTGTAAAAATATCACATGATCTAACCCCTCAGTTGAACGCTGTTAAAAAATAAAAATAAAAACTCTGCCAAAATAGCAATTTTTTTTGTAACCTTGCCCCAAAAAATGTTATAATTAGAGTTCAGCGAACACCTGGATGTTCGGGATCGAGAAGTCAATGGGAACCCGAACTTTTCGGCACTAAAAAGGCTGTAAAATAGCCCAGGAAAGAGCTAGAGGGCTACAAAAGGCAGCAAAATGTAGGTAAACCCCCTGCAAACAAATGAGGATAGGGAAATGACTTAAAATAAAATAAAATAAATAAGTGTGCCAAAGAACTCTCCGCCTGGGGCCCAGCCGCCTGTAGCCTGAGTGAGTTTTTTGTTTTTAAGGTGTTTACTCCACTGCAGTTCATGCTTTGCATGTAGATGCCTGGTCATGCAGGTTGTGCTAAGGTCAGAACGTTAATGCCTGGCTTCCGGCTCTGATGGCACAGCGTGCAAACCACTCGGGTCTTGTGCCATGCCAGGGAACTCCTTGAAGCTGCCTTTGGGGTGCTCGGTCCCTGGTGGCGGTGGCCAGTAGCAGGCAAACTCTCTTGGCGGCGGCTGTTCTGCTTTTGCCCACTGCACCCTCTTTTGCTACACTGTTGGCTCGGTCTCACCACTGCCTCTTCCTCTGAACTATGAAAGTCAGTGGCACAACCTTCATTCCATGTGGGGTCTAGGACCTCATCGTCCGATGCATTGTCTTCCACACAGTCTTCCTCCCTGACCTCCTGTTCGGTCTGCACACTGCAAAAAGACGCAGCAGTTGGCACCTGTGTTTCGTCATCATCAGAGATGTGCGGACTCTGATGAGGTGGTATTCCTATGTCCTCATCATCAGGAAACATAAGTGGTTGTGAGTCAGTGCATTCTATGTCTTCCACCACTGGGGAAGGGCTAGGTGGATTCCCTTGGAAAACCCTGCCAGCAGAGTCTTCAAACAGCATAAGAGACTGTTGCATAACTTGAGGCTCAGACAGTTTCCCTGATATGCATGGGGGTGATGTGACAGACTGATGGGCTTGGTTTTCAGGCGCCACCTGTGCGGTTTCTGCAGAAGACTGAGTGGGAGATAATGTTGTGAACATGCTGGATCCACTGTTGGACACCCAATTGACTAGCGCCTGTACTTGCTCAGGCCTTACCATCCTTAGAATGGCATTGGGCCCCACCAAATATCACTGTATATTCTGGCGGGTACTGGAAACTGAAGTAGTTGGTTCACTAGGACTGTGGCTGTGGCAGAACGGCCACGTCCTCTCCCAGCACCAGAGGGTCCACTAACAACACCACGACCATGTCCGCGTCCCTTACGAGATGTTTTCCACATTGTTACCGTTCACCACAATAAGAAAAAAATTATTTGGCCTAATGTATTGGATTCAAATTCAGGCCTTTTTTTTTGCAGGCACCTAACACTATCTGGCTATCTATTTATGTACGGTATTACACTAATTCAGGCACAGCAGTAACCACAGATTTAGGTGAATATCAATTGTAGGCCTAGTATTTAGGCCCTGGATGAATGGTATCCTTTTACGGACAGATTTACACTTGGAGATGCACAGTAGCGTGTGAAAAAATATATAGTATTATGCTTTCAGCACTTGTATTTTAACATTTTGTGTAATATACCCATTAATGGAAGGAAATATACTTAGAGATGCAAAACAGTGTGTGCAAATGTACAGGATTATGCTGTATTTTAACACTTACTGTAATATACCCTTTAACGGAAAGAAATACACTTGGAGATGCACGCTGAGTGTAATATAACCTTTTACGGACAGATTTACACTTGGCCTGCAACAGCTGGAACACCAGATTTATGGTATTGCTTTTTTGGCAATGGAATTTCACCCCGAAAAAAATATATCCTTTGCCGGACACTATTAAACTTGGCCAGCCACTGCTGGGACAACAGATTTAGGGGATTGCTATTTTGGCTATTGAATTTCACCCCAGAACAAAATATATAATTTGCCGGACACTATGAACCTTGTCCAGTCACAGCTGGAACACCAGATTTACTGCATTTCTACTCTGGTAACTGAATGTCACCCCAGAAAATTATAAATTCTGTAAAATTATTTTTACACTATTAATATTGGCCAGGCACTGCTGGGACACCAGATTTACTGTATTGCTATTTTGGCAATTGAATTTCACCCCAGAACAAAATATATAATTTGCCTGACACTATTAAACTTGGCCAGCCACAGCTGAAACCACTGATTTATGGTATTGCTATTTTGGCAATAGAATTTCACCCCAGAAAAAAAGTATATCCTTTTCCGGACACTATTAAACTTGGCCAGCCACTGCTGGGACACCAGATTTAGGGGATTGCTATTTTGGCAATTGAATTTCACCACAGAAAATGATCTATCTTTTGCCGGACACTATTAAACTTGGCCAGCCACTGCTAGGACACCAGATTTACGGTATTGCTATTTTGGCAATTAAATTTCACCACAGGACAAAATATATCCTTTGCCGGACACTATTAAACTTGGCCAGCCACATCTGAAACCACTGATTTATGGTATTGCTATTTTGGCAATTGAATTTCACCCCAGAAAAAGTATATCCTTTGCCGGACACTATAAAACTTGGCCAGCCACTGCTGGGACACTAGATTTAGGGGATTGCTATTTTGGCTAATGAATTTCACCCCAGAACAAAATATATCCTTTGCTGGACACTATTAAACTTGGCCAGCCACTGCTGGGACACCAGATTTAGGGGATTGTTATTTTGGCAATTGAATTTCACCCCAGAACAAAATATATCCTTTGCCGGACACTATTAAACTTGGCCAGCCATAGCTGGGACACCAGATTTAGGGGATTTCTATTTTGGCAATTGAATTTCACCCCAGAACAAAATATATCCTTTGCCGTACACTATTAAACTTGGCCAGCCACAGCTGAAACCACTGATTTATGGTATTGCTATTTTGGCAATTGAATTTCACCCCAGAAAAAATATATCCTTTGCCGGACACAATTAAACTTGGCCAGCCACTGCTGGGACACCAGATTTAGGGGATTGCTATTTTGGCTATTGAATTTCACCCCAGAACAAAATATATCCTTTGAGATCCAAAAGAATGATATCAGAGTCAAAAAATGAAGGAATATAAATAACAATGCGTCTTTATTAGAACAATTTATAAAACATGATTGGTACAAAAAGTGTTAAAAAACAAGTAAAAACAATTACACAAAGAGCGACACACCACATAGCATAATCAGAGTATAACTGGTGAAAATTGATAACAACTATGCGCAAATATCCTCAGTCAGTGCACACACCAAATAGATAATGGGACCCAACAAAACAAACAGTTGCTAGTTTGGGCTAAGTAGCCGGTCACCATAGATGTTTTAACCACAGTAAACACGAGGATAGTCGCACAAGATAAACAACATAGTAATATACACACCAGCAATGGGTCACAGCAGTGTCGCCAAACAAACGCGCCCCGACGCGCGTTTCGCCGTCAGCTTTCTCAAGGGGCGATAAGAGACCTTATATTCCATGCTGTTTCACATTTTCCGTGTAACATGAAGGGTTCAATGTCATCCATCGTCTGGAACATGTTGCGGCTTTGTTTAATACATGTATTTCCATACATTTAACACAAAAAAATAATATTTAAAGAAAAATTTTTTTTTTTTAAAGGAATTTTTATTTTATTTTTTTAAATTTCCAATTTTTTTTTTCCTTTTTTTTTCCTTTCACGCGTTACCTGACATTTCCTTACACTTACATTACTCGTTTGTCCATCACTTATACGCTACCTTTTATCATGGTTATCAATTATTTACACTTTTTAATTTTGGCACATTCATTCACGGTATCTTATTTTTTCACATACTATCTAATTATGTATATTCACGTTAATTATCTCTATTGGAACTATTTCCACAATTAGTGAATCATGTTGGTTTTTTTATCCCATTTTTATTCCACATTTGTAATTGCGGTCACTGATTTTGTATTTTATGTAATATTCACGTTCAATTATTTTTATTGAAATTACTTTCATTATTAGTGAATCATGTTTGTTTTTTTATCCTTTTTGTAATTGCGGTCACCGGTTTCGTGTTTTATACACTTTTATTCATATATCACTTAATCTTGCAATCATGGTTACCATCTTGTTCACTTTCAACACGTTTTACACAGTATTGAGTTGTTATATATTGTCATAAACCATTGCCATATATGTCGACCCTTCTATATTTATATATGACCATCATGCTAACACTGGTATAATGGCTTTTAACGGTCTAATTAATTTCGCTTAAGTAAGGATTTATGCAGTATACTGGGCATTGTTATAAAAGGCATACTATCGTGACATCCATCTTTCTGACTATTTGGGCGAATGCCCTTTTCCAATATGGCTCCCGCGGTGCACGCGATTTTCTGAGCATGCTCCGGTATGCCGCGGCGTCCTGGTTTTTGGGATGAGGCGTCTCACGCCATATGTGCGTGACCGCCTTCCCCCACAGCCACGGCGCATGCGGATGCCGGCATTCATGACAGATATTTGTGCGCCAGGTATAGAGCGGAAGTGACACTTGCACTCAGCTGGATGTGATTTATATGTTAATCAGGTTGGTGGGTTGTCCTTAGTCCTTATTGGTTGATCATGGATCACATGGCCTGTGACATCAGGTATCCTCCTTATTTAAACCTTGATGCTGGTACACTCTCTTATCGCCCCTTGAGAAAGCTGACGGCGAAACGCGCGTCGGGACGCGTTTGTTTGGCGACTCTGCTGTGACCCATTGCTGGTGTGTATATTACTATGTTGTTTATCTTGTGCGACTATCCTCGTGTTTACTGTGGTTAAAACATCTATGGTGACCGGCTACTTAGCCCAAACTAGCAACTGTTTGTTTTGTTGGGTCCCATTATCTATTTGGTGTGTGCACTGACTGAGGATATTTGCGCATAGTTTTCAATTTTCACCAGTTATACTCTGATTATGCTATGTGGTGTGTCGCTCTTTGTGTAATTGTTTTTACTTGTTTTTTAACACTTTTTGTACCAATCATGTTTCATAAATTGTTCTAATAAAGACGCATTGTTATTTATATTCCTTCATTTTTTGACTCTGATATCATTCTTTTGGATCTCTATGTTTCAGATATTGGGTCTTGTACCAGTGGGAATCATTGTTGGTTAACCAAAATATATCCTTTGCTGGACACTAATAAACTTGTCCAGCCTCTGATGGGACACCAGATTTAGGGGATTGTTATTTTGGCAATTGAATTTCACCCCAGAACAAAATATATCCTTTGGCGGACACTATTAAACTTGGCCAGCCACAGCTGGGACAACAGATTTAGGGGATTGCTATTTTGGCAATTGAATTTCATCGCAGAACAAAATATATCCTTTGCCGTACACTATTAAACTTGGCCAGCCACAGCTGAAACCACTGATTTATGGAATTGCTATTTTGGCAATTGAATTTCACCACAGAAAAAATCTATCCTTTGCCAGAAAGCAGACTGTATTACATTTGGCTATCCACAGCTGGAACACCAGATTTAGGGGATTGCTATTTTGGCAATTGATTTTAACCCCTCAATAAAATATAGAAATTTCTATCCTGAGTTTCTAGGGGTGACAATCAGCACAGCCAAGCCCCCGATGTAGGATATAGCAAAAAAAAACTAGTATTGATGGTTTGGTGGACTTTTTGGCAGCTTGTGCTGGTGCACCACAAGATGGCCGCCGATCACCCCAGAAAAAAGTGACAGAAAAACACTCTGTACAGCCTAAAAACCAGTGAGCAATTAACTACCAAAAGTTGAATGATTCACACTGTAGATCGATCACTTCATTAGGTGTTTTTGCTGAGTTTTCCCTGCCTAATCTTGACCTCACATCAGCTGCATCCTATCCCTACACTAATCAGAGCAAAGTGACGTGCGGTGCTACGTGACTCCAGCTTAAATAGAGGCTGGGTCACATGCTGCACTTGGCCAATCACAGCCATGCCATTAGTAGGCATGACTGTGATGGCTTCTTAGGGCAAGAAGTAAAACGCTAGCTTCAGAAAGCGGGAAGAAATCGACGAACAACAGACCCAAACTTTTTTGAAAATGTTCGGGTCCGGGTCCGTGTCCCGAACACCCTAAAATTCGGTAAGAACCCGAACTATACCTTTCGTGTTCGTTCATGCCTAGTAATAATAAATTATCAAAAAATCATATGTACCCAAAAATGGTACCAATAAAAATATCAGCTCTTAGTGCAAAAAAAGTGCCCATGCACAATATGATCAGCAGAAAAATAAAATAAATGTATCTTTTAGATAATGAAGACTTTATTTTTGTTTTCCAAAATGCTTTATTATGTAAAACTGAAAAAACAACAAAAATACACGTATTTGGTATTGTCGCGTCAGTATCAACTTGCTCTATAAAAGCAGCACATGATCTATCCTGTCAACAGAACTCTGTAAAAAACAAAAAATACAAACTGTGCCACACCAGCAATTTTTTGGTTACCCTGCCTCACAAAAAGCGTAATATTGAGCAATCAGAAATTATATGTACCCCAACATAGTGCCAATAAAACTGTCACCTCATCCCATAGTTTACAAAATGGGGTCACTTTTTGGGAGTTTCTACTCTAGGGGAGCATAAGGGGGTCTTCAAATCTGCCATGGCAAATTAAAATTATCTTAGTGACATCTGCCCTCCAAAATCTATATAGCGCTCTTTTCCCTCTATGCCCTGTGTAGTTTCTAAAATGGGGTCATATTAGGGCTTGTTCACATCATCGTTCAGCCTTTCCATTCTCCTGCTCCTAAACGGAGCAGAATAACGTAAAGGACGGATTTGGCACATAACTGAGCCCTAACTGAGCCGAACGGAGCCTAAACACCCCATAGACTACAATGGGGCCCGTTAGGTGTCCGCTCAGAAGGTGACTTTGGAGTGGAGACAAAAGCAGTGCATGCAGGTCTTTTGTCTCCACTACAAAATCATCTTCTGAGTAGACACCTAAAGGATCCCATCATAGTCTATAGGGTCTTTAGGCTCCGTTCGGCTCAGTTAGGGCCGAATCCGTCCTTTCCGTTTTCCAATCCTAAATGGAGCAGGAGAACAGAAAGGCTGAATGGTGATGGAACAAAGCCTTAGCCCCACAAAGTGAATGCTTAACTGAAAAAGTGGGCCTCTAAAATTCTAAGCCTTCTAACATCCTAAAAAATAAAATGACATTTACAAAATGATACAAACATGAAGTAGATATCTGGGAAATGTACATTAGCAAATTTTATGAGGTATCACAATCTGCTTTAAAAGCAGAGACAGCCAAATTTTTCTAAATGTTCTGTAAATCTTTTTATAAAAAAGATGAAACATATTGACTCAAATTTACCACCAACACGAAGTACAATATGTCACGAGAAAAAAATCTCAGAATCGCTTATATAATTAAAAGTGTTCCAAAGTTATTACCACATAAAGTGAAACATGTTAGATTTGCAAGATGTGGCTTGGTCCTTATGGTGAAAACTGGCTTGGTCTTGAAAGGGTTAATGTACAAATCAAATAGCAGGCAGTCTTAGAGAATATTGAATAAAGTAAAATATAAGAAATTTACTGGTAAATTTAATGACAACTCAAGTTGGTTAAGGCCTCTCTCACACGGGCGTCACGTTTGACACCCGGATAAGAGGCGGGTTTGTTGCGGGAAGATGCGCGATTTTTCCATGCGAGTGCAAAGCGTTTTAATGCATTTTGCAAGCGCATGCAAAAAATTGGCATGTTTGGTACCCAGACCCAAAACTGGACTTCATGACATCACTGAAGGTCCTTCACCCCCCGCCCAACTGAATACAGAACAGGAGACCGGCAGCTACGCGATCAAATGGAGGAGGTGAGTTAGTTTTTTTTATTATTTTTAA
Source organism: Bufotes viridis (assembly GCA_033119425.1). Classification (NCBI taxonomy): domain Eukaryota; kingdom Metazoa; phylum Chordata; class Amphibia; order Anura; family Bufonidae; genus Bufotes; species Bufotes viridis. Next base: position 410,061,754 of record CM065589.1, on the reverse strand, counting down.
CCCTCTCTTGCCCGTTTTACTTTGCATTCTCTATTGAGAATGCTATGATTTTCCCTTATAACCATGTTATAAGGGAAAATAATAAAGATCGGGTCCCCATCCCGATCGTCTCCTAGCAACCATGCGGGAAAATCGCACTGCATCCGCACTTGCTTGCGGATGCTTGCGATTTTCCCGCAGCCCAATCAACTTCTATAGAACATGATGCGTTTTTTACGCAACGCAAAAGTGATGCGGGAAAATCACCGCTCATGTACACAGCCCATTGAAATGAATGGGTCCGGAAAATCACGCCCATGTGAAAGTGGTCTAAATGTCTTGAGTCTACAAAAAAAGTCTAAATGAGTTGGAATTGGAAAAAAACACAATTCTACCACAGTTATCTGGTTTCTTTTTTATGGTGTGCAGTAAAACTGACATGTCAAAAGAAATGTGTCACCAAAATTGTTTTCTGCCAGTTAAAACCATATAGTAACACACATCCTTTTTTTTTCTAATCTCTATTAATTTTTTTGTATTCTATTTTTTGAACATGATTATGAGGGTTAATATCTTGCCTGAGCTGTTTTTCACAAAATTTAGAAAGCATTTAAAGAATTGCTTTAAAAAAAGCCCCATGGTCCATCACTATGGACTGAGGGAAACCTCATTGACTTCTATGAGACAGTTTTCTAGGCATGATCTGTGATTAAAGTAATACCACATTTTTATTTAAAAAAAAATGTGAAAAAGTAATTTTTGGTTTGCATCACCATATTCTGACCCCCATTACTATATATCTACGGAGCTCTGTGAGGGATCAGTTTTTGCTATGTGATCTGTAGTTTCTTTTAATTATCAATGCTTTTTATTAAAGATATTTACGTTTACAAAATATAAACAGAGATAGAAAAGGTACTATGAGATGTCAGATTACATGACAATATAATATACAGTAAGTCGTACCAGCAAGGACTTGCAGTATTCATAATAATTATGGTTGAAAGTTTCTAATCAAAAGTTTGGGTACCTCTGGTCAAAATTACTGTTACTCTGAACAGTTAAGCAAGTTAAAGATGAAATGATCTCCAAAATGCATAAAGTTAAAGATGAAACACACTTTTCAACATTTCAAGTAATATCAGCATCTTATTTTGGTTGTGTAGTGAAAAAAAGGAGCACCTTGCAAAAATTTGGGAACTCAAGGAGATTTGAGTGCTCTGATAACTTTTTACCAAGGTCTCAGATCATAAATAACCTGTTACAGTTAAGACTTGTTCACAATCATCGTTAGGAAAGGGCAGGTGATGCAAATTTCCTGTGGACGTATGAAGTTGAAATAGAACTGTTTGGCACAATGAGCAAAGATATGTTTGGAGAAAAAAGGCATGTCTCCAACCATTAAGCATGTGGATGGATTAATAATGCTTTGGGATTGTAACATAACACCAACTGCAAAAAGGCTGACGTTGAAAAGAGGATGGTTTCTACAAATGGATAATAATTAGTGTTGAGCGAACAGTTCGAGCATAGTTCGGGTCCGTACCGAATTTTGGGGTGTTCGTGACACGGACCCGAACCCGAACTTTTTCGTAAAAGTTCGGGTTCGGGTTCGTCGTTCGGCATGTATTTTGGAGCATTTTGAAAGGCTGCAAAGCAGCCAATCAACATGCATCATACTACTTGCCCTAAGATGCCATCGCAGCCATGCCTACTATTGGCAAGGCTGTGATTGGCCAAGTGCAGCATGTGACTCAGCCTCTTTATAAGCTTGTGCGCACGTCGGGACGTGCTCACTCCCGATGTGAATAGAACAGGGATAGACGCAGCTGATGCTAGGGCGAGAATAGGCAGGGATAATTGAATAACTGGAAGCAAATTTCTCTCCTCCACCTGTGATTCATCTGAACAACTGCAGCTGAGCTGCTTTTTGATAGGGATTGGCTATTTTTAGAGTGGCCAGAGTGATTTTCCATCCACATGTACCTGGGCTGACCGCCGGCCGCCATTTGCGACTTGTAGTGCTGCAGCAGAAGCTGCCACAGTGTGCATTCCAAAGCTCCAAACAAGTCAGACATCTACACCTGGGATTCAGACCAATAGCGATTTAGCAGCACAGTCCAAGGCTATTTTTTTAAAGGTTGTGCAGACCATTTTGTGGCACATGTTACTGGGCTGATAGGCGGCGGCCATCTTGGGACTAGTGCTGCAGCACAATCTCTCCCAACGTCCATTAATCACTTGTAATAGTGGTCTGTGCCATAGAAATCCTACATCAGGGACTTGGGTGTGCTTGTGTCACCCCTACTAATACCAGTCCACCTGTAATCCATACAGTGAAAAGCCATAAAGTATTCCAGTGAGGGAATTTTTTTTATTTAAAAAGGCCAAGTTAGTTTATCTGGCGTTCAATATACTAGATACAGTTAGGCCTGCGTTTCATACATCTGGAATTAGCAAACTAATGTGCTGGGGTTGGGAAAACATATATGTACCCATACTAGAATCTGTCAAAGAAAGCGGTACTCACATATAACAGTCATTCCATCTGTAATCCATACAGTCAAAAGACTGAAAGTATTCCAGTGAGGGAATTTTTTATTTAAAAAGGCCAAGTTAGTTTATCTGGCGTTCAATATACTAGATACAGTTAGGCCTGCGTTTCATACATCTGGAATTAGCAAACTAATGTGCTGGGGTTGGGAAAACATATATGTACCCATACTAGAATCTGTCAAAGAAAGCGGTACTCACATATAACAGTCATTCCATCTGTAATCCATACAGTCAAAAGACTGAAAGTATTCCAGTGAGGGAATTTTTTTATTTAAAAAAGGCCAAGTTAGTTTATCTGGCGTTCAATATACTAGATACAGTTAGGCCTGCGTTTCATACATCTGGAATTAGCAAACTAATGTGCTGGGGTTGGGAAAACATATATGTACCCATACTAGAATCTGTCAAGAAAGCGGTACTCACATATAACAGTCATTCCATCTGTAATCCATACAGTCAAAAGACTGAAAGTATTCCAGTGAGGGAATTTTTTATTTAAAAAGGCCAAGTTAGTTTATCTGGCGTTCAATATACTAGATACAGTTAGGCCTGCGTTTCATACATCTGGAATTAGCAAACTAATGTGCTGGGGTTGGGAAAACATATATGTACCCATACTAGAATCTGTCAAAGAAAGCGGTACTCACATATAACAGTCATTCCATCTGTAATCCATACAGTCAAAAGACTGAAAGTATTCCAGTGAGGGAATTTTTTATTTAAAAAGGCCAAGTTAGTTTATCTGGCGTTCAATATACTAGATACAGTTAGGCCTGCGTTTCATACATCTGGAATTAGCAAACTAATGTGCTGGGGTTGGGAAAACATATATGTACCCATACTAGAATCTGTCAAAAGCGGTACTCACATATAACAGTCATTCCATCTGTAATCCATACAGTCAAAAGACTGAAAGTATTCCAGTGAGGGAATTTTTTTATTTAAAAAGGCCAAGTTAGTTTATCTGGCGTTCAATATACTAGATACAGTTAGGCCTGCGTTTCATACATCTGGAATTAGCAAACTAATGTGCTGGGGTTGGGAAAACATATATGTACCCATACTAGAATCTGTCAAAGAAAGCGGTACTCACATATAACAGTCATTCCATCTGTAATCCATACAGTCAAAAGACTGAAAGTATTCCAGTGAGGGAATTTTTTATTTAAAAAGGCCAAGTTAGTTTATCTGGCGTTCAATATACTAGATACAGTTAGGCCTGCGTTTCATACATCTGGAATTAGCAAACTAATGTGCTGGGGTTGGGAAAACATATATGTACCCATACTAGAATCTGTCAAAGAAAGCGGTACTCACATATAACAGTCATTCCATCTGTAATCCATACAGTCAAAAGACTGAAAGTATTCCAGTGAGGGAATTTTTTATTTAAAAAAAGGCCAAGTTAGTTTATCTGGCGTTCAATATACTAGATACAGTTAGGCCTGCGTTTCATACATCTGGAATTAGCAAACTAATGTGCTGGGGTTGGGAAAACATATATGTACCCATACTAGAATCTGTCAAAGAAAGCGGTACTCACATATAACAGTCATTCCATCTGTAATCCATACAGTCAAAAGACTGAAAGTATTCCAGTGAGGAATTTTTTATTTAAAAAAGGCCAAGTTAGTTTATCTGGCGTTCAATATACTAGATACAGTTAGGCCTGCGTTTCATACATCTGGAATTAGCAAACTAATGTGCTGGGGTTGGGAAAACATATATGTACCCATACTAGAATCTGTCAAAGAAAGCGGTACTCACATATAACAGTCATTCCATCTGTAATCCATACAGTCAAAAAGACTGAAAGTATTCCAGTGAGAATTTTTTATTTAAAAAGGCCAAGTTAGTTTATCTGGCGTTCAATATACTAGATACAGTTAGGCCTGCGTTTCATACATCTGGAATTAGCAAACTAATGTGCTGGGGTTGGGAAAACATATATGTACCCATACTAGAATCTGTCAAGAAAGCGGTACTCACATATAACAGTCATTCCATCTGTAATCCATACAGTCAAAAAGACTGAAAGTATTCCAGTGAGGGAATTTTTTATTTAAAAAGGCCAAGTTAGTTTATCTGAGCGTTCAATATACTAGATACAGTTAGGCCTGCGTTTCATACATCTGGAATTAGCAAACTAATGTGCTGGGGTTGGGAAAACATATATGTACCCATACTAGAATCTGTCAAAGAAAGCGGTACTCACATATAACAGTCATTCCATCTGTAATCCATACAGTCAAAAGACTGAAAGTATTCCAGTGAGGGATTTTGCTTATAAAAATAATATATTTCATTGTGGTGCGAGTTGAATCGCAACAATGAAGAAAAATACTATTAGGGACGAGGGCGCGGTCGTGGTGGTGTCCGTGGAGCCTCTGTTGCTGGTAGAGGATGTGGCCGTTCGGCCCCAGGCGCACACAGTAGGAACGAACTCCCTCAACTAGCCGGCAGAATGTACCGCAATATCTCGTGGGGCCCAATGCCGCTCTTAGGATGGTAAGGCCTGAGCAGGTACAGGCATTAATCGATTGGGTGGCCGACAGTGCTTCCAGCACGTTCACCACATGGTCTTCCACCCAGTCTTCTGCGGAAGCGCACAGGTGGCACCTGAAAACCAAGCCCATCAGTCTGTCACATCACCCCCAAGCATATCAGGGAAACGGTCTGAGCCACAAGTTATGCAGCAGTCTCTTCTTCTGTTTGAAGACTCTGCTTCCAGGGTTTCCCAGGGGCGTCCACCTAGCCCCTTCCCCAGTGGAGGAAGACATACCATGCACTGACGCACAACCACTTATGTCTCCAGATGAAGAGGACATGGGAATACCACCACAGCAGAGTCACCGACTCTCTGATGATGACGAAACACAGGTGCCCACTGCCGCAGTCTTTTTGCAGTGTGCAGACTGAACAGGAGGAGGTCAGGGAGGGAGACTGGGTGGAAGACGATGCAGAGGACGATGAGGTCTTAGACCCCACATGGACTGAAGGTCGTGGCGATGACTTTCACAGTTCAGAGGAAGAGGTAGTGGTGAGACCGAGACAACAGCGAAGCCAAAGAGGGAGCAGGGGGCCAAAGCAGACGAGCCACCGCCCCCAGAGTTCGCCTCTGCTACTGGACATCGCCAACAGGGACCCAGCCCCACAAAGGCAGCTTCAAAGAGTTCCCTGGCATGGCACTTCTTTAAACAATGTCCTACCGACAAGACCCGAGTGACTTGCACGCTCTGCCATCAGAGCCTGAGGCGAGGCATTAACGTTCTGAACCTCAGCACAACCTGCATGACCAGGCATCTACATGCAAAGCATGAACTGCAGTGGGGTACACACCTTAAAAACCAGGCACTCGCTGAGGCTCCCCTGCTCCCTCTACCGCTGCTGCCTCGGCTTCCGCCTCGAGAGGAATGTTGCCACCTGCCGAGCAGCAAACAGAGGATGTGCCACCGACACCACCACCACCGCCACCGTCAACTAGCGTCTCCACTATATCACACAGCAGCGTTCAGCTCTCAATATCTCAAACCTTAGAGAGGAAGCGCAAATTCCCCGAGTCACCCTCGAGCCCTTGGCCTGAACGCCAGCATTTCTAAACTGCTGGCCTTTGAAATGCTGTCATTCCGGCTGGTGGACACAGACAGCTTCAAACAGCTGATGGCCATGGCTGTCCCGCAGTATGTGGTTCCCAGCCGCCACTACTTCTCCAAGACAGCCGTGCCTTCCCTGCACATGCAAGTGTCCGATAAAATCAAGTGTGCACTGCGCAACGCCATTTGTGGCAAGGTCCACCTAACCACAGATACGTGGACCAGTAAGCACGACCAGGGACGCTATATCTCACTAACTGCACACTGGATGAATGTAGTGGCGGCTGGGCCCGGCGGACAGTTCCTTGGCGCACGTCCTTCCGCCCCTAGGATCGCAGGGCATCATTCTCTGCCTCCTGTAGCCTCCTCCTCCTACTCGGCTTCCTCCTCCACTGCTTCCACCAGCTCATCCGGTCAGCCACACACCTTCACCACCAACTTCAGCACAGCCCGGGGTAGCGTCAGCAGGCCATTCTGAAACTCATATGTTTGGGGGACAGGCCCCACACGCGCAAGGAGTTGTGGCGGGGTATTGAACAACAGACCGACGAGTGGTTTCTGCCGGTGGGCCTCAAGCCAGGCCTGGTGGTATGCGATAATGGGCGAAATCTCGTGGCAGCTCTGGGACTAGCCGGTTTGACGCACATCCCTTGCCTGGCGCATGTGCTGAACTTGGTGGTGCAGAGGTTCATTCACCACTACCCCAACATGTCAGAGCTGCTGCATAAAGTGCGGGCCGTCTGTGCGCGCTTCCGCCGTTCACATCCTGCCGCTGCTCGCCTGTCTGCGCTACAGCGGAACTTCGGCCTTCCCGCTAACCGCCTCATATGCGACGTGCCCACCCGGTGGAACTCCACCTTGCACATGCTGGAGAGACTGTGCGAGCAGCAGCAGGCCATAGTGGAGTTTCAGCTGCAGCACGCTCGCGTCAGTCATACTGCCGAACAGCACCACTTCACCACCAATGATTGGGCCTCCATGCGAGACCTGTGTGCCCTGCTGCGCTGTTTCGAGTACTCCACCAACATGGCCAGTGGCGATGACACTGTTATCAGCGTTACAATACCACTTCTATGTCTCCTTGAGAAAACACTTAGGGCAATGATGTTAGAGGAGGTGGCCCAGGTAGAGGAGGAGGAGGAGGATGAGGGCTCGTTTCTAACACTTTCGGGCCAGTCTGTTCGAAGTGGCTCAGAGGGAGGTTTGTTTAAGCAGCAGAGGACAGGTTCACAAGTCGGAGGCAGCATTTCACTAACATGGTTGAACAGTATGTCTGCACACCCCTCCACATCCTGACGGATGGTTCGGCCCCATTCAACTACTGGGTTTCGAAATTGTCCACGTGGCCAGAGTTAGCATGTTATGCCTTGGAGGTGCTTTCCTGCCCGGCGGCCAGCGTTTTATCTGAACGCGTATTCAGCACGGCAGGGGGCGTCATTACTGACAAGCGCAGCCGCCTGTCCACAGCCAACGTGGACAAGCTGAACTTCATAAAGATGAACCAGGCATGGATCCCACAGGACCTGTCCCTCCCTTGTGCAGAGTAGTCCTTATTAACTGCCTAAAACATGTCTTGTTGTGCTACGGGCCACTTCTTTATTTGATACAAATTTTATGAAACCCACAGTTGAATGAAACTCTTCTCTGTCTGGGCGCGGGGCCTAACCAGATGAAAGTGGCCGGTTAAACTAGCGGGTGACATGAAGCCATAACCTCTGCCATGCTACCTCTGTCTTCTGTCTGGGTGCTGAGGCCTAAGTCAAATAAAGCGGTCTTCTGCTGTGCTGGGGGATATGAAGCTAATCTCTGACCTCTCTCCTCTGTCTGGGTCCAAAGGCCTAAATCACTGAAAGAGGCCTTCTCCTGTGGTGTGTGATATGATGCCAGAATATGTGCTGTGGGGCCTCTCTCCTCTTCCTGGGTGCAGGGGTCAAATAAACTAAATTGTGGCTTACTCCTGTGGTGGTTGATATGATGCCTGATTCTCTGATGTGGAACCTCTCTCCTCTGTTTGGGTGAAGGGTCAAAGTAACTAAATGGTGGCTTCTCCTGTGGTGGCTGATATGATGCCAGAATATGTGCTGTGGGGCCTCTCTCCTCTTCCTGGGTGCAGGGGTCAAAGTAACTCAATGGTGGCTTCTCCTGTGGTGGCTGATATGATGCCAGAATATGTGCTGTGGTGCCTCTCTCCTCTTCCTGGGTGCAGGGGTCAAAGTAACTCAATGGTGGCTTCTCCTGTGGTGGCTGATATGATGCCAGAATATGTGCTGTGGTGCCTCTCTCCTCTTCCTGGGTGCGGGGTCAAAGTAACTCAATGGTGGCTTCTCCTGTGGTGGCTGATATGATGCCAGAATATGTGCTGTGGGGCCTCTCTCCTCTTCCTGGGTGCAGGGGTCAAAGTAACTCAATGGTGGCTTCTCCTGTGGTGGCTGAGTATGATGCCAGAATATGTGCTGTGGGGCCTCTCTCCTCTTCCTGGGTGCAGGGGTCAAAGTAACTCAATGGTGGCTTCTCCTGTGGTGGCTGATATGATGCCAGAATATGTGCTGTGGTGCCTCTCTCCTCTGTCCTGGGTGCAGGGGTCAAAGTAACTCAATGGTGGCTTCTCCTGTGGTGGCTGATATGATGCCAGAATATGTGCTGTGGGGCCTCTCTCCTCTTCCTGGGTGCAGGGGTCAAAGTAACTCAATGGTGGCTTCTCCTGTGGTGGCTGATATGATGCCAGAATATGTGCTGTGGTGCCTCTCTCCTCTTCCTGGGTGCGGGGTCAAAGTAACTCAATGGTGGCTTCTCCTGTGGTGGCTGATATGATGCCAGAATATGTGCTGTGGTGCCTCTCTCCTCTTCCTGGGTGCGGGGTCAAAGTAACTCAATGGTGGCTTCTCCTGTGGTGGCTGATATGATGCCAGAATATGTGCTGTGGGGCCTCTCTCCTCTTCCTGGGTGCAGGGGTCAAAGTAACTCAATGGTGGCTTCTCCTGTGGTGGTTAGTATGATGCCAGAATATGTGCTGTGGGGCCTCTCTCCTCTTCCTGGGTGCAGGGGTCAAAGTAACTCAATGGTGGCTTCTCCTGTGGTGGCTGATATGATGCCAGAATATGTGCTGTGGTGCCTCTCTCCTCTTCCTGGGTGCAGGGGTCAAAGTAACTAAATGGTGGCTTCTCCTGTGGTGGTTGATATGATGCCTGATTCTCTGCTGTGAAACCTCTCTCCTCCATCTGGGTGTAGGGGTCAAAGTCTTTCAAAGTCGCCTTCTCCTGTGCTGATTGATATAAAGCTGATGGTTGTGCCATCTGACATGGTTGCCAGGGTCTGATTCAATGGGGGCCTACTCCTGTGGTGGGTGATCTAAATGCCTGATTCTCTGCTGTGAAACCTCTCTCCTCCGTCTGGGTGTAGGGGTCAAAGTCTTTCAAAGTCGCCTTCTCCTGTGCTGATTGATATGAAGCTGATGGTTGTGCCATCTGACATGGTTGCCGGGGTCCCATTAAATTGGGGCCTACTCCTGTGGTGGGTGATCTAAATGCCTGATTCTCTGCTTTGAAACCTCTCTCCTCCGTCCGGGTGTAGGGGTCAAAGTCTGTCAAAGTCGCCTTCTCCTGTGCTGATTGATATAAAGCTTATGCTTGTGCCATCTGACATGGTTGCCGGGGTCTGATTCAATGGTGGCCTACTCCTGTGGTGGGTGATCTAAATGCCTGATTCTCTGCTGTGTAACCTCTCTCCTCCGTCTGGGTGTAGGGGTCAAAGTAACTAAATGGTGGCCTACTCCTGTGGTGGGTGATATGATGCCTGGTTCTCTGCTGTGGGACCTCTCTCCTTTGTCTGGGTGCTGTGGTCAAAATAATAGTAAGTGACCTTCTCCATTGGTGGGTGACTTGAAGCCTGATTCTGTGCTATGGGACCTCACTCCAATTAATATTGTTTAATTTTTATTTATTTTATGTTAACTCATCATTTCCCTATCTACATTTGTTTGCAGGGGATTTAACTACATTTTGCTGCCTTTTGCAGCCCTCTAGCCCTTTCCGGGTGTGTTTTACAGCCTTTTTAGTGCCCAAAAGTTCGGGTCCCCATTGACTTCTATGGGGTTCGGGTTCGAGATGAAGTTCGGGTCGAGTTCGGATCCCGAACCCGAACATTTTTCGAAAGTTCGGCCGAACTCGTCGAACGCGAACATCCAGGTGTTCGCTCAACTCTAATAATAATCTTAAACACACCTCCAAATCCACAATAGATTGCCTTAAAAGGTATAAGCTGAATGTATTTCCATAGACCTCATAGTCCCTGATCTAAACATCATTGAAAATCTGTGGATAGACCTCAAATGAGCAGTGCATAAGAGATGGTCCAGTAATCTTAGAGAACTGGAAGACTTTTGCAAGGAAGAATTAATAAAAGTCCCTCAAACGAGAATTGAAAGACTGGGCTTGCTACAAAAAGTGTTTACAAGCTGTGGTACTTGCCAAAGGGGGTTCTACTAGGTCAGGGATGGCCAACCTGCGGCTTTCCAGCTGTTGCAAAACTACAACTCCCAGCATGCCCAGTCTGCCTACAGCTATCAGCCTACAACAGGGCATGGTGGGAGTTGTAGTTTTGCAACAGCTGGAGAGCCGCAGGTTGGCCAGCCCTGTACTAGGTACTAACTATGCAGGGTGCCCCAACTTTTGCTTCTGGCCCTTTTTTGTTATTTTTAAAATGTTTTTTTGATTAAAATACAAAGGTAATGTGTCATCTTTAACTTTATACCTTTTGGAGATCATTTCATCTTTAACTTGCTTAAATGTACGCAGTAACAGTAATTTTTACCAGGGTGCCCAAACCATTGCATACCACTGTACATCTGGCACACGTATTGAAATTTTCGGAAACAGTCAGGGTGTTGCAATAAAAAACACCAAACATGTAACTTAACCCCTTAAGGACCGGGCTCATTTTCACCTTAGGACCAGGCCATTTTTTCAAATTCTGACCACTGTCACTTTAAGTGTGAATAACTTTAAAACGCTTTTACTTACCTAGGCCGTTCTGAGATTGTTTTTTCGTCACATATTGTACTTCGTGACACTACTAAAATTGGGTCAAAAAAGTTTATTTTTTTGCATAAAAAATACAAATTTTACTAAAAAAATTGCAAAATTTAGCAAATTTTAAAGTTTCAGTTTCTCCACTTCTATGATACATAGTAATACCCCCCAAAAAAGTGATGACTTTACATTCCCCATATGTCTACTTCAGGTTTGGAGTATTTGGGAAACGCTATTTTATTTTTTGGGGATGTTACATACCTTAGAAGTTTGGAAGCAAATTTTGAAATTTTTCAGAAATTTTCAAAATCCCACTTTTTATGGACCAGTCCAGGTTTGAGGTCACTTTGTGAGGCTTACATAATAGAAACCACCCAAAAATGATGCCATTTTAGAAACTACACCCCTCAAGGTATTCAAAACTGATTGTACAAACTTTGTTAACCCTTTAGGTGTTTCACAACAGTTCATGGAAAATGGAGATAAAATTTCTGAATTTTGATTTTTGGAAAATTTTCCATTATAATCCATTTTTCCAGTAATAAAGTAAGGGTTACCTGCCAAACAAAACTCAATGTGGGTTGCCCTGTTTCTCTAGTTTGCAGAAACACCCCATATGTGGTCCTAAACTACTGTTTGGCCAAACGGGAGGACATTGAAGGAGGGGAACGCCATATGGGTTTTGAATGGCAGATTTTGCGGGACTGGTTTTTTAACACCATGTCCTATTGCAAACCCCCTGATGCACCCTAGCATAGAAATTACAAAAAGTGACTCCATCTAAGAAAGTACACCCTCAAGGTATTCAAAGCTGGGTTTACAAACTCTGTTAACCCTTTAGGTGTTCCACAACAGTTCATGGAAGATGGAGAAACAATTTTGGAATTTAGAATTTTGGAAAATTTTCCATTATAATCCATTTTTCCAGTAATAAAGTAAGGGTTACCTGCCAAACAAAACTCAATGTGGGTTGCCCTGTTTCTCTAGTTTGCAGAAACACCCCATATGTGGTCCTAAACTACTGTTTGGCCAAACGGGAGGACATTGAAGGAGGGGAACGCCATATGGGTTTTGAATGGCAGATTTTGCGGGACTGGTTTTTTAACACCATGTCCTATTGCAAGCCCCCTGATGCACCCTAGCATAGAAATTACAAAAAGTGACTCCATCTAAGAAAGTACACCCCTCAAGGTATTCAAAGCTGGGTTTACAAACTCTGTTAACCCTTTAGGTGTTCCACAACAGTTCATGGAAGATGGAGAAACAATTTTGGAATTTAGAATTTTGGAAAATTTTCCATTTTAACCCTTACTTTATTACTGGAAATAAAGGGTTAACAGTCAAACAAGACTCAATATGGATTGCCCTGATTCTGTAGATTGCAGAAACACCCCATATGTGGTCCTAAACTACTATTTGGCTAAACGGGAGGACATTGAAGAAGGAAACGCCATATGGTTTTTGGAAGGCAGATTTTGCTGGACTGGTTTATTTACACCATGTCCCATTTCAAGCCCCTGCTGCACCCTAGAGTAGAAACTCCATAAAAGTGACCCCATATAGGAAACTACAGGATATGGTGGTTGTTGTTTTGGGACTATTTTAGGGTAAATATGATTTTTGCTTGCTCTATATTACACTTTTTTGAGGCAAGATAACAGAAAATGGAAATTCTAAAATTATTTCTAAATTTGCCATTAAGTTTTGTGGAACACCTAAAGGGTTAACAAAGTTGGTAAAGCAATTTTGAATACCTTGAGGGTGTAGTTTTTAAATGGGGTCACTTTTTGGAGTTTCTAGTCTAGGCTACATCAGGGGGCTTCTAATGGGACATGGTATAAAAATAAAAATCTGCCTTCCAGAAACCATGTGGCGTTCCCTTCGTTCTATGCCCTGCCTTGTGGCTATACAGCAGTTTACGACCACATAAGGGGTGTTTCAGAAAACTACAGAATCAGGGCAATAACTATTTAGTTTTGTTTGACTGTTAACCCTTGCTTTATTACCGGAAAATATGGATTAAAGCGGAAATTTGCCAAAACATGGTTGTTTTGGCACAGTTTTTATTTTATTTTTTAACGCCGTTCATCCGAGAGGCTGGTTCTAATGTTATTTTTGTAGGGCAGAGTATTACGGACGCGTCGATACCTAATATGTCTACTTTTTTGATGGATTTAGATTTTACACTATTTTATCATTTTAGGAAGAAAAAATAAATAATTTTACTATCTCCATAGCCTGGGATCTAATTTTTTTTGTTGTTGGGGTAACTATCTAATGTAGGGGCTCATTTTTGCGTGATGAGATGGCGGTTTTATTGGCACTATTTTGGGGGCATATGACTTTTTGATCGCACACTATTACACTTTTATGATGTAAGGTAACAAAAAAATGGCTTTTTTAACTTTTTTTTTTTTTTTGACAGCGTTTATTTGAGGGGTTAGGTCAAATGTTATTTTTATAGAGCACATTATTACGGACGTGGCAATACCTAATATGACTACTTTTATAAAAGTTGGCTTCAGCATGACATCATTAACCAACTTTGGAAAAAAATAAAATTTGTACCTCCACATACTGGAAGCCATAATTTAAATTTTTTTGGGGCGACTGTCTTATCTAGGGGCTCATTTTTTGCGGGATGAGATGGCGGTTTGATTGGCTCTATTTGGGGGCATTTGATTTTTTATGACGTGCTATTATAATTTCTGGGATCTAAGGTGACAAATTTTTTTTTAACATGGTTTTTAATTTATTTTTAAAAGGGTGTTTATCTGAGGGGTTAGGTAATATTTTATTATTATACATAAGATTGTTACGGACGCGACGATGCCCAATATGTATGAGCTCCCAGACTTTGGATACACTAAAACAACATTTTTAAAAAACTTATATACAATAAAATAATTTATGGAAAAAAAAAAGTTGTTTCCGTGTTTCCAAAGTCTGAGAGCCATAATGTTATGTTTTTTCTAGGGGACTGTAGGGAATTATAATAATTTAGTACTCCATGGAAGTGTGATACTCCCTGAAGCAACCGTCAATGCAGAGGCCCGGATGATCGGGGCAAGTGTCACATTGAGTAGTGGTGTCCTTCCGTATCCCCCTCTTGCGACACACTCTGCACTTTTTGGGTTCGTCCCTCTTTCCAGTATGGGGGACCACACCTGGAAAATGTTGGCCAGGGATCGACCCGGGCGCCTCAATTCCCGAGGTACTCCGACCTGCTCTTTCCCGGTCTGAAAAGATCAGGTCCTTGAGGACTGCCTCATAGAAATGGAGGAAAGTCCCTGTGCTGCCAGCGCATCGGGATAGTACAAAAGCGTTGTACATGGCAACCTGTACCAAGTAGACAGCAACTTTTTTGTACCATGCCCGGGTTTTGCGCATGGCATTATATGGTGTGAGGACTTGATCAGATAGATCAACTCCTCCCATATACCGATTGTAGTCGACGATACAATCGGGTTTGAGGACCGTTGCCGCGGTTCCTCGCACAGAGACTGGGGTGATGCCATTACCATGGATTGTGGTCAGCATAAGGACATCCCTCTTGTCCTTATATCTGACCAGCAACAGGTTGTCGCTGGTAAGGGCACGGGTCTCACCCCTGGGGATAGGTACCTGGAGGGGTGGGTAGGGAGGCCGCGATGATTTTTCCGCACGGTCCCACAAGCGAACGTGGATCTGGCGGAGAGGGCCTGGAACAAGGGAATACTGGTATAAAAGTTATCCACATACAGGTGGTAACCCTTATCCAGCAGTGGGTGCACAAGGTCCCACACAAGTTTCCCGCTAACACCCAGAGTGGGGGACATTCTGGGGGTTGAATACGGGAATCTCGTCCCTCGTAAACACGAAATTTGTAAGTGTACCCTGAGGTACTCTCACAAATTTTGTATAGTTTCACGCCATACCTCGCTCGCTTGCTGGGAATGTATTGGCGGAAAATGAGTCTCCCCTTGAAAGCAACGAGAGACTCATCAACCGCGACCTCCCTTCCAGGTACGTAGGCCTGCGCAAATGCGGCCCCAAAGTGATCTATGATCGGCCGTATCTTGTACAGCCGGTCATAGGCAGGATCACCTCGGGGGGATACATGCCTGCTTCACTATCTCAACTCTTTGATATTTGTGGTCCATAATGTAGAGTAGCATTTTTTCATGGGAGCAAGTGTTGTTCACCTTACCTTTTTGGTCACCTTATAATATCACTTGGTGGGGGAAGGTTATAGCTTTTCCAGTACCTAATGATTGTGATTTTGGTTGAAAGTTAAATGTAAGTTTTTCAAAAAAAATGAGATTGGATGTCTTGTATTCCTATAAGCTGTAATGTTAGTGATGCTGACAGCTCTATGTGGATTTGTAGATTTGTAATGCATAGTAGATTTAAGGCCCCTTTCACACGGGAGAGTTTTCCACGCTGGTGCAATGCGTGACGTGACGCAATGCACCCGCACTGAATCCTGACCCATTAATTTCAATGGGTCTGTGTAACATAGTATATAAGACCGAAAAAAGACATTTGTCCATCCAGTTCGGCCTGTTTCCTACAAGTTGATCCAGAGGAAGGCAAAAAACCCCTGTGAGGCAATCAGAATAACTCCCTGGATCAACGGCCCCTCTCTAGTAGCTGCAGCCTGTAATATTATTACACTCCAGAAATAAATCCAGTCCCCTCTTGAATTCCTTTATTGTACTCACCATCACCACCTCCTCAGGCAGAGAGTTCCATAGTCTCACTGCTCTTACAGTGAAGAATCCTTTTCTATGTTTGTGTACAAACCTTCTTTCCTCCAGACGCAGAGGATGTCCCCTTGTCACAGTCACAGTCCTGGGGATAAATAGATGATGGGACAGATCTCTGTACTGACCCCTGATATATTTATACATAGTTATTAGATCTCCCTCAGTCGTCTTTTTCTAAAGTGAATAACCCTAATTTTGATAACCTTTCAGGGTACTGTAGATCCCTCATTCCAGTTATTACTTTAGTTGCCCTCCTCTGAACCCTCTCCAGCTCTGCTATGTCTGTCTTGTTCACAGGAGCCCAGAACTGTACACAGTACTCCATGTGTGGTCTAACCAGTGATTTGTAAAGTGGTAGGACTATGTTCTCATCACGGGCGTCTATGCCCCTTTGATGCAACCCATTATCTTATTGGCCTTGGCAGTAGCTGCCTGACACTGGTTTTTGCAGCTTAATTTGCTGTTTATTAAAATTCCTAGATCCTTTTCCATGTCAGTGTTACCGAGTGTTTTACCATTTAATATGTACGGGTGACTTGCATTATTCCTTCCCATGTGCATAACTTTACATTTGTCAGTGTTAAACCTCATCTGCCATTTTTCTGCCCAAGCCTCCAATCTATCCAGATCCCTCTGTAGCAGAAAACTGTCCTCTTCAGTGTTAATTACTTTACACAGTTTAGTGTCATCTGCAAAAATAGATATTTTACTGTGCAGGCCATGAGTGTTTTTTTTTCACGCATCAGTTTTGCGTTGCATGAAAAATGCAGCATGTTCTATATCCTGTGTTTTTCACGCAGCTCTGGCCCCATAGAAGCAAATGGGACTTCAGTGAAAATGGCATTGCATCCGCAAGCAAGTGTGGATGCAATGCGTTTTTCACTAATGGTTACTAAGAGATGTTGTTTGTAAACCTTCAGTTTTTTATCATATGAGTGAAAAACGCATCAAAAAGCATTTCATCCGCAGAGAAAAAACTGAACAACTGAACGCAATCGCAGACAAAACTGACTGAACTTGCTTTCGAAATGGTGCGAGTTTAACTGAACGCACCCTGAACGAATCTGGAGACAATCCATCACACTCATGTGAAAGAGTGTTTTGCTAGAAATTGCACTAAGCTCTTTTTCTCGTGTCACCTAAGGTGTGATTTTTGAAAATTTGGTCTTGGACCCTAGAAAGGAGTAGATGAGCTTCAAGCCATGGGATGAATAGCCTGTAAAGTCCCAGAGTTTTAAAATATCAGCATTTGCAGAAACTGAGATAGGCTCTTTCAAGTGAAAAGATGACATATTCTTAAATATTTGGAAAAGTCATTGATTGGAAGGTGATATTGGTCATGTAGCTCTGAAAACTGACATTCGATCCCCATCCATATGATATGTGATACATGAAATCCCATTTACACACCATAGATCAATGCCCATTTAGGTACAAAGATTCATAGCATTTCCAATGGAGCTTAAGTATCCAGGGAGATTTCAAATTGAATAACCGCCAGTTGTTCATTGATAAAGAGGGGAAATATATAAGGTCTTTGGTTGGCTTTTCAGCATTAAGGGTTGTTATAAGTAAAGCCTTGATATTAGCCCGTGGGTCCATGGAAGATTCAATTTGTATCCAAAGTTGTATATGGTAATCTGCCCACGACACTTGTAAAAAGCTTACTTGAGTTACATAGTTACATAGTTAATACGGTTGAAAAAGACCATCAGGTTCAACCAAGGGACATGAATCCCAGAAGGAGTTGTTAAATAATAGTCATGTTGTAGGCCTACCGGATGTAGCAGAGCTAACACACGTAGTTTCTAGCTGATATTTTTTTTTTGTTAGGTAGCTCTTTGGCCATTCAGGGCTTTCTCAATTTCCAAATAAATGTGTGTAAAAGTAAAATTAAAAAAGGAAGGTGGGAGAGAAATTGGTACTGTACTAAATACATATTTTATTTTAGGAAGGGTTAACATTTGGAAAGCTGCTATCTGTCCAACACAGGAAATTTCGTGTTTGGCAAATTAGATCAAATCTTTTTTCAACAGTGGGAGAGAAAGTAGTACGGGGGGATAGATAAGATTATATAAAAATCTAATTTGGGTTTAAACCTGTATACTCAGATATTTTCTAAATTGACAATCCAGCTTAAATCTAGACATGAGGGACCACAGGAGTTTGCCAGGTATGTTTATTGGAAGAATATGAGACTTTTCTTAATTTAATTTATAGTAAGATAAAGAGCTAAATTTCATCATGATATCCATAGCAGCAGTGAGACATTCTACAAGGATAATGAGTGTTAAAATCATCTGTTTACAGTATTTTCATCAGACAAAGTATTATTAACATATATGCAGGCATAGAGTTTGGCATATAAGGCCTGAATGTCATGTCATTTGCAGCACCAAGAGGGTGAATAACCAGTTGATGTGCTCGAATGCCTTCTCTACATCCAAGGTCATTACAGCTATCTCAAATACATAACTCTCTACAAAGTCAACAATGTTAAATATGCATCTTTTATTTCCAGTGATTTTTCTTCCTTTAATAAAGCTGACTTGATCTAGGTCCATTAGGGAGAGCAATAGTGGAGCAAGTGTTATCGCAGGAGCTTTGGTGTATATCTTAATATCTGTATTTAACAGACTAAGGTTCTGCAGGGTGTCTGGATTTTTACCTGGCTTGAGCTATGTAATGATAATTGCTAAAGGCATCTCTTTTGCAAAAATACCAGTAGAAAATCTTTTCTGTAAAGCATCTTGTACAGTGCATTTGGAAAGTTTTAAGACCCTTTTACTGTTTTCCCTTTTTGTTCTGTTGCTTCGTTGTGCAAAAATAGAAAAAGTAAAAATAAAATCCCCATCGTTCTGCACTCAATACCCCATAATGAGAAAACAAAATGTTAGAAATCTTTGCTTATTTAGTTAAAATGAAAAAATTAAAAATTGCATTGACATAAGTATTTTATACCATTTACTCAAAAGTTTGTTGAAGCACCTTCATCAGCGATTACAGCCTCCCTTCTTCTTGAATATGATGCCACAAGGGGTACACCTGGATTTTTAGATTTTTTGCCAGATCCTCTCAAGGCACGTTGTCTCCCTTGACAAACCTCCTCAGAGGGGGATGACTGTACCTCTTGTTCTTCCCAATGCTTCTGATGGTGAGGATAGACTTTCCCGAGGTGTACCCCAAGCCCTACCTCAGAGGGGAATTGGAACAGGGGGAAATGAGAACCTGGGTGTGGACCCACTGGACTGGCCTCCAGATGGTACTGGACAACTATAGGGTGCTAGTTGGCCAGAGGCTGATCAGATAGAGACAAGTCAAGGTCTGGGTACAGAGTCCGAGGTCAGGGCAGGCGGCAATATGACGAAGTCCGTAAACGAGGTCCAAGATTAGGGCAAGCGTCAAGATATAACTCACAGAAAAAAGATGCACCACATGGATAAGCAACTGACAACACTGGCTAATCCCTCACTCTGGTGTTAAAAGCTGAGAGATTCGCCAATATTTCCAATCAGGAACATATCGGAGCCCCTTTAGGCACCACTACACGGTATCTCAGCATGACATGGGGTCCTACCACTAGACTACCTATGGTGTGTGAACAAGGTCTGAACAGGTATTAAGCAGCCTACAGCCCCATCCCACTCACCTGCACTGCAGGACCAACAATGCAATGGGGAACAAATGAGGCCGCAAGCTACACCTACAACAGACCATGTGACACCGGCTTCCAGGTGCAACAGAATGTTTACCAGCCATATGCAATGGCACATTCAATACATATAAAACAAGAATCACAAAAAAAAACGTGGCCTAAATGGGTGGGACTGCTCCAGACCCCAAACACTGTGGCGTGTTTCTAACTGGGGGGGCAGTTCCTCCGCATGTGGTTCGCAGCGAACGGCTATCCCCAGCAAAAATTGCATACAATGGAGGATGCCGGCGCGAACCACAAGCACCACACAAACGGTAGGTGTAGCTTGCGGCCTCATTTGTTCCCCATTGCATTGTTGGTCCTGCAGTGCAGGTGAGTGGGATGGGGCTGTAGGCTGCTTAATACCTGTTCAGACCTTGTTCACACACCATAGGTAGTCTAGTGGTAGGACCCCATGTCATGCTGAGATACCGTGTAGTGGTGCCTAAAGGGGCTCCGATATGTTCCTGATTGGAAATATTGGCGAATCTCTCAGCTTTTAACACCAGAGTGAGGGATTAGCCAGTGTTGTCAGTTGCTTATCCATGTGGTGCATCTTTTTTCTGTGAGTTAAGCGTCAAGATAGCAAAATCTGTAAGACAAAATACAAGTTTAGAGCAGGCTGCAATAAAGCAAGGTTTTTAAACAAGATACAGGGTCCTGTACACAGTAATGGCAGAAACCACAGTAACACCTTCGCTCACAGGAACTTAGACAAAGCTAGGAACCAAAGTTGTCCAGGCGCCCTTCCGTAGACAGGCTCCTTAAAATACGTCCGGCAGACCAGCCATGGGTACATCCAACTGTCTGTTTCTCCCATAGGGGCTGTCTTCTTTTTGTGTAAAAGAAAGATGGGAGTTCACATCCCTGTATTGAGAACAGGGAGCTAAATAAAATTACTCTCCGGAACTAATACCCCCTTCATCTTATTCCTGATTTATTCAATCAGATTGTCGGGGCTCAGTGGTTCTTCAAGAGCGACCTGAGGGGAGCCTACAATCAATTAAAATCAGGGGAAAGGGGAATTTGGGGTTAGAGAGGTTTCCTTCCTGGGTTACATTCGTTCACTCCAAAAATTCTGTATGGATTCTGCTAAGGTGCGAGCCTTTGTTAATTGGGCCAGGTCTATCTCTCTCAAGGCTCTTCAATGGTTTCTTGGCTTCGCCAATTATTACAGAAAATGCATAAAAATGTTTTCAGTTATTGCCAAACCATTGACTGATTTGACCAGGAAAGGAGGATGATATTCTCTAATCGCCTCCCAAGGCTCTGTCAACTTAGAGACGCTAAAAGCTAGTTTTATTAAAGAAACTGTGTTCATCCGGCCTGATGTTACACAACCTTTATCATTGAGGTGGATGCCTATGAGGCAGCATTTGGTGCTGTGCTATCTCAGAGGCCATCCTACTTTATTGACCTGAAACCTTGTGCATTTTTCTCTCAAAAAATATCCTCTGTTAGGAGGAATTATGATATGGCAACTGTGAATTGTTGTCCATCATGTTAGCTTTTAAGGAGTGGCATCACTTTTTGTAGGGAACTCAGCATCAAATCACGGTGCTGACAAATCATAAAAATGTGATCTATCTGGATATGGCCAAGAAGTTGAATCCTCAGCAAGCATGTTGGGCTCTGTTTTTTATGTGGTTTAACTTTATGGTGACTTTTCATTCTTGTATTGTGTAGGCGGATACTAGTGATGATCGAGCACCAAAGTATTCGGGTGTTCGGGTGCTCGGGCCGAACACAACGCTATGTTTATGTGCTCGACCAAGCACCCGAGTATACTGAAAGTCAATGGGAGACAACCAGGCACCCCCTGCTCTGAAGAGGGGTGGGTGCCTGGTTCATTGGAAAAGGTCAGAAAGTGACAGAAACACCAACAAAATGGATCGGGAACAGCATGGGGACGAAGTATGGATGCATCTTAGACTCTCAAGTCGCTGCTGGGAACCATGTTGTCCGAGTTGTACGTCACTTTTACACACTGACAAAAATACGCCCAAACCACCCCCCCAAAAAAAAAAAACAATTTTACAGGAAAAATTGTTAGGAAACATTCTTTCCTGTATATTCGATTGTATATAAAGTGCAAGTGCTGCCAAAAATTACATGGAAGAGGCACTATCAAACAGCCTGTATATCACATAAAGGAGGGCGTCATTCACATTGTGTTACATTTGTTCCTGTAGTGGGAATCCTACACTCACAAAGCCTATGAAATAAGTGAAAGGGCTGCCACAAATTACAAGGAGTTGGCACTCCGAAATATAGCCTTTATTACGAATAAAGGAGGGCATCATACACACCCTTGAAAAATTATCATTAATGGCCTGCTGGTGACCCTCCAAAAAATTAGAAGCAAGGTCCTGTGGTTGACCCTCTAAAACATTAGGGGCAATGGTCTGCTGATGATCTGACCATCTAAAACATTACGGGCGAGGGTCTGCTGCTAATCTGACCATCTAAAACATTACGGTCGAGGGTCTGCTGCAGAGCATTGCAACAAATGATGGGCAAGTGCCGGCTGCTGAGCTGACCCTGTAGGTCAGGCCCTGCAGGTGAGCTGACCCTCTAAAATATTGTAGGTGAGGGCCTGAAGGTGAGCTGACCCTCCCTGAAGAGGGACATGAGGAGATCTTGTGCACTGATTTCCAAACCTTTCAGCATTCACAGTCAGAACAAGATGACGGTGGGGAATGGCAATTAGTGTTTCACGAGGTGGATGATGTGGATGCGACACAGTTGTCAATAAGTGAGGGTCTTGTTATGTCAACACAAGTCAGGAGGATGACCAGAGTGAGGAAGTGGAAAAGGGGGTGGTGGATGATGACATCACTGACCCAACTTGGGAAGGTGGCAAGCCAAGCGAGGACAGAAGTACAGAGGGGGAGGAATCCAAAGCAAAGGCTGGAAGAGGCTGTTGGATGGCAAAAGGGAGAAGGCAGGTCACACCAAATACACCCGTGTACAGATTTCCTTAACCAAGGCCTTTCAAGTAAGCACACCTTTAAAAATTGCTGGCCCTGGAAATGTTGCCATTTAGGCCTATGGATACTGAGGCTTTCCCCAGCCGCCACTATTTTTCTCAGTATGCCGTCCCCGCATTGCACCAGCAACTGTGTCCTGCAACATCCCCTGTGCCCTGACCAACACAGTTATTGGGAAGGTCCACTTAACGACTGACACATTGACAAGTGCTTTTGGCCAGGACACTACATTTCCGTGATGTCACACAGGGTGAACCTGGTGGAGGCCTGTAGAGAGTCGTACCCTGGGATGGCACAAGTTCTACCAACGCCAAGGATTGCGGGCCCCCATTCTATCAGGATTTTCACCACCACCTACATTAGTTGCAGCAAACCCTGAATTCTCATCTTGCAGCACCAGTCAGCCATCAGTCGGTAGCTGGAAGCAGTGTAGCACGGCAGTGGGGAAGCAGCAACAGGCCATGCTGAAACTCATTTGCTTAGGTGACAAACAGCACACCGCTGCAGAGCTTTGGCAGGGTATAAAGGACCAGACTGAGCTGTGGCTCTCGCCACTCAACCTACAACCAGGTAATGATAATGGCCGTAACTCGTTGGCGGCTTTGATGCTCGGCAAGCTCACACACTTGGCAATTATACAGCATATATGTCCCATGCACAACAAACATCCCAAACTTATACATTAATATAAATAAAAACATAACACACGAGAGTGGAGGTAAACCTATTGGCCCGTAAATTAACTCAAAATTAACCAAATAACCATAACATATTTTACAGCCTAGTTGTAAACTCAGACTCAAACCATAATAATAATAATAATAATAACTTCAGAGTCCATCCTATACACAGGATGACCTACACAGGATGTAAAACCACCCAAACAGGCCAGAAACAATTATTCTATTATTCTTTTAATAGGGAGGTTGGGCGGGTGCACACAGATCCAGGCTCCACAGGCTGGTGCAGACAACAGGCAAGCCAGCCCAAGTAGCCAGGACTCTTGGGCTGGCTTGCCTGAACTACTGAACTCCCCCACCAGTCAGGCACCTGTTACCAGGGTCCGGGTATCCCTACCCAAAACCCTAGAACATAACAGGCCCAGCCCTCAGCCAATCACGGCCATCACCAGGCAGAATGACAACTCTGCCTAGTGACCACAGCAAAACAGCGGGAAATTTTCCCTCCAAAACCTGTCCTAAACCTGTCCTAATATTCTTAATCACTGGTCAGAAAACAACTTCTTCTCAGTGAAGTAGGCAAACTTTTACATGGGACAAATGCTGATTTGGCCATGTGGATCACTCCTTATTGTCTGGGATCCGGCCATACCATGCCTAGCCCTCATGTTCTCAACTTTCTCCAAACCTACCCCAATTTGCCTGAGCTACTGGTGAAGGTGCGCCTTGTGTGTGCCCATTTCAGAAAGTCTTCTACAGCTGCCATCGGTTTGGCAACGTTGCTGCAGCGCTTGCATTCGCCAGCTAACCGACTGTTGTGTGACGTGAGCGCTCACTGGAATTCCACATTACACATGTTTGCCAGGCTGTGTGAGCAGCAGAAGGCAGTATTGGAATACCAGCTGCAGCATGATCGTGTATGTCTGACCTCTGTGAGGTTTTACGCAACTCATAGGAATAAAACACAGATGGTGAGTGCCGATGCCGCTATTATCAGCGTAAACATCCCACTTCTGTGTCTACTGAAACTCAGGCTGCTAACAATGACGGTAGAGGCTTTACCTGTGGAAGAGGTGGAAATGGGGGAAGACAGTAAACAGGGTGATAGCCAGACCACCCTCAGTTCGTCTTCTCAGTGTGAATTGGATGATGATGATGAGGAGGAGGAGGAGGAGCAAGAGATGGTTGCCTCCGCTACAGAGGCTGCTCCAAGGCCTGGGACAGTTTCATGACACCCCGCCAGCACCCTCACCCTGATGCGCAGCCTAGTGTCACAAGGCGGGGACATTTTTGGAAGATGGTGAAGGCACAATTTGAACAAACAACAGGGGGCACACCTATAATTATGGTAAAAGAGTGCAGGCCTTGGTATAAAAAAACAGACATGAACACAACCAGAAAAATATATACCACAGCTAGGCCACACCTCTAAAGATAAAATGTAGTTTATTGAAACACACTAATTAAAAACAACAATCCATGGACAACATCCCACTGGTGGGTAAGATCATATGCATAATGCAACCAGTACCACCACCTGACAATAAATATAAATGAATGTCAAAAATATAGCATACATATGTAAAAATCCATCTAATGGTATACTTATCAGAAAAACAGTGGTGGCATAAGGGGAATAAAGACCCACAGAGGAGAAACCCTCACGCGTATCGCTAGAACGTGTACTAGCTTCCTCAGAGGTCCATGGACACTATGGACACTAGATTATTTAAATTTGCGCTACAGACACTGTTTTCAGATGTAGTACACTATTTGTCACAGAAACGCACACACTATGGACACTAGATTAAGCCGAGGTTATTTAAATTTGTGCTACAGACACTGTTTTCAGAAGTAGTACAGTAGTTGTCACAGAAAGCCACACACTATAGACACTAGATTAGGCCAAGATTATTTAAATGTACGCTAAAGAAACAGTTTTCGAATGGAGTACTGTATATGTCACAGAAAGCCACAAACTATTGACACTAGATGTGGCACAAATTATTTAAGTTTGAGCTACAGACGCTGTTTTCGGATGTGTTACATTATTTGTCACAGAAAGCCACACACTCTGGACACTAGATTAGGCCCAGATTATTTACATTTGCGCTACAGACACTATTTTTGGATGTAGTACAGTATTTGTCACAGATAGCCACACACTCTGGACACTAGATTAGGCCCAGATTATTTAAATTTACGCTAAAGAAGAGTTTTCGGATGGAGTACTGTATATGTCACTGATGTGTATTACACGCACACATTATAGACAATAAATATTGTGTGGACTATTTAAATTTACGCAATAAGACACAGTCTGCGGATAATGTACAGTATATGTCACTAATAGGTATTAAAGGAAAATATCTTGCTGCTGTCAAACACACACACAGTAGTCCTTAAAAGCACGTTGGGGGTCTATGAAAAGCTTTTGGTAGTAAAAACAGCAAATTTCTCTCTCTGCACTATCTGTCCCTTCCTCAGCACCGATGTTCTTGAGACTGATCAGTTTAGCGCAGGTAAAAATATATTGCTGCTCTCAAACACACACACAGTAGTCCTTAAAAGGACTTTTGGGTCTTTGAAAAACTTTCTTAGAATAAAAACTATGAATTTCGCTCCCTACACTGTCTTTCCCTTCCTACGCTCTGCTCTCCCTGACTATGACTGATCCAAGCACGTGTCAACAGGTGCTATATAACCTCTGATGACGCGTTCCGGCCAGCCAATCACTGTAATGCCAGTAGCTAACATGGCTACGGCATTACAGTGAAGTGCATTACTTACCTACAGGGTTATTGGCTGCTTAGCAGGCGCCAAACGTGTAGGGAGAAGACTCGAGCATTGCGCTCGAGCACATGTGATATTCAGCCAAATGCCGCCATGTGCCAAGCATGCTCGCTCATCACTAGCGGATACCTTGTGTACTTTTGGCATTGAAGACTGCATTGATACTGAACCTGGTAACATTCTGTCTCCTGGTGTTTTGCCTTACGATGTTAGTGGGAATCTTATCGTTCTGTCCTGGCAGGTCATCCAGGTATTGCGGGGGCTAAACATCTGGTCTTCTGGGCCTACTGGTGGCCTACTTTTCAAATATATGTGATCTGATGTATTTAAAGAAACTACCTAGCACTAAAGAATTACCGTATTTTTCGCCATATAAGACGCACCGGCATATAAGACGCACCCAATTTTAAAGGAGCAAAATCAAGAAAAAAAAGATTCTGAACCAAATACTGTAGTAAAATATTTTATATTAACTGTATAAAGTTAACAGCAGTTTTAGAACAATTTTATGTCAACCATGTAACATATTAAGAACTAATTTTGACTTTAAAGTCAGTAAACAGTGAAAGCACGGTAACAAAAGTAAGGCTGTAATGTTTTCATTCGAACCCCAAGAATTCCTCTTCTTCGCTGCTATCAGAAATGTGGAAGGACAGATCCACGCAGTCATTGTCATCACTTTCTTCCTCACTGGTGTCAAATAAGACGTCGTCTTCTATGCCATCCAAGGCATTACTAATGCCACACTTTTTGAAGGACTTTACCCCTTTACCCATACCCCCTCATATTTCATCTGGTGGTCTCATACCCCTCATATTTCATCTGGTGGTCTCATACCCCCTCATATTTCATCTGGTGGTCTCATACCCCCTCATATTTCATCTGGTGGTCCCATACCCCTCATATTTCATCTGGTGGACTCATACCCCTCATATTTCATCTGGTGGTCTCATACCCCTCATAGTTCATCTGGTGGTCCCATACCCCCTCATATTTCATCTGGTGGTCTCATACCCCCTCATATCTTATCTGGTGCTCATCATATGGGGACACAGGAACAGCCATACTGCAACTTTTGTCATCAGTAAAATCAGTCAATACTTGGCTTTAAATATTCATTATGCTGTAAACTCTTAGACCCTAGGTGTGTGTAGATGTGTATGCACATTTTACATTTTATTTACCCTGTAGTTGGTCCGCCTGAACAGTTTCTCTCACACACACAATACACGCTGCCTGTGATCTTTCTAGACAGTATGACATGGGGGGAGTGTGTCTTCTCCCTGTGATTTGGGGGCGGAGCTTTGGCAGTTCTTCTGCCCATCAATCACACTGCACACACAGCTCCCAGCTTTGAACATATTGAGCAGGAGGGGCGGACCTGCAGACATTTCTGGGTGGCATAGCACAGAATGCCCAGGAAAATCCACAGAAAATGATCCCCTGCAAAGAGAAAGACTGCCCTGCTGACATGAGGAGGGACAGTCTGCACTGATAAAGGCACGGTAAGAAGCCTGCCAGCATGTGATTATACTGTCAGGAGGGGAGGGAGGGGAGGGGGAGCAGATCGCTCACACAGCTGCCCGGACAGCACATGGTTAACTGTCCGGAGGGGAGGGGGAGCAGATCCCTCACAGAGCTGCCGGTGCTGCAATTACTAAACTGTCAGGAGGGGAGGGGAGGGGGAGCAGATCGCTCACACAGCTGCCCGGGCAGCACATGGTTAACTGTCCGGAGGGGAGGGGGAGCAGATCCCTCACACAGCTGCCGGTGCTGCAATTACTAAACTGTCAGGAGGGGAGGGGGGAGAAAAGGCGCGCTTCGGGAGGAAGAGAGAAGCCGCAGCACAAGCGCAAGGCACAGTTAGGCAAGTTTAATACATGTAAAAAAATGTGTATTCGTCATATAAGACGCACCAACTTTTTCCCCCCAGTTTTGGGGAAGAAAAAGTGCGTCTTATACGGCGAAAAATACGGTAGCTACTTTTTTTTGTGGACAACATTCTTAGATTGCATGGCATACCGAGTCCATTGTCTCGGACAGAGGCGTCCAGTTCATCTCAAAATTCTGGAGAGTTTAGCAACAAACTTGGGATCAAACTCTCATTCTGATCTGCATTCCATCCTGAGACAAACAAACAAACGGAAAGGGTCAACCAGGTATTGCAGCAGTTCTTAAGGTGTTTTGTTTCTGACTGTCAAAATCTGTGGATGTTTTTGCCTCTAGCAGAGTTTGCTATTAACAACCATGTCAGCTCCTCTATTGATATTTCACCTTTTTATGGTAACTATGTGTTTAATCCCTGCTTTTCTTCTGTATCTGGGTCCAGCTTTGTAAATGCTGTGGTGTATATTATCTTTACCTATATGTGCACAGTTTGGGCCCTGGCTCACAAGAGCCTGGAAAAAGCCCAAATTATAGATTTAGTCTTTCTCTGTGGTATGCTGGATCCACTAAATATCAAAAAGCTCTTCTCTATGGGACCAATTAGCTAAGGAAGGTCCTACTAGTTTATTACTCACTTTGGTGTCCATTTCTTTTTTGGAGACCAGATAAAAATCTCCACAGATTATCAAATAACCCTGCTTGACCCTGATTATTTTTGTAAGTATTTTTTTGTAGGAAGTGTAGTTGATGGGAGATACAGTAGGAGCTTAGATGGTGGCAATAGTGTACAAGACATTATTAATATGACATACCTGTATGATATACAGTTGTGTTCAAAATTATTCAACCCCCACTGAAATTGAGTGTTTTGGCCAGTTTGACATTGATTTTGATCATTTCAGTCATCTTGTTTACAATTAAATCAAAGAGGCACTTGTAAGTCAGACAAATATAACATAACATTTATAATGAAATAACCACAAATGTCTTTTCTGTGCTCACATCATTATCAGTTTTATTCAACCCCCAAGTCACATTCAATCTTAGTACTTAGTACAACATCCTTTTCCAGTTATAACAGCTTTTAAACGTGAAGCATAGCTTGACACAAGAGTCTTGCAGCGATCTACGGGTATCTTCGCCCATTCTTCATGGGCAAAAGCCTCCAGTTCAGTCACATTCTTAGGCTTGCGCGCTGCAACTGCTTTCTTTAAGTCCCACCAGAGGTTCTCAATCGGATTTAAGTCTGGTGACTGCGATGGCCACTTCAAAATGTTCCAGCCTTTAATCTGCAACCATGCTCTAGTGGACTTGGAGGTATGCTTGGGATCATTGTCCTGTTGAAAGGTCCAACGTCTCCCAAGCCTCAGGTTTGTGACGGACTGCATCACATTTTCATCCAATATCTCCTGGTACTGAAGAGAATTCATGGTACCTTGCACACGCTGAAGCTTCCCTGTACCTGTAGAAGCAAAACAGCCCCAAAGCATGATTGACCCCCGCCATGCTTCACAGTAGGCAAGGTGTTCTTTTCTTCATAGGCCTTGTTCTTCCTCCTCCAAACATAGCGTTGATCCATGGGCCCAAACAGTTCTAATTTTGTTTCATCAGTCCACAGAACACTATCCCAAAACTTTGTGGTTTGTCCACATGACTTTTGGCATACTGCAGTCGACTCTTCTTATTCTTTGGAGACAGCAAGGGAGTGCGCCTGGGAGTTCTGGCATGGAGGCCTTCATTATGCAGTGTGCGCCTTATTGTCTGAGCTCGAAACTTCAGTACCCGCATCTGACAAATCTTTTTCAGTTCCTCAGCAGTCACATGGGGACTTTTCAACACTTTGCGCTTCAGGTAGCGCACAGCAGTCAAAGTCAGCATCTTCTTTCTGCCACGACCAGGTAGCGTTTCAACAGTGCCCTTTGCCTTGAATTTGCGAATGATGCTTCCTATGGTGTCTCTTGGTATGTTTAACATCTTTGCAATCTTCTTATAGCCATTGCCCTTCCTGTGAAGAGAAATCACCTCTTCTCTTGTCTTCCTGGACCATTCTCTTGACTTCACCATGTTTGTAAACACACCAGTAAATGTCTAGAAGGAGCTGAGTATCACAGTCATTTTAAATCTGCCTAATTGGTGCGTATTATGCTTGATTGCTGCTCCTTGACATCCACAGGTGTTTTCAATACCAGATCGAAAACACTTGAATGAACCTCTGTTCTTAAGAGTGGTAGTCTTTAAGGGGTTGAATAATCGTGTCAATGAAGAAATAAAAATAAAAACATTTAATACTGTATTACAAAAACAATTGATGTCCTTTTAGTTGCATTTGGTTCTTTAAAAAGTCATTGTAAGATTTCATTCTGAACACAATTACAAATGTACACTAAATTCCCTAAAACCCTTTACAGCATTGGGGGTTGAATAATTTTGAACACAACTGTATCAACCAGCATCATTGATAACAGTTGATATGGTGGTAAATGCTAATGTATTCCTAAATGCTAGTAACATTCCCCTTAGCTTCTTTTCATAATGAGATTGTAAAATTGCAGGGAACTTAGAGCGGTGAAGCCTATTATTATCTTTCTTCGCAACATATAGTTCCTGAGCACCCAGTATACCCCCATTGAAACTTTGGACCTCTTTTCAAATAAATGAACTTTTAGATCCTTTACATTCTAGGGTACTAGTTTAATAAACATAATGAAGAAGGAATACGGTAATAATTGGAGCCTCCAGAGAGCTAGTTGAAGAAGCCACCAGAGGGGAAAACCCCCTTCCCTATCTCAGAAGCCTGAGAAACCCACTAATACCTTTTGTTTAGAGATGTAGGTAATACATAGTGGACTACATTGATAGTATCTGCACTTATTGTCTGAGAAGGCGAGATACAAGAAACCTCATTTATAATATAGGCAATGATCAAGTTATAGATAATCTCAAAGTGAGTAGAATGAAACCTTAACACATCAGTATAAACATAACTGAAGAACAAACACAAAAGTAACAACTGGGATCACTGCCTTCCACAAAATGGGGTGAGTACTCAGGGCCGAGATTCAGGACAAACTCCAATTTTACACCTCTGGGGAGTAAGTGATCAACCTTCAATGCTTGGCTATTAGAAATGTCACGAACATAAAATTTTCCGTTCGCGAACAGCGAATGCGACCTTCCGCAAATGTTCGCGAACAGGCAAAACGCCATAAACTACAATAGGCAGGCTTATTTTAAAACCCACAGGGACTCTTTCTGGCCACAATAGTGATTGAAAAGTTGTTTCAAGGGGACTAACGCCTGGACTGTGGCATGCCGGAGGGGGATCCATGGCAAAATTCCCATGGAAAATTACTTAGTTGACGCAGAGTCAGGTTTTAATGCATAAAGGGCATAAATCACCTAACATTCCTAAATTGTTTGGAATAACGTGCTTTAAAACATCTAGAGTGTGTATATGATAAGGTATGATGCTGTATTGACCAGGTAGTGTAAGGGTTACGACCGCTTCACAGTGACAGACCAAACTCTGACAGGCAGTCCATTTGCACAACCGCAAACTCCCCATTTGCACAAGGTTGGATACCAAGCTAGCCATGTCCCGTTCCTTGTCCTCACTGACGTCATTGAAGGTCTCTTCCTCCACCCAGCCACGTACAACACCAAGGGTCCCCAAAAGGTAACAACAAGCCCCCTGGGACGCCTGCTGTGGTTTGTCTTCCACCTCCCCAAAGCCACCTTCCTCCTCTGACTCCTCTTCTCCAGACTCCTCTCTCTGCATTGCCGCAGGTCCAGCAATCGACGACGACAAGGCTTCTTCTGGTGGTGATGGTGACCACAACTCTTCTTCTTCATGCTCATCTACAGCCTGATCCAGCACTCTTCGCAGGGCACGCTCCCGAAAAGGGTTTGACTGACCAGGTTTGTCACCTCCACAAAAGGACACATGAGCCTACAGCCATTGTGCATGAGTGTTCAGTAATGCGGGCAAAAAATACCCAGCTCCTCAGAGGCTGTCCTTTTTTTTTATTAAAAAAAATCTGTTCTTACCAGTTTAATCTCTGTTTTGTCCCCTATCAGAGGCCGGTGTATGGAATAGATTTAAGGAACCGGGAGATGGAAAAAGATGATTGGTCGGTGCTCTTCCTTCCAATTTGGGGCACTGCGCGTGCGCCGTGCAGTGTACTGTGCCACCCTATATGAGTGGTGCGTTAAGTTGTACTATTCCTATCAGTTTAATCCTACCAGGGGACGTGTTTTGAATAAATATTAGGAACTGGAAGATGGAAAAAGATGATTGGTCGGTCCTCTTACTTCCAATTTGGGGCAATGCGCTTGCGCCGCGCAATGTACTGTGACAACAATACAAATAGTGTGAACTACTATTCTTACCATTTTAATCTTTGTTAAGTCCCATATCAGGGGATGTGTATTGAATTGAATCCTTGCATGGGGAGATAGAGAAAAAAGCTTGCTCTGTCCGCTTCCTTCTAATTTTGGGCACTTGCAATGGAATTTGCCACCAATCCAACTAGTGTTAATTAAGTACTATTCATATAAGTTTAATCAGTTTAATCTCTGTTTTGTCCCTTATCAGGACCAGGGCTGATGTAGTGAATAGATTTTTGGAATCGGGAGATTGAAGAAGACCCATGCTCGGTCAGCTTCGTTTGAATTTTAGTTCACTGCGTGTGCACCGTGCAATGTACTGTGACACCCTATATGAGTGGTGGGCAGTGGGCACAGTTCAGTCTGTGGGTCTGACACACACTGGCAGGCAACTGCAATTATATTAAAGGGTAAAAATTAAATGACATTTTTATCTGAAAGGTACTGTGCCACCCAATATGAGTGGTGGGCAGTGGGCATAGTACAGTCTGTGGGCCTGACACACACTGGCAGGCAACTGCAATTATATTAAAGGGTAAAAATTAAATGACATTTTTATCTGCAAGGTACTGTGCCACCCTATATGAGTGGTGGGCAGTGGGCATAGTACAGTCTGTGGGCCTGACACACACTGGCAGGCAACTGCAATTATATTAAAGGGTAAACATTAAATAACTTTTTTATCTGCAAGGTACTGTGCCAACCTATATGAGTGGTGTGCACACAGTACAGTCTTTTGGCCTGCGGCCTCTCACACACGGGTAGGCAACTGCAATATATATATAGGAGAAAAAAAATAAAAGCAGACTGATGAACGGGTCCTAAAAAGGGCTTTTTGGGGTGCTGTCAGGACGCTGTCCTTACAGCAGATGAGTCTTTGAGGACTGGAGTGGACACAGAACACTATCCTAGCTAACGCTTTCCCCATATTAATTCAGCAGCAGCACTCTCCCTGCTCTAACTAACACTGCAACTTCAGAATGAATCTAGGATGGATGCTGTCCTTGCTTTTTGATAGGGAGTGGGAGGGTCTGGGAGTGAGGGTATGCTGATTGGCTGGAATGTGTCTGCTGACTGTGAGGTACGGGGTCAAAGTTTGCTCAATGATGATGTATAGGGGGCGGACCGAACATCGCATATGTTCGCCCGCCGTGGCGAACGCGAAAAAGCGATGTTCGCCGGCGAATAGTTCGGGACATCTCTATTGGTTGTCCCTTTCTAGTTTTCACTCCTGGTTCACATGCTGATGAGGGTGATTCTGATATTGTAGAAATTTTGCAGTGTCAATGTTTCACTTAGATAACAGGGATGTCCCCTCTTCCACTGAGTTGATAGTGTGTTGTGTCTCATTTCTGTAGATCAGGATTTTTACTGGAAAACTCCAACGATAAGCAATTCTGTGAATTTTCTGGGCAGAAGTGATAGTACACATAGTTTTAAAGTAGCAGCAGAGAGGTCAATAAATAAATGTGTTGGGGAGGGAAGGTCCCTCTGCTTCCTTAAAACCTCCAATCATTGCTTCTTCACATGGAAAAAATTAATCCTGTCAAGAGCATCCTTGGGTGCCATGTTTGGTAGGTGGCTTGTTCTGGGTACCCTGTGCACTCTATCTATAATAAGAACATGGGCATTAAGCATATGGAGGTGTGATGAGCAGCATAGGAAATATTCATTTCCACGATAATATTTGCCATAAATTCGCAAATTCTAGAATTTGTGATCTCCAGTCATTATTTTCTTGATTGCGAAAAAATTGGCAATGTAATATGCGCATATTGCACGCACAATATAGATGTGGCTCAATTTTGCTAAATTTTTCTAGCTGCTAGACACTAATCCCTATCACAGCACAGGAAATTCCTATCACACTAACTAACACCCTGCACTGGAATCTATCGGCTACACTATATCACTATCTACTAACCTACACTGACTATCTCCCACTAACTATCTGTATTAAATATATGAGCTAACTATCTAATGTAATTGAATAAGGATCCAGATGACTCAGCAAAGCACAGAGCACATCAATGACACTGCTCTCTCTCTCTCTCAGAACTGCAAAAAACTGCAGAAAATGGCTACTGGGGAGTTTTCTATATAGTAAGGGGTAGTCAACTTTCCTATTGGTTGTTAGGGATGTTGCTAAGCTCAGACAAAGATATTGCAGCCTTCTCATTGGCACACAAGCAAGAAGCAGTGAGGGTACTGATGGAAAAAAAATCTAGAATATTTGCGATAACCAAGATATAGCAATATATTCTAGATCTTCGCAAATTATTGAAGTGCCGATATTCGCGATAAAAATTGGCGATTAGAATATTCGCGATCAACACTAATATGGAGTAGTGTTTTAAACAAAAAGAACAGGTATTATTTGAGCTCAGCAATAGTAGCGTCCTCAGAGATTCCCCTGAATTGAATATGGTTCCATCTAGAATAATCTTCCAAGTCAATTATTTTGGCTTTTAGCCGATTCATCACATGGTACACCATATGTAGCCAATTCCTAAAGAAGTGTTTGCAATCAGACTCAAAAACAAACTGCATCTCAAAAGAGAACATTAATATATTTGTATAACAGTAATAGTAATTGCTATTGTGATTTACCTGTGTTTATCCTGCATTTTTTTCCTGCCTGTGTTCCTGCCAAGCTCCAAATTATGTTTCCATCCTGCATGTGTGCTCCTATACTTTCAAGTACAAGTTCAGTTAATTTGTGTTTAGGTTAACCCAGTCTGTCTTCTCTGTGGTCCAGTCAAGTTCCCAGCCTGCCTGTTTTGTGTGTGCATCACTCAACAGCAATCAAACCTTCATGCCTGTTCAGACAGTACATGCAGTTTTCCTGAGTCGGGACTTCAGAAGTGTTCCTGTTCTGGCTTAAGAGACCCTGCTTTATGTCCATATAGGGAATCAGTGCTATGAAGATGAAGGGGGTATCCCCAAGCATTGTCAGTTTGCTTGGGGACACCCTGTGTATTTAAGTTTTAATTAGCCTCTATCTTTTAAATGTTTCTGCCAGGATTTTAACTCACAACCATGTACATTAAAGGAAAGAACCTTAACCACTGAAATATAAAGCTCAATGTTAAACTGCTGCAGAGAAACCTCATAGTATTTTCTCATGTATTAGGTATTCATATACAGCAGTATAATTTGATATATATTTTTTTTAATGATTGTAAAAAATGTATGGCACAAAATAAATATGTGAATACAAAAAAAATATATAAAATGATACTTCTGATATATGAATACATAATACATAGGAAACTACTACTGAGGTTTTTAACCATAATATATTCACACAAATTTAACATTGAACTATATAACTCATTGGTTAAGGATCTTACCTTTAATGTAAATGGTTGTGAGTTTGAATCCTGGCACAAACGTTTCAAATATAAAGGCTAAATAAAATTTAAATACACAGTGTGTCTGTGAAAAGTTTAATTTATTGAAAAAAAGGAGTAACATATGATCAAATAACATCCATATAAGGCCAAGCCACCCTTTTAAACTTGCATCCAATATGGCGTCTCACAGGGGGGAGTATCAATATGCACTTTATTAAAACATACTATCTAAATACAAATATATAAAAAATATAAACTTAAACCAATATGTATAACATAATTGAAAAATTGCAAGCTTTTCACAGTAATGGTCCCTCTTATGCACCCAATTGCAGAGCTCTCGCAATGGGGGGTTGAATTAAATGTATACACTGCTGCAATGAACCTGGCTATATAAATTACTCAGTGTTAATCGATATACAACTGAAACTTACACTATTATAAATAACAACTGCATCTGAAACGATCAATAATTTATACTAGGAAAGGACAACTCGTACCACATTGTATGAATTGAATTCACCCCCCCCCCCCTTGTGAGAGCTCTGAAATCGGGTGCATAAGAGGGACCTGGACTGTAAAAAGCTTTCAATTTATCAATTTTTTATACATATTGGTTTAAGCTAATTTTTTTATATATATTTGTATTTAGATATAATTTTTTAATCAAGTGTCTATTGATATTCCCCCCCTGTGAGACGATCATTTTGGATGCATTTTTAATATTAGTTAAGTGGTTATAGCATGCAGTGCACTAGTCTAGTGATCTTTGGGAATAAATCACAGCTTCCAAGTACCCATGCACATTGGACAAATACCTACTGCGGAGGCCGGGACCGTAATCGTGGATTCATCATTGCTGCCTAACCTATAACCCCAGAAGAAAAAAACACATACGTGGGATGCCAACACTAGGCGCAAACAGACAGGTTGAACCACACAGGTGGGACGCCAGGACAGAGTGCAGAGGGGATCAGTAACATATTTATGAGGCTTATTATCGTGGGAATTGTGCGGAGCTAAGAAAAGCTCAGTGTTCCATGACAAGTGGGACGCCACCAGGAACCCCGAACCCCGCAACGATCCATTGAACTGTGAGTATTTTGAAAGGGTTACGGCTTTCGCAATCTAAATTCCACACCCGCAGTGAGGGGACATTTAAGTGAATATATCCTGGGAATATTTCATTTGTATTGAGCTCTAGAATATATACTCAATATACTGGATGTGCAGAATAACTTAGACGAACGCTTTGAAAAGAACGTGATATACTGAGCTTAATGCACATGTCTGTTTAGAGTTTAGATATACATTGGAATAAAGTGGAATAATTTTATTGAACATAAAGCCTGTAGGGATAGGAAAGGAGAGATATTTGATAATAGTTCAAATCCTCCTTATGTGGATCTGCGATATGTTAGACTAAGGTGAATAGTTTATTTGCGATTTAAAGATACTGCCATAACTTAGACTGATCAATTTCTGGGAACACTCCAACCCCAGTCAGTGTATATCTAATTAGAGATGTCTCGAACTATTCGCCCGCGAACAGTTCCCGGCGAACATCGCATGTCCACGTTCGCCGCGGCGGGCGAAAATATGCGATGTTCAATTCGCCCCCTATACGTCATCATTGAGCAAACTTTGACCCTGTACCTCACAGTCAGCAGACACATTCCAGCCAATCAGCATACCCTCCCTCCCAGACCCTCCCACCTCCTATCAAAAGGCAAGGACAGCATCCATCTTAGATTCATTCTGAAACTGCAGTGTTAGTTAGAGCAGGGAGAGTGCTGCTGCTGCTGCTGAATTAATAGGGAAAGCGTTAGCTAGGCCAGTGTTCTGTGTCCATTCCAGTCCTCAAAGACTCATAAGCCTCTTTCACACGAGCGTGTCCGGGTTAGGCCCCATTCACACGTCCATCGTGTGTTGCGGATCCGCAACACACCATGCCGGCACTCCCTATAGAGATGCCAATTCTTGTCCGCAGGCTGCCGCATTCAGGGCCGAAACCCGGAAGTTCGGGTCCGCGGCTCCGCAAATGCGGAAGCAGAGAGCACATAGGGTACTCCGCATCATGTCCGGCGCCATTCACAATGAATGGGTCCGCATCCATTCTGCAGAATTGCGGAATGGATGCGGACAAAAATTGCAGATTTGTGAATGGGGCCTTAGGTCCGGATGCGTTGTGGATGCGTTCAATGAAAGCAGTGCGATTTCACAGGCAAAGCAATTCAGTTTTGCCTGCGATTGCGTTCAGTTGTTCAGTTTTTTTCCGCAGAGGTGCAATGCGTTTTGATGCGTTTTTCACGCTCGTGATAAAAAACTGACGGTTTACAAACAACATCTCCTAGCAACCATCAGTGAAAAACGAAACGCACCCGCACTTGCTTGCGGATGCAAAGCGTTTTTCACGCAGCCCCATTCACTTCTATGGGGCTAGAGCTGCGTGAAAAACGCAGAATATAGAACATGCTGCGATTTTCACACAACGCAGAAGTGATGAGTGAAAAAAAACGCTCATGTACACAGACCCATTGAAATGAATGGGTGAGGATTCAGTGCAGATGCTATGCGTTCATGTCACGCATTGCACCCGCGCTGAAAACTCGCTCGTGTGAAAGGGTCCATCTGCTGTAAGAACAGCGTCCTGACAGCACCCCAAAAAGCCCTTTTTAGGGCTGGTACATCAGTCTGCTTTTATTTTATTTTTCCACATATATATGTTGCAGTTGCCTGCCCGTGTGTGAGAAGCCGCAGGCCCACAGACTGTACTGTGTGCACACCACTCATATAGAGTGGCACAGTACCTTGCAGATAAAAAAGTCATTTCATTTTTACCCTTTAATATAATTGCAGTTGCCTGCCAGTGCGTGTCAGGCCCACCAACTGTACTGTGACCACAGCCAGTGCCCACCACTCTTATAGGGTGTCACAGTACATTGCACGGCGTACGTGCAGTGACCAAAAATTCAAACGAAGAGGACCGAGCATGGGTCTTTTTCCATCTCCCGGTTACAAAAATCTATTCACTACACCGGCCCTGGCCCTGATGAGGGAGAAAACAGAGATTAAACTGATAGGAATAGTACTTAGTTAACACTAGTTGCATTGGTGGTAAATTCCATTGTAAGTGCCCAAAATTAGAAGGAAGCGGACAGAGCAAGATTTTTTCTTTATCTACCCATGCAAGGATTAAGTCCCTGATAGGGGACTTAACAAAGATTAACCACTTAAGCCCCCCTAGCTTAAACACCCTTATTGACCAGGCCACTTTTTACAATTCTGCACTACACTACTTTCACCGTTTATTGCTCCGTCATACAACTTACCACCCAAATGAATTTTACCTCCATTTCTTCTCACTAATAGAGCTTTCATTTGGTGGTATTTCATTGCTGCTGACATTTTTACTTTTTTTGCTATTAATCAAAAATTACTGAAATTTTTACAAAAAAATGACATTTTTCACTTTCTGTTGTAAAATTTTTCAAAAAAAACTACATTTCTATATAATTTTTTCTCTAAATTTATTGTTCTACAAGTCTTTGATAAAAAAAAAGTCCAATAACTATATATTTATTGGTTTGGGTAAAAGTTATAGCGTTTACAAACTATGGTGCAAAAAAGTGAATTTCGGCATTTTGAAGCAGCTCTGACTTTCTGAGCACCTGTCATGTTTCTTCAGGTGCTAGAATGTCAGGATAGTATAAATACCCCCCAAATCCCACCATTTTAGAAAGAAGACACCCCAAAGTATTCGCGGAGGGGCATGGTGAGT
Organism: Bufotes viridis; assembly: GCA_033119425.1. Lineage (NCBI taxonomy): Eukaryota > Metazoa > Chordata > Amphibia > Anura > Bufonidae > Bufotes > Bufotes viridis. The sequence goes on along the minus strand of CM065589.1, from coordinate 410,022,284 downwards.
TCATGTATCATTTCATTTTTTTTTCACAAGTTAGCGGAAAATGACACTTTCTGAGAAAAAAAAAGAAAAGTTTCAATTTCTGCTAACTTCTGGCAAAAAAAAAAGAAATCTCAGACGGACTCACTATGCCCCTCAGTGAATACCTCGGCGTGTCTACTTTCCTAAAAGGGGTCATTTGTGGGGTGTGTTTACTGTTCTGGCATTTTGGGCGGGACTAAATTGTGAGCCGCTATGTAAAACCTGAAGGTACTCGTTGGAATTTGGGCCCCTTTACGCACCCAGGCTGCAAAAAAGTGTCACTTATGTGGTATCGCCGTACTCAGGAGAAGTAGGGCAATGTGTTTTGGGGTGTATTTTTACATATACCCATGTTGGGTGAGAGAAATATCTCTGTAAATTGTCAACTTTGTATAAAATTTTTAAAAATTGTCGTTTACAGAGATATTTTTGCAGCCTGGGTGCGCAAAGGGGCCCTAATTCCAATGAGTACCTTTAGGATTTCACAGGGCATTTTTACGCATTTGGATTCCAGACTTCTTTTTACACTTTAGGGGCCCCTAAAATGCCAGGACAGTATAAATACCCCACATGTGACCCCATTTTGGAAAGAAGACACCCCAAGGTATTCCGTGAGGGGTATGGTGAGTTCATGTAAAATTTTATTTTTTGTCACAAGTTAGTGGAATATGAGACTTTGTAAAAAACAAAATTAAAAAAATAATATATATCAATTTCCGCTAACTTGTGCCAAAAATAAAAATTCTGTGAACTCGCCATGCCCCTCACGGAATACCTTGGGGTGTCTTCTTTCCAAAATGGGGTCACATGTGGGGTATTTATACTGACCTGGCATTTTAGGGGCCCCTAAAGCGTGAGAATCCAAATGCGTAAAAATGGCCTGTGAAATCCTAAAGGTACTCATTGGTTTTAGGGCCCCTTGCGCACCAGGCTGCAAAAAGTGTCACTCATGTGGTATCACCGTACTCAGGAGAAGTAGGGCAATGTGTTTTGGGGTGTATTTTTACATATACCCATGCTGCGTGTGAGAAATATTGCTGTAAACGACAACTTTTTGCATTTTTTTATTCAAAGTAAAAATACACCCCAAAACACATTGCCCCACTTCTCCTGAGTACGGCGATACCACATGAGTGACACTTTTTTGCAGCCAAGATGAGCAAAGGGGCCCTAAAACCAATGAGTACCTTTTAGGAGGGCATTTTTACGCAATTTTCTTCTCACGCTTTAGGACCCCTAAATTGCCAGGGCAGTATAAATACCCCACATGTGACCCCATTTTGGAAAGAAGACACCCCAAGGTATTCTGTGAGGGGCATGGCGAGTTCATAGAAGATTTTTTTTGGCACAAGTTAGCGGAAATTGATTTTTATTGTTTTTCTCATAAAGTCTACCTTTCTGCTAACTTTTGACAAAAGTTAAATTTTCATGGACTCACTATGCCCCTCAGCGAATACCTTGGGGTGTCTTCTTTCAAAATGGGGTCATTTGTGGGTGTTTGTACTGTTCTGGCATTTTGGGTGGGAGCTAAATTGTGAGCAGCCATATAAAACCTAAAGGTACTCGTTGGAATTTGGGCCCTTTGTGCACCCAGGCTGCAAAAAGTGTCACTCATGTGGTATCGCCGTACTCAGGAGAAGTAGGGCAATGTGTTTTGAGGTGTATTTTTACATATACCCATACTTTGTGTGAGAAATATCTCTGTAAATTGACAACTTTGAATAAAAAAATTTAAAAGTTGTTGTTTACAGTGATATTTCTCACACACAGTATGGGTATATGTAAAAATACACCCAAAACACATTGCCCTACTTCTCCTGAGTTCGGCGATACGACATGAGTGACACTTTTTTGCAGCCAAGATGCGCAAAGGGGTCCTAAAACCAATGAGTACCTTTAGGATTTCACAGGCCATTTTTACGCATTTGGATTCTCACACTTTAGGACCCCTAAAATGCCAGGGCAGTATAAATACCCCACAAGTGACCCTATTGTGGAAAGAAGACACCCCAAAGTAATCCGTGAGGGGTATGGCGAGTTCACGGAAAAAAAAAATTGGCACAAGTTAGCGGAAATTGATTTTTTTTTTTTTTTTACAGTCTCATATTCCACTAACTTGTGACAAAAAATACAATTTTACATGAACTCACCATACCCCTCACGGAATACCTTGGGGTGTCTTCTTTCTAAAATGGGGTCACATGTGAGGTGTTTGTACTGCTCTGGCATTTTAGGGTCTCCGCAATTATTACACGTATGGCCAGCATTAGGAGTTTCTGCGATTCTCCTTATATTGAGCATACGGGTAATGAGATTTTTTTTCCCGTTCAGCCTCTGGGCTGAAAAGAAAAAAAATGAACGGCACAGATTTCTTCATTCGCATCGATCAATGTGGATGAAAAAATCTCTGCCCAAAAATGTGCAAAAAAAAACGGCACAGATTTCCTCATTCGCATCGATCAATGTGGATGAATAAATCTCTGCCAAAAATGTGCAAAAAAAGTAGTAAGGCCCCATTCACACGTCCGCAAAAATGTCCGCATCTATTCCGCAATTCTGCGGAATAGATGCGGACCCATTCAGTGTGAATGGGGCTGGCCGTGATGCGGAGAGCACACTATGCGCTCGCCGCATCAGCATTTGCGGAGCTGCGGCTGCAAACTTCCAGGTTTCGGCCCCCAAACATCCGGCCGCAGCTCCCCAAAAGATAGAGCATGTCCGATTCTTGTATCCTAATTGCGGACAAGAAAAGGCATTTTCTATATAGTTCTGGCAATGTGCGGATCCGCAAAATGCGGAAAGCACATTGCTGGTGTCCGTGTTTTGCGGATCCGCGGATCCATGGATCCGCAAAACACATACGGACGTCTGAATGAGCCTTACAGGGGGGTAATTAGTGTCAGGAGGGTGACAGGGGGGTGACATGGGGTGATCGGGGGTTAATCATATTTGATACACGTTCCCTGATAGGGGATGTAACAGGGATTAAACTGATAGGAATAGTACTACTTAACACACCACTCATCTAGGGTGACACAGTACATTGCACTGCGCACGCGCAGTGCCCCAAGTTAGAAGGAAGAGGACCGACCAACTTTTTCTGTCTCCCAGTTCCTAAAATCTATTCCATACACCGGCCCCTGATAGGGGACAAAACAGAGATTAAACTGGTAAGAACAGATTTTTTTAATTATAAAAAAGAGGACAGCCTCTGCGGAGCTGGGTATTTTTTGGCCGCGTTACTGAATGCTCATGCACAATGGCTGTAGGCTCATGCGTCCTTTTGCAGAGGTGACAAACTTGGTCAGTCAAACCCAAGGCAACATCATCGACCTCATCCCATATGCGTTTTTTCTGGAGCGTGCCCTGCGAAGAGTGCTGGATCAGGCCGTAGATGAGCATGAAGAGGAAGAGTTGTGGTCACCATCACCACCAGTAGCAGCCTTGTCGTCGTCGATTGCTGGACCTGCGGCAACGCAGAAAGAGGAGTCTGAAGAAGACGAGTCAGAGGAGGAAGGTGGCTTTGAGAAGGTGGAAGACCAACCACAGCAGGCGTCCCAGCGGGCTTGTTGTCACCTTTCGGGGACCCTTGGTGTTGTACGTGGCTGGGTGGAGGAAGAGACCTTGAATGACGTCAATGAGGACAAGGAGCAGGACATGGCTAGCTTGGTATCCAACCTTGTGCAAATGTGGAGTTTGCTGTTGTGCAAATGGATTGTTTGCGGTTGTTTGCGGTGCGTTAAACGGGGAGTTTGGTCTGTCAGAGTTTGGTCTGTCACTGTGAAACGGGCGTAACCCTTACACTACCTGATCGATACAACATCATACCTGATCGTATACACACACTGGATGTTTTAAAGCACGTTATTCCAAACAATTTAGGAATGTTAGGTGATTCATGCCCTTTATGGATTAAAACCCGACTCTATGTCAACTACGTAATTTTCCATGGGAGTTTTGCCATGGATCCCCCCCCGGCTTGCCACAGTCCAGGTGTTCAGTAACAGTCACTGTGGGTTTTAAAATTTGCCTGCCTATTTTAGTCTATAGCGGTTCGCCCGTTCGCGAACATTTGCGGAAGTTCGCTTTCGCCGTTCCTGAATGGAAAATTTTATGTTTGCGACATCTCTATATCTAATACCACATCCAGTGTTTCTGGATTTATTGAACAGCATAAGCTATTTTTTTAGGGTGTATTTTTGATTTTACTTTATCTTACAGTTTTTGTTTATTTTTTATTAATATTGTGTATCCATTTTAACTATATAAATAATCGCTTGTTTCTATAGTGACTCTGGATGGTGAGTGTCTATCTAGTTTACAAGATTATTCGGTTTAATTGACTAGGAGCACTGTCACGATAAGAGCACCATATCCTTCTCAATAAGGAGTGGAGACACCTTTTTTCTTTTATTATTATAAATAACAACTGCATCTGAAACGATCAATAATTTATACTAGGAAAGGACAACTCATACCGCATTGTATGAATTGAAATCAGCCCCTCCTTGTGAGAGCTCTGCAATCGGGTGCATAAGAGGGACCTGGACTGTAAAAACCTTGCAATTTATAAAATTTTTATACATATTGGTTTAAGCTCATTTTTTTATATATTTGTATTTAGATATTATTTTTTAATGAAGTGTATATTGATATTCCCCCCTGTCAGAAGGCCATTTTGGATGCATTTTTAATACTAGCTTAGTGGTTATAGCAGGCCATGCACCAGTCTAGTGAGCTTCCCACAATTATCGTATATAATTTGACTATTTAACCTTTTAAACTTTGCAGGTATCTTTTGTTAGGAAAGGTGGCAACCGTAACAGAACCCCCACTCAGGACCTCTATAGGCCCACTCACAGCAGCAAGCCCAGCCTCAGTCAGTGCTCAAATCGTCAAGATGTTACAGCGTCAGGACTTCTATGAGAAGCGCAAACACTGCTGTGCTAAGGTAGAAGCTAGAACAGATTTCTTAGATGGAGGTTTGTGACATTACTGGTCACATGCTTTTTTACCCTTTCCAGAGGTGACGATATTCCATTTCTGTGTTTTCATTTTTCACTCTCTTTCTTCTCAGAGCTATAACATTTTTATTTTTCTGTTCACAGAGCCAATTGAGGGCTTATTTTTTTGCGGGACAAGCTGTACTTTCTAATGCCACCATTTAATAAGATGAAGTGGGAAGCAGAAAAAAAAATCCAAATGTGGTGGAATTTTGGGGAAGAAACACAATCCGGAGATACTACAAGTGTAAACTTTTTCTTGCGTTTTAATACTTAAAAAAAAAATTTAAAAAAATCTTTTCATTGTAATATTCTGACCCCCATAACTTTTTCATGGTTATCTCTACGGACATGTGTGTGGGCTCAATTTTTGCAGGACGATCTGTTGTTTCTGACAATACAAGTTTGGGTTGGGTATGACTTTTTGAGCACTTTTTATAAAATTTTCTTTGGAGATAAAGTGATGACAAAACGGCAAATAGGCAATTTTTCTTTTTTCTTTTACTCCATTAACCGTATGGGCTAATGCCCATGATGTTATATATTTTTTTTGTTTATTTTTATGTTGAAGAAAGGGGAGTAATTAAAATTTTTATATATAATTTATTTTTTCAAAACTTGTTTGCAATCTTCAGATTGCAGCTTATACAGAATAATGGAAATTGCTCAATTACTCTGTATAGAAATAACTGTATCACAGTTCAGTGCTGCCACTGAACTGGGATATACTAGAAATGAGTCTGGAAGCCAAGTACAGGCTGTGGCTCATTATTAGAACAGGGTGCTTTCACCTGAACAGGAAGCATGCACTTCAGTTTTTTAACATTCTCAGATGTCCTGGTGACATTTGAACATGGCATCAGAGTGGTTAAATGTCCATGGTCAGCATTACTGCAGATTAGCATTGATGCTGAGCTGACCCTCTAAAACATTAGGGTTGAGGGCCTGCTGGTGAGCTGACCCTGTAAAAGATTTTAGGTGAGGGCCTGCTGGTGAGCTGACCCCGTAAAACATTATATGCGAGGGCCTGCAGCTGGGCTGACCCTGTAAAACAATATATGCGAGGGCCAGCATGGGAGCTGACCCTGTAAAACATTATATGCGAGGGCCTGCAGGTGAGCTGACTCAGTAAAAGATTGTAGGTAAGGGCCTGCAGGTGAGCTGACCCTGTAAAGCATTATATGCGAGGGCCTTGGCTACTGAGACTGGACTTGGTGGAAGACAGGGTGGTGCTTAAGCGACTGGAAGCATTATATGCTGCAATCCAACTATCCACCTGTCACACTGATCAGACTTCAAGAGTGGTGTCCTGCGCCACCCTACAAATTGGGACATGAAGCTAGGTATCCTGATTGTTTTTCTTGTGCTCTGGCAGTAGACACAGTTTCAATTGCTTTAGGACCACGGCCTCTGCGTGCACCATCAGCATCACGGCCACTTCCCCTTCCCTTATTACTCGCCTTCTGCATTTTAAATGTTATATATACTGGAAAGTATGTCACACGTACAGTAGCGTAGGATTTGGAAGTTGGAAGTGTATGCGCAAAATATGTAAAAAGGTATTTTGGATGTGGAAATGTCTCACAGGAGATATCACGCAGATAATGTCAATGGTGTCACCAGCGGCTAATAAAAAATTACAGGGAATGTCACAGGTATTTGAGATAAGGAAACATTATACAGGACAGGTACCACAGGTAATGTCACTGTTTGCAGCGTCTACCGAAAAAGTACACTGTATGTCACAGAATTTTTTTTTAAATGCACACGTTACACTTTAGAAGTCGCCCTGGTAATGTCACTCTCAGAAGCAGACACCGTCTATGGAAAAAGTACACTCTATGTCACAGATACATTTTTTAAACGCACACGTTACACTTTAGATGTAACCCTGGTAATGTCACTCTCAGAAGCGGACACTGTTTATTGAAAAATGACATTGTATGTCAAAATTTTTTTTTTTAAACGCACACGTTACACTGGAGATATCCCTCAGCTAACGTCAATGCTGTCACCAGCAGCTAATAAAAAATTTCAGGGAATGTCACAGATATTTGGGATGAGGAAACGATATATTGGAGAGGTACCATAGGTAATATCACTGTTTGTAGCGTCTACGGAAAAAGTACACTGTATGTCACAGATAAAAAATTTTAACGCACATGTTACACTTTAGATGTGGCCCTGGTAATGTCACTCTAAGAAGCAGACACTGTCTATTGAAAAAGTACACTGGATATCACTAATATTTTTTCGATGTGCACACTTTACACAGGAGATGTGGAGTGGATAATGCGCTAAAAATATACACTACACTTATTTACAATGCCTAAAAGGCTTAACCCTATCTTAAACCAGGTATAATATGGTGATTAAAACTTGACTTTTATTAATATCTCATAATAAAATGGCTGTGAGCCAAGACAAACAGTTAAAAACTATGCTGTCACTGAAAAGCACTGAAGTGATTGATATGCTGGAAAATAGAGATGTGCATAATCTCTAAATTACTACTAGCTGTCTGTGCTAGCGTAAGTGTGAGGCAAGTGGAGATTCACTGTATAGATAGCAGCCGCTCGACTGACTAGACAAAGACACGGCGCATGGATGAGCTAGGGGAGTGAGCCACCTCCGGTTTGGTCCTAGAGGGTGACAATCCTGTGAAGTTTGCTGTGCTGAGAACAAACGCACTCAATGACCTGCACTCTTATCCGACACTACGTCAGTAGCTGTCGAATCACATTCATGCAACAACACACACCGCACACTGTGACCTATAATCAAATGACATGATGCCTTGGCTGACTAGCTATGCAAACTCAGCTGGCCTCATCTAACACTGCAGTACTCAAGAAGCTGTCCTACCTAAAGAACTGCATTAGGGTGACCAACAATTGCTAAAAATTGCAACTGCCCCCCGACATGTTTTGCCAGATCTATGGCTTCTTCAGGGGTTTAGGGCAGAGTTGAGACTAGTGGCCAATATGGGGGGTATAACTAGCCCAAGTCCTAATTGACAAGTATGGCATCCTATCACCTTTTGCAATTAATTCCATAGAAATTAGTGGAAAAGCATGCAGGACCTGTGGTGGCCATCTCCTAATCTTCGCCACTGACCTATGGCCACAGGGCAGGGGAGGCGACCACATGACATCATGAGCTATAGATAAGTGAAAAAGCATTGCAGGACCTGCGGTGGCCACCTCCTAATCCTCGCCCCTGACCAATAAAAATCAAGTCTTAATCACCATATTATACCTGGGTCAAGATAGGGTTAAACCTTTTAGGCATTGTAAATAAGTGTTATATAATCACCATTGCCCAGGTTAGGTCCCTTTGTTTGTTAAACAAAAATATATATTGCTGCTGTCACACACAATAGTCCTTAAAAGGACTTGGGTCTCTGAAAAGTTTTTGTAATAAAAATCTTCCAATAACACTCCCTATTAATGCAAGGTACCAGCAAAATAGACCAGTGAAGATGAAGTCAAAGGGGTTTATTAATAAATTAAACAAAGTCCAGGCAAACTTCACTGGAGCAAATATCAGGCAAACAAAAATGAAGGAAAGCCAGGAGTAGTCCCGATCTGTGCTATCGTCCCTATGCAAATTTCCAGATGAAAGGATGCGTCACGGGAAATTCCTGGTCCTGGGTCCCACGGAACAGATGGAGTCAAAGCAATCTTCAGTCAGTAGCAAGCGGTACTGACCTGAACCTGGATAAGGAAGGATAACAGTGGGCACTGACGGACCTGGGAGGCCACCTTTTATGTGCCTGCTAACAAATCCCAGGGCACCAAGTGTCCACTCCCCATAGGTCATGATCCTGCCCTACACCTGTGTACAAGGCTTTGGTCGATCATTTAGACCAATGCCGGCCCCCTAGTCTACTTTGAACTTGTGGCCAGGTGCTATTCCCATCGCTGGTCGGCGTAGCCCATACGCACGACCACATATCCCCTTGCGAACCCATTTTCGAGTGTACACGCAGACGCATGACAGGCTCTACGAGAGTGCGCAAGCGAGTCGACATGGACACTGGAATGAAATCCGCAATAGGTACCGGAGACAAGCTTGGCTGCAACGTACTGCCACTAGCCTGGCCACCTGTCCCCGAAACTCATACAGTCTTCCCCTCCGGCGCACATGACCCACTGCGTCGGTTTGCAAAGGGGTCGGAGCTGGTGTATCAATGGAGACAAGCATAACTGTCCCGCAGCTCCACGAGGACCCTTTTTGGTCACACCGCAGTGCAAGACAGGTGAGGAATTTATACCTACTTTGTCTGTCCCTTCTTATGCTCAGCTCCCTGACTAATACTGAGCCGAACACAAGTCATCAGGTGCTATATAGCACCCTATGATGCATTCCAGCCAGCCAATCCCTGTAATGCCAGTAGCCAACATGGTTACGGCATTACAGTTCATTGAGTTTATTGGCTACGTAGCGATGCTTGAGCCAAACTGGTGTTTGGCCAAGCATGCTTGCTCAACACTACTGCAGATCATGGACATTAGCTGCAGGTGTATGCTGTATGAAACAGCGGGCAATGGAGCAGGCGCCATCTTTAGAGACCCGACATGTGCCGTACATGTATGGCGGATGGCGGGAAGTGGTTAATGGTCACTTCACCAAATGTGTCTAGGACAGAGCTTTCTTTATGCAAGTACCGCTGGAGCTCATAGAGGTACTTTGGGAGAGACGGGTTGTGTATGCCTGCAAGCAGCCATGTGAGGGAGGGTCTAGTGGTGTGCAGTACTGTCCTGGGGTACATGCTGTATGACGGCCCACTCTGTTGCTATAGCTTTCTGTTAGAGAAGAGAACTCATTCCTGTGAGGGATTGGGGACGGGGGAATGTGGCATATTCTGGGTCCACAAGGGTGCAGATCTGTGTGTGGGGGCTTTATGGGGTTTACATCTTTGAGGGAGGGCCGGAATCGACAGAACATAACTGTGTTGTTAATACATTATTACATGATATGGGGCCCCACTTTTGATTTTGGCCAGGGCCACATTTTGTCTAAAACCGGCCCTGAGTGTCGATAAGTGTTGTGGAGCTTTCTGGTAGTTTGACCTGCACTTATAGAGTTTGCTCATTGAGCGATTTTTATGAAATGCCTTAATAAATAATAAAACAAACTGGAAATGAGAATTTGGCATTCCAAATTCAATTTATTTCTCTTAAAATTATGTATCACATTGATGTCACAAAATAATTGAGATATATCACTCTGCTGTGATATAATGTAATGCCTTTAATCTAGATTTTTTTTTTATAAAATGTGTTTCCTATCTCCAATCTTATTAAGTTATCATACAGTGATCAAATAAATCAAATACATATTTCATCAGCTAATTTTCTTCTCAGTAGGTAGATGTATTGATCCCAGACTAGTCTTTCTGTGTATTTCTTTAACAAAGAAAGCAATGTTTTATGGAAATGTTTATATATGGACAAACTAATATCCCACAACTAATATCATATTTGATATATAAATGACAAAAAAGACAGCAGCACAGTCAGAACAAGTGAGTGTGGGTGCAATCCCTCATGGAAGATAAGTTATTCCTCTACTGATAGATCCAAAAACAAAAGATGAGGCAGCACTCAAGGTATGGTGAAAGGGTGTTGACCCATTCATTCCCAAGCAACGTTTCAGCTTGACAGAAGCCTCATTGTGCTGGGCTAAAATGTTGCTTGGGAATAAATAGGTCACCATCCTTTCACCATACCTGGAGTGCTGTCTCATCTTTTATATTATATTATATTTCTTGGGAATAAACGGGTCAACATCCTTTCACCATACCTGGAGTGCTGTCTCATCTTTTATATTATATTTATATTTCTAGAAGGTTATTTTCATCAGTCACCAATAATAGCTGCTCTTATCATGGCTATGGCTGCACAGTTTCCTCATTACAGTGCCCTCATGCTGCCAGATAGCAATGCTTCTATTACAGTGCAACATAGCATTGATTCCCTGAAGAAGCGAAAGCGAAACGCGCGTTGGGGCTGGACTACACTGGTCTGTCAATAGATGGCTGTTTATTCTCCCATGGTTACGCTGACCTCCATGCACTTTGCACTTTATTATCCTTTAGTGAGACTTTCTTCTCACAGCTAGTTTAGGAGAGATTGGGAGCCATTGCTATTAAATTTGTATATGTTTTGTAGTCCTCCTTCATTCCTGTATCTGTTTTGCCACTTATACGTGTTTTTTCATAAAGTTTCGGTATTTATACAATAAAAATCTTTCTTTATTACTAAGAGCTGTGTAATGTATTTTTAGGTGTTTTCATTACAGTGCAACATAGGTAGCATCTATTGCAAAATTCCAAAAAACTGGAGAAAACATGGATCGCATATTCACATGCTATGCATGCTATTGATAAAAAATGCATAAACCCACTCACCACATCAAGGTTGTCTCTTTCATATGGGTACCTACTTTTTGGTGCAGCATCACGTGGCGACCACTGCTGCCATAGCACCATGCCAGCAGGTGCCATGACCAAGCAGTCCAACAGCACCCCTGTTGTCAGAGTAAACCCCCTTGGCACTGGGTCCTATGAACCCACAGGCACAGCACCAAAGCAAGATCAGCAGCAGTGCAATACCAAACCATGTAACCAGTTGTCAAAAGCTTACCCTTTCATGCTGTTTCAGGAACTATATAGCAATAACAAATGACAAAACAGGTGCACACTGCGGTCTTACTAGGCCCTCAAACTGATGTTAAAATTGAGAGGTTAGTCAACATATCCTACAGTGGAGGACATGTCTTAAGCCCGAGCACCACGCCAAGGTCTCTCAAGTAGCTCGGGACCTAACACTCACCTACCTGTGCCATATGGGCAATACCAGGGGCCAGTGGGCAAAATTACAGGAATGTATTAGGACCACAAGTACCACAATAGGCATCCTACACAAAATGGCAATAGTGTGGATGTGATAAATAATATAACAATATAGCAATAACAAATGACAAAACAGGTGCACACTGTGTTCTTACTAAGCCCTCAAACTGATGTTAAAATTGAGAGGTTAGTCAACATGTCCTACAGTGGAGGACATGTCTTAAGCCCGAGCACCACGCCAAGGTCTCTCAAGTAGCTCGGGACCTAACACTCACCTACCTGTGCCATATGGGCAATACCAGGGGCCAGTGGGCAAAATTACAGGAATGTATTAGGCCGACTCGCAGCAGACTCCTCAGTTACCTCCAGCATGTAACCATGCCTGCAATGGGAGGAGGGAGAAGGCTGTGAGCCCCACCCAAGACTGGCTGATATGGCCCAGGCCTCACAGGTGCACCTAAATATAGCCTGTGGATGGAAAACAGGCTAAATTTACATGGGAGTTTATACAGAGAGACCTTGGCGTGGTGCTCGGGCTTAAGACATGTCCTCCACTGTAGGATATGTTGACTAACCTCTCAATTTTAACATCAGTTTCAAGGCTTAGTAAGACCGCAGTGTGCACCTGTTTTGTCATTTGTTATTGCTATATTGTTATATTATTTATCACATCCACACTATTGCCATTTTGTGTAGGATGTCTATTGTGGTACTTGTGGTCCGCTGCGGGCATCCTCCACTGTATGCATTTTTGCTGGGGATCACCATTAGCAACGGGCCACAAGTGCAGGATCTGCTCCCCTGTATATATATGCACAACTGCATTTTTGGTTTGAGCACATCCTGCTTCATGCCACCTTTCAGTTGACTTGTGTATATATAATTGTTTGGAGGTGTATAAACTCCCATGTAAATGTAGCCTGTTTTCCATCCACAGGCTATATTTAAGTGCACCTGTGAGGCCTGGGACATATCAGCCAGTCTTGGGTGGGGCTCACAGCCTTCTGCCTCCTCCCATTGCAGTCATGTTTACATGCTGGAGGTAACTGAGGAGTCTGCTGCGAGTCGGCCTAATACATTCCTGTAATTTTGCCCACTGGCCCCTGGTATTGCCCATATGGCACAGGTAGGTGAGTGTTAGGTCCCGAGCTACTTGAGAGACCTTGGCGTGGTGCTCGGGCTTAAGACATGTCCTCCACTGTAGGACATGTTGACTAACCTCTCAATTTTAACATCAGTTTGAGGGCTTAGTAAGACCACAGTGTGCACCTGTTTTGTCATTTGTTATTGCTATATTGTTATAATATTTATCACATCCACACTATTGCCATTTTGTGTAGGATGCCTATTGTGGTACTTGTGGTCCGCTGCGGGCATCCTCCACCGTATGCATTTTTGCTGGGGATCACCATTAGCAACGTGCCACAAGTGCAGGATCTGCTCCCCTGTATATATATGCACAACTGCATTTTTGGGTTGAGCACATCCTGCTTAATGCCACCTTTCAGTTGGTTTGAGTTTCAGGAACTACACTGAGACCAAGTAGGAGTTTACTAACCCTTGTGCAGTCCCCTGTTATTAACCACCTCCCGTCACGCTAACGCCAAAAGGCATGGTGGTGTCATGATGGCAGTCTCAGGTCTCAATGACATCTATTGGCGTCATCTCGTGAGACCTGAGATTTCATGCGACGCATGTGACGTTCACAGTGGCACAAAGCCAAGAAGTGAAACTACAGCCTGCCAGCCGTGATCATTGGTTGGCAGGCTGTAATTTTTTAAATCAACCAATGAAATGTGTATATCAGACGCTATTTACAAAATAGCATCTGATATACATGCTTCCTGCTCCTCTGGTGGTCCCTTTTGCTTGGATCGACCACCAGAGGACACAGGCAGCTCTGTAAGTAGCACCAATCACCACATTTACATCACACCCCCCTGTCACTTATTAACCCCTTAGTAGCCACTGATCACCCCATATAAACCCCCTGATCACCCCCCTGTCTTTGATCACCCCCCCTGTAAGGGTCCCTAATCACCGGCAGGTAGTTATCTACTTGTTAGGTAGTTAGCGCCCAGCCCACCGCACCGCAGTCACTGATTAGTCGCTGATTAGCGTCATCACTGTCGCTAATCAGCACTAATACTAATATAGTATCTGAAAGTGATCAAGACTGATCGCAATCAGATCTATATTAGTACATTAGGGTCACCTTAGGCTCTATAAAAAATGCAGTGTTCGCACGATCAGGCCTGATCTTGTGCGCACACTTTCGTTCAGTCCGCCCCACCGCAGTGACAGAAACGGGGTTGCATAGCATTATATTGATTTATGATGCTAAGTAACCCTTACAGTTCTGGAATGCATTGGATAGCACTGGCATACTGCTGCCAGTGCTATCCAATGCATTCCAGAACTGCAAGGGTTACACAGCATCATAAATCAATATGATGCTATGCAACCCCGTCTGTGTGGGAGAAGTCAGGCCAGGAGCTCCTTTGCGATCACAATGCGTGAGCAACGCTCGTGTGCAAGGGCCCTTAGTGCTCTTTCACACAGAGCTGCTGCAAACCTCTCCTTTCACCTGGGACAAAGTGCATAATATACTTCGCCACATCTCTGGGCGATTTGAGCATTGCACATTGTCCCATGGGGAAGGAGAGATTTATCCTCTAAGGCCTCATGCACACGGCCGTGCACGGACCGTGGTATCCTGGCCTGGCATCCATCTGACAGCAGGAGCTCACGGCGTCATAGCAACCAATGACGCCGTGCGCTCCTGCTGTCAGATGGATGCCAGGCCGGAATACCATGGTCCGTGCACGGCCGTGTGCATGAGGCCTTAAGGTAAAAAAACAAAACAAAAAAAAAAAATCACAGGTAAGCAAAAAAGTTCAAGTTACTATATGTTTCAAATGTTCAATAAAGTTAATGTTCTGTTTCTAATGTTATATAAATATCACCCAAAAATTGAACCACAATCTTCACAAAGTGAAAATCGAAAAAAACTTTATTGAAAGTGTATAATAAATACATACATGATAAAAATACATACAACCCCGGAAGAAGCCAGGTTGCTGGCGAAACGGCGGTGGGTTAGGAGGCGGCTAGGTGATCTACACACCATCCAGGGTATGATGATTTTTTCTTATCCACCAGGCTTTTTGCCTTTGCATTCACCTCTGCTGCTTACAGGCGTCCTGGTGTTTTTCATTTCATTACTTCATTTCATTACCGTATTTTTCGCCCCATAAGACGCACTTTTTTCCCCCAAAAAATGGGGCCAATGCTTAAATTTTTTACATCGCAAGCTGCGATGTATGCGCGAGCGGGGAGGGACTGGGAGGAGGAGCTGAGGGCTGGCAATTTCCCCGTCTTATGGGGCCAATGCCTAAATTTTTTACATCGCAAGCTGCGATGTATCCGCGAGCGGGGAGGGACTGGGAGGAGGAACTGGGGGCTGGCAATTGCGGAGGGGCCAGTGCAGTGACTGTTCTCTGGCCCCCCTGCTCCAGTGCTGCACTATAGAAATATAAGATATCTAATTCAATTAAAAGTTACTGTCCATGCCTCCGACTCCTAATATTACCGACACACGTCAGCTTCTGTTGAAAGCAGGCAGTAAGGCCGGGCGGCCTCACGTGCCTGAGCTGCCTGCTTCATTTATAAAGTAGGCGGTGCAGGCACGTGACGTCAGTGAGTGACGCGCCAGCCAACCGGCCTTACTGCCTGCTTTCAACAGAAGCTGCCGTGTGTTGGTAATATGAGGAGTGGGAGGCATTAACAGTAACTTTTAATTGAATTAGATATCTTATATTTCTATTGTGCAGCACCGGAGCAGGGGGGCCGGAGTACAGTCACTGCACCGGCCCCTCCGCAATTGCCAGCCCATAGCTCTTCCTCCCAATCCCTCTCTGCTCGCTCAGTTTTATGGGGGGAGGGGGTCTGTGGATGGCACTGTTATGGGATAGGGGATCTGTGGATGGCACTGTTATGGGGTGGGGAGGGTCTGTGGATGACACATATATAACAGTGCCATCCACAGATCCCCCATAACAGTGCCATCCACAGATCCCCCATAACAATGCCATCCACAGATCCCCCATAACAGTGCCATCCATAGATCCCCCATGACAGTGTCATCCACAGATCCCCCATGACAGTGTCATCCACAGATCCCACATAACAGTGCCAGCCCTGTTATGGGCGGGATCTGTGAAGGATACTGTTACAGGGGGGCTGTAACAGTATCCTTCACAGATCCCCCCATAACACTGCGTCATCCGCAGATCCCCCATAACAGTGCGCCATCCCCAGATACCCCATAACAGTGTGTCATCCCCAGATACCCCATAACAGTGCGTCATCCCCAGATCCCCCATAACAGTGTCCTTCATAGATCCCCCCCATAACAGTGACATCCACATCCAGGCTTTTTGCCTTTGCATTCACCTCTGCTGCATTGTGGTTAAATTTTTGGGTGATATTGGTGGCTCCACTTCTTGTGAGTCAATATCTTAGTAATCTATTCCTGTCCGGTCATTATTGGGTGGCTAATGTTCTATAAAGTTAATGTTAATAAATTTATTGCGTTGCTGCCTGTTTTTTTTTTTCTCTTTTTTTTTTATCTTCTAGGTGGCCCACCAATCAACCAGCTGCAGCACTGATGTGCATTCTGACAGAGAGGCTGAACGGAAAAAAAAATCTCATTACCCGTAAGGAGAATAGCAGAAACTCCTAATGCTGGCCATACATGTAATGATTGCGGAGACCCTCAAATGCCAGGGCAGTAGATACACCTCACATGTGACCCCATTTTGGAAAGAAAACACCTCAAGCTATTCGCTGAGGGGCATATTGAGTCCATGGAAGATTTAACTTTTTGTCACAAGTTAGTGGAAAGTGAGACTTTGTGAGAAAAAAAAAAAAGCAATTTTAGCTAACTTGTGCCAAAAATACTCCACAAGTGACCCCATTTTAGAAAGAAGACACCGCAAGGTATTCTGTGAGGGGTATGGTGAGTTCATGTAAAATTTGATTTTTTGTCACAAGTTAGTGGAATATGAGACTTTGTAAGAAAAAAGAAAAAAAAATCAATTTACGCTAACTTGTGCCAAAAAAATAAAAATCTTCTGTGAACTCGCCATGCCCCTCACGGAATACCTTGGGGTGTCTTCTTTCTAAAATGGGGTCACTTGTGGTGTATTTATACTATCCTGGCATTTTAGGGGCCCCTAATGCGTGAGAAGTAGTTTGGAATCCAAATGTGTAAAAATGCCCTGTGAAATCCTAAAGGTACTCATTGGCTGCAAAAAAATGTCACTCATGTGGTATCGCCGTACTCAGTAGAAGTAGGGGAATTGTTTTGGGGTGTATTTTTACATATACCCATGCTGGGTGTGAGAAATATCTCTGTAAATGACAACTTTCTTAAATTTTTTTGTACAAAGTTGTCTCCTCCTGAGTACGGCGATACCACACCAACTTTTTTGCAGCCTAGGTGCGTAAAGGGGCTGAAAGTCCAACGAGTACCTTTAGGCTTTACAGGGTTGCTCACAATTTGGCCCCGTCCAAAATGCCAGAACAGTAAACACACCCCACAAATGACCCCATTTGGGAAAGTAGACACCCCAAGGTATTCACTGATGGGCATAGTGAGTCTGTGGGAGATTTTTATTTTTTTTGCCAGAAGTTAGCAGAAATGGAAACTTTATTATTATTTTTTTCCTCAGAAAGTGTCATTTTCTGTTAACTTGTGAATTTTTTTTTAATCATACATGAACTCACCATGCCCCTCCGTGAATACTTTGGGGTGTCTTCTTTCTAAAATGGTGTCATTTGGGGGGTATTTATACTATCCTGGCATTCTAGCACCTGAAGAAACATGACAGGTGCTCAGAAAGTCAGAGCTGCTTCAAAATGCGGAAATTCACTTTTTTGCACCATAGTTTGTAAACGCTATAACTTTTGCGCAAACCAATAAATATACACGAATATTTATATAGCACAATAAATTCTGACACAAACTTGTATAGAAATGTAATTATATTTGAACAATTTTACCATAAAAAGTTAAAAATACACTTTTTTTCAGAAAATTGCCGTCTTTTTTCATTAATATCAGAAAAACAAAAAATCTCAGCAGCAATCAAATACCACCAAAAGAAAGCTGTATTTGTGAAAACAAAAGGAAGTAAAATTCATTTGGGTGCCAAGTTGCATGACCGAGCAATATACCGTTAAAGTTGTGAAGTGCCGTTTTGTAAAAAAGGGCCTGGACACTAGGGGGGTAGAAACCTGTGGTCCTTAAGTGGTTAAAAAAACAAATAAACAAATAATAAACACAGGGGGAGGGCTTTGATGTTGGGGAGTGCTGATACCATAAAAAAATCAAGGCACTAAGAAAAATAAAAACAAACATTTTTTTTTGGAATAGCCTTCCTGCAGAAGTGGTAGCTGCAAATACAGTGAAGGAGTTTAAGCATGCATGGGATAGGCATAAGGCCATCCTTCATATAAGATAGGGCCTGGGGCTATCCATAGTATTCAGCATATTGGGCAGACTAGATGGGCCAAATGGTTCTTATCTGCCGACACATTCTATGTTTCTATGTTTCTATACATCTTGCACTCACATGCTATAGATTGATCTTCTTCTTCTCAGTACAATTCACATCGGTTCGCAAAACGAATAGTATACAGTACAATGTCATAATCTACAAACTGTAAACAAGGCCATGTGTATATGTTTTGTTTAAAATGCATGCAGCATAAGCTCACCACATCATGGTTGCCTCTTCTTATCAGACCTCAAAGACTTGCTGATAGGGAATTTAGATTGCGAGCTCTTCTGGGTACAGTGAGTAATGATAATGTCTGTAAAGTGCTGCAGAATATGTCAGTTCTATAGAAGTGAGTAAAATAAATAAAAAAAGGAATAAGAACTAGTGTTGAGTGAATCGAAGTTAGCAAAGTGGAATTCAATCTGAACTTCAGAAAAAATTTGATTTGCCGCAAAACCAAATTTCCTTGTGCTTCTTATTAACGAATCGTTTTGTTCCCGCTCAGTCTCCGACATTTCACTGTAAACCGAGCATAGAGAGACATGTGGCAAGCGCTAGGAACAGTGTTTCAGAAAGCTTTAAATTGTAGAATATTGGCTAGGGAGAGTGCAGGGTTGACTTACTCTTCAACATCATCTCAAGTGACATTAGACACACACATAGCCAGGAAATTGTGGGTTCGTCTGACACTACACTTAGCTGGCATGGCCCAGGAGCAACCTGGGTGCCCTCAACTGTCCTGCAACTGCCTTTTTCCATTGCTGTTTTTTCTGCTTAGCAAGTAATAGTTGTTGCCGGCTCTGCTCCGCTTTTTAGCGAGGACAAGCTTAGTAAGGATGCTGAGCAGCTACAGGCCAGCACAGACACGACGGAGAGGTTTGCTGTGTTCTCCTTTAGGTGTGCAACTAGAGATATTGACAGATGAGTGAGAACAAGTGTGAGCGGTCAGAGACGTGGCCGTAAGACTGGTGAGGGTGACATAAGTGATGACTAGACAGTAGTAGATGATGATATACCCTATCTCACGTTTGAGCCAGGTGAAGAGAGTGCATGATCATCAGGGTGTGTGGTTAGCAGCAGGCTCGTCAGACAGGAGCAAAGTGACAGCGTGCCAATGAACCAGCAGGGTGGTACCAGTGGGAGATCTGGAGCCAAATGTGCCCAGGTTAGACCGTCTGCTAGTCAGACAGTCAGCACGTAGTGGCGGGGGCAAAATGACATACACGGCAGCGTGGGAATTTTTTAACAAGCCGCGGGAGGACGTTAGCATGGCGGTATGCAGGATATGTGGGAAGAAGGTGAAGAGCAGTCAGGGTGCAAATGATGGCACAGCAGCCATGTGTCAACACATGGAGCATCACCATAAAGTAGCCTTGGAAAAACATGACATTAACTTAGTGGTACAGCCTGATGCAACAACCACTGCATCTCCCGGCGATCCACACCTCAGCAGAAACAAGATGTTGTTCCTTCTCTTTGTTTATTGCTCCTGATGCTCCTCCTCCTTCTCATGTGTTTCACCAGCAATCAATCACTGAGGTGATTGCAAAGACAAGAGTATGAAGGCCCCCGGACCCATTGTGTTATACAATGGAGGAGACACATGGTGTCTTGGTTCCGTCCATTGTATAATACTTGTGTTCTGTAAGTGTTTGGCTATTAATAAAGATACTTACCAGGTAATAGGTCTTGAGCGTGAGGTCAACGGCAGTTCTGGCGGGTGACAGCTCCTGGATCCTGATTGGTCTTCTCATACGCTGACTGTAAAAGAAGGGAAAAGTCGGTGACAGCGCTGAAATCACAAGCCTCCCTCCCCCCCTCCCTGGAAAAAAATTCCCGGCACGATGACCTGATTAAGGGGTAAGTCGCTCGTTGCACGAGCGAACATTTGTGTGGCGTTATCAATTATTTGGTTGGTAAAATAATAGGACATTGCGGCCCTTATTCTCCACACTATGTTTGCATTATTTAAAAAAAAAATGTATGCATCAATTTTCCATGCGTGCACTCATCCAACAGTGCATTCATATTGTTTACTCTGCACTTTTCAGAGAGATGATGGCTTGTGCTCAGCCAAGGTGGAGAGTCCCAAGCCGTCATTAGTAGTGATGAGCGAGCATGATCGGTAGTGATGTCGCGAACATAAAATTTTCCGTTCGTGGAAGGCGAACGCGAATTTCCGCAAATGTTCGCGAACGGGCGAACCGGGTGAACCGCCATAGACTTCAATAGATAGGCAAATTTTAAAACCCACAGGGACTCTTTTTGGCCACATTAGTGATGGAAAAGTTGTTTCAAGGGGACTAACACCTGGACTGTGGCATGCCGGAGGGGAATCCATGGCAAAACTCCCATGGAAAATGAGGTAGTGGACACAGAGTCCGGTTTTAATCCATAAAGGGCATAAATCAACTAACATTCCTAAATTGTTTGGAATAACATGCTTTAAAACATCCAGTGTGTGTATACGATCAGGTATGATGTTGTATCGATCAGGTAGTGTAAGGGTTACGCCCGCTTCACAGACATTGACAGACCAAACTCCCCTTTTAATGCACCGCAAACAACCGCAAACAGTCCATTTGCACAACCGCAAACTCCCCATTTGCACAAGGTTGGATACCAAGCTAGCCATATCCCGGTGATGTCATTGAAGGTTTCTTCCTCCACACAGCCAAGTACAACACCAAGGGTCCCCGAAAGGTGAATTGAATTGATTTTTCGAACGGGGAGATGGTTAAAAAAACGCTGGCTCCCTCCCCTTTGTTTTTATCCACGGTTACTGCGTCTGCGCCTTGCAATTTACTGTCACACCCGATACGAGTGGTATTTTCTGTAGTACTATTCTCATCAGTTTAATCCCTCTAACGTCCCCAATCTGGGGTCCATTTATTGAATTGATTTTACGAACGGGGAGATGGTTAAAAAAACGCTGGCTCCCTCCACTCTGTTTTAATCTACGGTCACTGCGTCTGCGCCGTGCAATTTACTGTCACAACCCATATGAATGGTATTTTCTGTAGTACTATTCTCATCAGTTTAATCCCTCTAATGTCCCCAATCTGGGGTCCATTTATTGAATCGATTTTTCGAACGGGGAGATGGTTAAAATAACGCTGGCTCCCTCCACTCTGTTTTAATCCACGGTCACTGCGTCTGCGCCTTGCAATTTACTGTCTCACCCCATATGAGTGGTATTTTCTGTAGTACTATTCTCATCAATTTAATCCCTGTTACATCCTATATCAGGGATTGCCTTTTGTGAAAAAAATTTAGGCCGGGTACCTTCGACTGCCTTCACAGTGACAGACCAAACTCTCATACACCAAACTGAATTGATTTTAGAAACCGGGAGATCGAAAAAGCAGCTTGGTCGGTCCTCTTACTCCCAAATTGGGACACTGCGCGTGCACTCACCCTATGTGAGTGGTGTTTTAACTAGTACAATTACTATCAGTTTAATCCCTGTTACGTACCCTATCCGGGGACGTGTGTCGAATTGATTAAACATTGTTGAATTAACGAACCATTACGACATCATAAAATAATTTAGTTCTGAGCTCTGTACTTGCTTGGTATTGGAATTGATTGGGATTTTTTTAATTGTCTGCATTATTTCTAATAAACTATTAAGAGACTTTATTATGATTTTTTATTTTAAGTATTAAAAACCCATACAACTTAAAAAAAAAAAAAAGGTAAATTAATGTTTTTTCTATGAAATATTATCCAGCCGTCCGATCGCTTTTGATCTGACCATAATGAAGCAACGGCCTTATCATCTGGGGTGTGGCAACATTGCCAACACACTCATAGAGGTGATGATTGCTTCATTGTGATACGCAAGCCCCTTTATCACAACAAGGTAACGATCACAAAGGGGAATCGACACTTGTATGTGCCTTTTTTTTTGTTTTGTTTTTGCAGTCACAGTGCTGCACCATAGGACAGAAAAATTAGGCATGTACACATACCAGAAAAATAATGGCATTGTTGCAGCCGCTATTGTAGCAGCGGCCGGAAAAAGTGTTTCCAGGCAGAAAAGTGACTAAAACATTGTGGCTTGAACCCTAGTTGGTGGTGGAGAATTCACGAAAGTCATCCGGCATGCAGACATTAAATACAGCAGTGTGGGGACCATTTTGAGGCCAAGGCATGTAATCAGGCCTTTTGTTAGTCAAACGTATCCCCCACTGTCAGTCCCTTCGGGATCCATGCCTCATTCATCTTTACGAAGGTGAGGTAATCAACACTTTTTTGACCGAGGCGACTTCTCTTGTCAGTGACAATGCCTCCTGCTGCACTGAAGGTCCTTTCTGACAGGACACTTGAAGCAGGGCAGGCCAGAAGTTCTATCGCGAACTGGGATAGCTCAGGCCACAGGTCAAGCCTGCGCACCCAGTAGTGAAGGGGTTCATTGCTCCTCAGAGTGTCGATATCTGCTGTTAAGGTGAGGTAGTCTGCTACCTGTCGGTCGAGTCATTCTCTAAGGCTGGATCCCGAAGGGCTGTGGCGATGAGTAGGACTGAAAAAGCTCCGCATGTCCTCCATCAACAACACATCTGTAAATCGTCCAGTCCTTGCCGCCGTGGTAGGAGGAGGATTACACTCACCTCCTCCCCTGTTAGATTCCCGTTGTGCTGTGACATCCCCCTTATAAGCTGTGTAAAGCATATTTTTTAGTTTACCGACTTTCGGTAATTTGGTAACATTTCTGCTACTTTCTGCTTATACCGGGGGTCTAGTAGCGTGGCCACCCAGTACAGGTCGTTCTCCTTCATCCTTTTTATACGTGGGTCCCTCAACAGACCAACAGACATGACAGCATGAAAGACCCCATTTGAACAAGGTTGGATGCAGAGCTACTCATTTCCCGTTCCTCGTCCTCACTGATGTCATTGACGGTCTGTTCTTCCCCCCAGCCACGCACAACACCATGGGTCCCAGATAGGTGACAACAACGAGCACCCTGGGGTGCCTGCTGTGGTTGGTCTTCCTCCTCCTCAAAGCCGCCACATTCCTCCTCTGACTCCTCATACTCCTCTTCCAGCGTTGCCGCAGGTCCAGCAAGCGATGTTGACAAGGCTGTTTCTGGTGGTGATGGTGACCACAACTTTTCCTCTTCCTTTTCACGCTCATCTACAGCCTGATCCAGTACTCTTCGCAGGGCACGCTCCAGGAAGAAAACAAATGGGATGAGGTCGCTGATGGTGCCTTCGGTGCGACTGACTAGGTTTGTCACCTCCTCAAAAGGTCGCATGAGCCTACTGGCATTGCGCATGAGTGTCCAGTAACGTGGCAAAAAAATTCCCAGCTCTACAGAGGCTGTCCTAGCACCCCGGTCATGCAAATACTCGTTGACGGCTGTTTCTTGTTGGAGCAGGCGGTCGAAAATTAGAAGTGTTGAATTCCAACGTGTCGGGCTGTCGCATATCAAGCGCCTCACTGGCATGTTGTTTCGCCGCTGAATATCGGAAAAGTGCGCCATGGCCGTGTAGGAACGCCTGAAATGGCCACACACCTTCCTGGCCTGCTTGAGGACGTCCTGTAAGCCTGGGTACTTAGACACAAAACGTTGTACGATGAGATTCAACACATGTGCCATGCACGGCACATGTGACAACTTGCCCAAATTCAATGCCGACAACAAATTTGTTCCATTGTCACACACCACTTTGCCGATCTCCAGTTGGTGCGAGGTCAGCCACTGATCCACCTGTGCGTTCAGGGCGGACAGGAGTGCTGGTCCTGTGTGGCTCTCTGCTTTCAGGCAAGTCAACCCCAAGACAGCGTGACACTGTCGTATCCGGGATGTGGAATAACCCCTGGGGAGCTGAGGGGATTCAGTTGATGTGCAGCCAGACGCCGCAGCAGAAGAGGACTCAGCTGAGGAGGATATCGAAGAGAATGGAGTAGGAGTAGAGGAGGTGGCAGTAGGTCTGCCTGCAAGTCGTGGTGGTGTCACCAACTCCGCTGCGGAGCCACGCATTCCATGCTTGTCAGCCGTTAGCAGGTTCACCCAATGCGCAGTGTACATGATATACCTGCCCTGACCGTGCTTTGCAGACCAGGTATCAGTGGTCAGATGGACCCTTACCCCAACACTGTATGCCAGAGATGCCATGACTTCCTTTTCAATGATATTGTAGAGGTTTGGGATTGCCTTTTTTGAAAAAAAAATTTGTCCGGGTACCTTCCACTGTAGTGTCCCAATAGCGACAAATTTTTTGAAGGCCTCAGACTCCACCAGCTGGCATGGTAAAAGCTGACGAGCTAAGAGTTCCGTCAAGCCAGCTGTCAGTCGCCGGGCAAGGGGGTGACTCTGTGACATTGGCTTCTTATGCTCAAACATGTCCTTGACAGACACCTGACTGTGGGCAGATGAGCAGGAACTGCTGAAGGTGAGAGGCGGAGTGACGGTTGGTTGAGAGGGGGCAGGGAGGACAGCCGTGGTTGACGTGGCTGAAGATGCTGGACCAGGAGGAGCATGGTGGCTTTGAGTTTGTGTGCTGCTTGTACTCATGTGTTGATCCCATAGGCGTTTGTGATGTGAGATCATGTGCCTTCGCAAAGCAGTTGTACCGAGGTGGGTGTTGGACTTCCCACGACTCAGTTTCTTTTGGCACAGGTTGCAAATGGCATTGCTGTTATCAGAGGCAGAAACACAAAAAAAATGCCACACTGCTGAGCTTTGCAATGATGGCATTCTGGTGGTCGAAACAGCATGCGTTGACTGGCGTGCTGTCTGGCTGACCCCGGGTGCCGATACATGCTGTCTGACTGAGCCACTATCTCCTTGCGACGACCTCCCCCTGCTTCCAACTCGTCTCCTCATTCTCTCTGTCTCCCCTTCTGAACTTTCCCCCTCTTCTTCTCTTCGAGCAGGCACCCACGTGGCATCCGTGGACACATTGTCATCATCAACCGCTTCACTAGTATCTGACACCTCAGCAAAGAAAGCAGCAGCGGGTACAGCATCATCATCATCATCATCACACTGTACGTCCATGTGTGTAATCCTGCCTGACTGAGAGATATCCCTGTAATCTACTTCATCTGGCAATAATGGTTGCGCATCACTAATTGCATCCAACTGATGTGTAAATAACTCCTCTGACGGATCAAGTGAAGCGGCTGTGGTGGCTGTGGTGGTAGTGGTGGTGGTGGAGGCGGGCGGGAGTGTGGTAACTTGAGAGCAGGTGACCGAAGCTGAGCTGGAGGAGGATGGTGCGTCAAGGTTCTTAGCGGAAGCTGTTGAAGATTGGGTGTCCTGTCTAAGCCAGTCAACTATGTCCTCAGAATTCTTCGGGTTCAGGGTACGTGGCCTCTGAACACTAGGCATTATTCCAGGGACAGTGGAAATCAAAGAACCACGACCATGACGGCCCCTGCGGGGTGGCCTGCCTCTACCTGTCATTTTTTTTTAGATTAGGTACTACGCGTGCTAGGTACTGTGCCACCCGGTATGAGTGGTTGGCACTGGCAGTGGGCACAGTACAGTCTGTGAAAGTGGGCCTGACACACACTGGCAGCAGGCAAGCAACTGAAATTAGACTAATGTGTAAAAATTAAATGCCTTATTTATCGGCAAGCTACTGTGCCACCCGGTATCAGTGGTTGGCACTGGCAGTGGGCACACTACAGTCTGTGGAAGTGGCCCTGACACACACTGGCAGCAGGCAAGCAACTGAAATTGATGAGTCTTTCAGGACTGGAGTGGACACTGAATACACTAGCCTTGCTATCGATTTCCCAATTAAATCAGCAGCAGATACACTGTCCCTCCTCTCACTAAGACTGCAAATTCCGAATGAATCTAAAATGGATGCTGTTCAGGAGATGGGAGGGTCTGGGAGGGAGGGTATGCTGCTGATTGGCTGGAATGTGTCTGCTGACTATGAGGTACAGGGTCAAAGTTTGCTCAATGATGATGTATAGGGGGCGGACCGAACATCGCATGTGTTCGCCCGCCGCGGCAAACGCGAACAAGCTATGTTCGCCGGGAACTGTTCGCCGGCGGATAGTTCGGGCCATCTCTAATGATCGGCCGAATACCGGTTCGGCTCGAGCATTGCTGTGCTTCGCATATCGCTGTACTTGGCGGAATACCACATGTGCTCCAGCGCCATGCTCGAGTCTCCGCCCTGCACGTTTTGTGGGTTGTAAGCAGCCAATCATGGTGCAGGTAAGTACTGTCCTCACTGTAATGCCAGTAGCCATGTTGGCTGCTGGCATTATAGTGATTGGCTGGACAGAACACGACATTGGGTGCTGTATAGCACCCGATGATGCATGTTCATCTAAGTCATAGACAGGGAAAGCTGATCTTAGGAAGGGAAAGACAGAGTAGGGAGCAACATTTAACAGATTTTTTCAGAAACAAGATTTGCAAAGACCCAAATGTCCTTTTAAGGACAACAGTGTGTGTGTGTGCCTTTTACAGCAGCAATCAATTTAACTCTTGCAGTCTCAGGGAAAGTGCTTCTTAAGGGACAGATATTGCAGGGAAAGAAATTAGCTGGTTTTTCTACCAGAAGCTTTTCCACGACCGCAAAGTCATTTTTAAGACTACTTAGTGTGTTTGACAGCAGCAAGATATTTTTATTGTGTACCTATTAGTGACATATAGTGTACATCATCTGCAGACTGTGTCTGTAATAATCTGGCCCACATCTATTGACCATAGTTAGTGGCTTTGTGCAAAAATACTGTACTACATCAGCAAACAGTGTCTGTAGCACAAATTCCATTAATCTGGGTCTAATAGTGTCGATATTCTGTGGATTTCTGTGACATACAGTATACTGTCCGGCATCCCAAAACAGTGTCTGTAATTAAAATAACATTAATCTGACTATAATATACTGTTCATTTTCTGTCGGTTTCTGTGACATACTGTATAGTGTCCATCATCCCAAAACAGTTTCTGTATTTCAAATTACATGAATCTGGACGTAATATATCGTCCATATTCTTTTTTTTTTATTGTTTTTTGGGACATATACAGTCTGGCATCTGAATACATTGTCTCTATGTAAAATAACTTTAATCTGGCCATAATATACTGTCTATTTTCTGGGGGTTTCAGTGACATATAGTGTCCGTCATCTCAAAACAGTTTCTGTATTTCAAATTACATTAATCTGGGCCTAATATACTGTCTATATTCAGTTTTTTTGGGGGGGACATATACAGTGTGGCATCTAAGTACATTGTCTGTATGTAAAATTTCATTAATCTGGGCCTAAAAAATTGTCAAAAACCTGGTGTTTATTGTGTGACATACACCGTCTGTCATCTGAATACATTGTCTGTATTTAAAATTACATTAATCTCGTCCTAAAATATTGTCAAAAATCTGGTGTTTATTGTGACAAATACAGTCTGGCATCTGAATACATTGTCTGTATGTAAAATTACTTTCATCTGGCCATAATATACTGTCCATTTTCTGGGGGTTTCTGTGACACATAGTGTCAGTCATCCCAAAACAGGTTCTGTAATTCCAATTACATTGATCTGGGTGTAATATATCATCCATATTCAGTTTTTTTTGGGGGACATATACAGTCTGGCATCTGAATACATTGTCTGTATGTAACATAACTTTAGTCTGGCCATAATATATTGCCCATTTTCTGGTGGTTTCTGTGACATATAGCGTCCGTCATCTCAAAACAGTTTCTGTATTTCCAATTACATTAATCTGGACGAAATATACAGTCCATATTCCGTTTTTTTGGGACATATACAGTCTGGCATCTGAAAACATTGTCTGTATGTAAAATTACATTAATCTGGACCTCAAATATTGTCAAAAATCTGATGTTTATTGTGACATATACAGTCTGGCATCTGAATACATTGTATGTAACATTACTTTCATCTGGCCATAATATATTGTCCATTTTCTGGTGGTTTCTGTGACATATAGTGTCAGTCATCCCAAAACAGGTTCTGTATTTCCAATTACATTAATCTGGGCGTAATATACCATCCATATTCTGTTTTTTTGGGGACATATATAGTCTGGCATCTCAAATCATTGTCTGTATTCAGAATTACATTAATCTGGGCCTAAAATATTGTCAAAAATCTGGTGTTTACTGTGATATATACAGTCTGGCATCTGAAAACATTGTCTGTATGTAAAATTAATTTCATCTGGCCATAATATACTGTCCATTTTCTGGGAGTTTCTGTGACATATAGTGTTAGTCATCCCAAAACAGTGTCTTTATCGGACCTTAAAAAAATCTGCACCACATCTTGTGACAAAATCCTTAAGGGTCCATTCACACGTCCGCATTTTTTTTCCGCATCTATTCCGTTTTTTGCGGAATAGATGCGGAACATATGCGGACCCATTCATTTTCTATGGCTTCTGAAAAAATGCGGAAAGCACAATAAGTGCTTTCCGCATCCGTCATTCCGTTCCGCAAGTCCGCAAAAATATATAACATGTCCTATTATAATCCGCAAAATGCGGTCCGTTCTGCAATAGAAATTAATGGGTCCGCAAAATGCGGAACATATACGGATGTCATTCCGTATGTCTTCCGCAAAATGCGGATTCCGTTCCAGGAAATAAAGTCCTGCCCACTGATATCAAAGTGCAAGGCCCAGGAAGAGCAGCAGCCTGATCAGCAGTGCTCCCTTGGTGCAGAGAAGCTCACTTCAAAAATGCCATCCATGGACGTGGAGAAACTAATTACGCTCATAGAAGAGCTCCCTAACTTGTGGGACACTCGGTCAGACCTATATCCTGACCGAATTTTCTATATCCTGACAGGGCGTGGCAGGAGATTGGCCAGGAAATGTTCAGTGAGGAATGGGAGAAGGCTGATTCTAAGAAAAAAAGTGCTATCAGTGAGTATAATCATATTGTGATTTATCTATGGGCTCATGCCCCATTCCTCCCATATTCGGTCCCATATTCGAATTCGCGATATTTCGCGAATATTCGCAAGAATATTCGTTTTATATTCGCGAATATTCGAATTCGAGATTAATTTTGGAATTGCGATTTTATGCGAATTTATTCGCAATATTGCCATATATTCTTGTTTTAGAATATGACAAATATTCTATAAAAGAATATATGGCAATATAGCGAATATATTCGCTTTTTAGAATATTCGTCTTTTTTGATAATGCTGGAGCGCACAGAGTCTTGGGTTGCTATGACGCCGTGCGCTTCATGCCGCTGCACGCATACAGTAATACACCCATATGGGTGTATTACTATATCTATCCTGTGGCGGCATGAAGTGCACAGCGTCATAGCAACCCAAGACTCCAGCAGGCAGAGGAATGTCAGGCCGGGTTTCCACGGTCCGCACATGGCTGTGGAACACAGCTGTGGGCATGAGCCCTATGTGGAATTCAGCTGTGCACCGGCCATGATGTTTTCAGGTCTGTAATCCCTAGCAACCAATGACAGCATGCGCTCTCATCCTGTCATGTGGATTACAGGGTGAAAAACCAGGGTCCGTGCATGAAACCTGAAACTTTAATCGTATAGTTTTTGCATATATTAGTTTTGTATACTCATGTTTTTTTTTTTTTTTTTATTTTTATAGTTTCGAAGATCAAGTGCCGATGGTACTCCTGTCGTGACCAATTTAAGAGGGAGTGTAATGTTAAACTAAGAAGTGGTGACGGCAGCCTAAAAAAGAAGCCATACTTATACACCCAACAACTCCAGTTTTTGCGTCCAATAATGGAGAGTGGGCCGTAAGTACATTTTATTTTATATAAATTTTAAAATAAATGTTTTTTAGTGCTTTGTCACACTATCGCTTTTGTTTTCAGGCATAGAGTTCCGTTGTCGGGGCTCTATGCCTGAAAAATCCTGAACTGGATTATCCCCATGCATTCTGAATGGAGGGAAGTCCTTTCAGGATCCATCAGGATGTCTTCAGTTCAGGACCCAAACATTTTATGGACGGCGAAAATACAGCAGCATACTGCGCTTTTTTCTCCGGCCAAAAATCTTGAACACTTTCCGCAAGGACGGATCCGAATTAATGCCCATTGAAAAGCATTAAACCGGATCCGGCCTTAAGCTAAACTTTATTTTGGCGCATCAGCGGATCCAACGTTTAGCTTTTTGGGAATGGTTACCATGGCAGACAGAACGCTACTATGGTTGCCAAAGTAGTATTGGGGAGTAGTGTTGATCACGAATATTCGAATTGCGAATTTTAATCGCGAATATCGGCAATTCGATAATTCGCGAATATTTAGAATATCGCAAAAATATTCGCAATCGCTAAACCGCAATCGCCTGCTAAACGCACTACAAAAGTCAACACGCGCGCGTAAAAATTGTGCATTAATGGTGCGTCAAACATGACGCCTGTGTGAAAGAGGCCTTACAATCAATTATTGAAGTTAAATGAAAGTTAGATAATATTAAAAAAAAAAAAAATTTAAAAATGTATTATTTTTTATATTTTTTGAAATAGAACTGTGGATAACTTGGTCAGGGAGCAGGAACTTCTGGACTGGCTTCGTGTCAAAAAGAGATGGGACCTCAACCGGAGAGATCAGAAGAAACTGCCCTAGAAGAGGCTTCTGAAATGACCCGGGCTGCGGCTCCTTCTCTTGTAGCGGAACAACAAGACTTACCTGTTCGCCAGTCTTCTGGTAGACGCAGGGGCCCTTCTCCTTGCGATTCCGGTTTAGATACCAGAACCATTGTAGAGTCCCGAGTTATGGATTATCTGAACCGGAATCGCGAGGAGAATCCGGAAGAGCAAGCAGCAAGAAGCTTGATCCCTTACATCAGGAGAATTCCAGAAGAAAGAAGGGCACGTTGCATGGCTTCTGTTCTACTTTTAATGGATTTATTTGCAGGCCCTTTTGAACTGGTGAACACCGTGCATAATCTGGAGAGGGATCGGGATGCCATGTTAAACTGGCAAGCAAGACAGAGTTCTCAAATAGCTCCACAATTTTATGTGCCATCCCAGGAAGTCGCCCCCCCTCATCCAATCCTGGCCCTTTTTCAAGGGATCTTTTTGACCTTTAATTTTTTTCAATTTTTTAATTTATGATTAATGTTTATTGTTAGAATGTTTGTATGATTCCAAAAAAAGTTATCTTTTAAAGATTTTATTATTCTTAAAAAAACGTCTTATGTGTTTATTTTGAATAAATGTATGGAGTAGTATTTGCTTTAAAAAAAAAATTTTTGGATTTGTTTTAGAATTTTTTTTTTAAAAACAATTTTGAAATTTATTAAAATGAGACAATTTTCCATAATTATTATTTTTTTATTGTACTATTGTGTATCATTGAAAGGGTATAGTGTATCAGAGGTTTCACACGGGCGTATATGGCCCATGCCATATTGTTGACCGCATTTGTGGAACCACAATACAATATACGGGCAGGGGTCTTTAGCCCTTCTGCATCTCTGATGCGGACCGATTCATTTAATGTGTCCACAAATTCTGAGATGCGGAATGGAAGGACGGAAGGAACACTACTGAAGCACTACGCAGTGCTTTCAGAGGTTCGGTTCCGTCCTGCCGCACCGCAAAAAAATTGAGCATGCTCTATCTTTTTGCAGAACGGAGGGATTGCGGACCCATTCAAATGAATGGAGCTACGATCCCCTTGCTGATTTAAAACATTATGTGCTCGTGCCTTGCGGCCCACAATTTGTGGCCCACAGCACGGGATACAAATGCCCGTGTGAAACCGCCCTAAAAAATGATGAAATAGGAGTGAGGGGCGATGAGGTATTAGAAGGTATTTTAACCAAAATCCTAAATATAGATAACATTATCTACAAAAATTTAATAAAATTAATTATAATAGTTAATTTAGGAAGTTGGTGAATACCCCAGCCCGCAAGCCAACGTCAAGGCTCCTCATCATACTGCGAGTCCCTAAACTAATCTAAAAAAAGGGGATCTATCTAAACTAAAAAAATTAAATTGTTTTAGAAAATTTAAATCCAGAACCAAGCTGAAATCAACGACTACCACGGATGGCATCCATCTGCCATGGTAATGCCCCTCTGTGCTGCAGAAATAGTCGGCATAGACTTCCCGAATAGCTAGTCCAGCCGTTCCAGGTCGCCCAGTCCGGCTTTGATCAAAAATGACTGTAGATGTCATATTTTGATCAATATCTGCATCAGAGGTGGCATCATGTATCCTGGTGAAGTTGTGTAGTATTACACAAGCCTGTATCACCAGCATGGCATTGTCCGGATTCATTTGTATGGATGACTGGAATACTCTCCATTTACTGGAGAGTATTCCAAAGCGCACTCCACATACCGACGGGCGCGAGTCAATCGATAGTTAAAGATACGCTTCCTGTCATCCAGATCGCGTCTTGGGAAGGGCCGCATCAGGTGGGGTGACAATGCAAACCCTTCGTCAGCCACGATCACAAATGGAGCCGGCGGACCTGCAGATCCGGGTAGTCTTCTTGGCTCTGGTAGGGCAAGCTGGTTTTGGCGAAGCCGTTCACCCATTCTGGAAGCACTAAAGATGCGGCTGTCAGAAGAGCTCCCATAGGCCTCGATATCAACAATTACAAACCTGTAATTACTGTCAGCCAAGGCCATCAGTACAACAGAATAATATTGCTTGTAATCGAAGTATCGGGACCCTGAGTGAGGCGGCTTCTTCACACGGATGTGTTTACCGTCCAGTGCCCCGATGCAGTTAGGAAACTGCGCTGATTTGAAAAAGCCCTCAGCGATACGGAGCCAATCTTCCGCCTTGGGGGTGGGCATGACCGCTTCTCTGAGATGCTGCCATATCACTTTGCAGGTATGACAGACAATCCCAGAGATAGTTGAGATTCCCAGCAAAAACTCGTAGTGCAGCGATGCAAAGGAATTTCCTGTGGCAAGGAATCTGTGGAGAAAAAAAAATTGTAATAACTATAATTACATTTATAATTAATATCATTACAAAAATTAAGATTTTTACCTCAAAGTGACAATAAGTCTTTGTTCTGCAGAGATGCTACGCCGCATGTTCGTGTCCATGAAGGTTAAATGAGGGTGTAAAGAAGACAAGAGATTGTCAAAAGCCTCCATGGACATGCGGCAGTAATTTCTGAACTTGAAGGGGTCCTGACGCAGGTCATTATAAATTGTATGGAACTGTCCCTTCAGATGACGTTGAGCGACAATGGGGTGAATCCACTGTCTCCTCCTACGCCTCCTCTCCGGCTCTTCGTCCACCAACGCTGCTTGATGTCCAAAAAGCCGAAATAGGATCCAATGGAAAAGTACTCCATCCAAATCTCTAGGCATGATATCGTTGTAGAGGATAATGTATGAAAATAATGCTTATCCAACAAAATTTCCACACACAGATGCTCACTACACGACAAACCAAACAAAATGGCACCAGAGATGTCTCTGACAGAAATTTTATCATTAACCATTCATCTATTTTTTTCCCTTTTTTTTAAATAAACTTTATTGCTGATTTGAAATTTTATAAATTTTAAGACTCCTCTTTCCGTTTTTGCGGATCCGCAAAAAACGGATAAAAAACGGAAACCAATTATAGAAAACGGATCCGCAAAAAACGGACCTCAATTATAGTTATAGAAAAATACTGAATACGGTTATAGGAAAATACTGACGTGTGAATGGACCCTAATATGAAGAAGGTGAGCACTAAGGGACAGGGAAGTGGGCATGATGCTGATGGTGCATGCAGAGGCCGTGGCCCTGCGCGCAATGAAACTTCGCCTGCTGCCAGTGCAGAAAAAAAAAAAATCCACTGTACCCAGCTTCATGTCCAACTTAGTTGGGCCGTGCAGGACTACACTGTCCAAGTAGGATCAGTGCGAACAGTTGGTCGGTTGGATTGCTGAAGATATTGCTTCCAGTCAGTTAAGCACTACCCTCTATTCAACTAGGTCCAGTCTCTGTAGCCAAGAGTTTGGTCAACCAAATCCTCACTCTGATCATCCTTCCTCCCACCATCCTTCCTCCCACCATGTAGAGTCTTGCCAAGCGAGTGATCCCACACTCGGATATTCCGAGGTACTCTTTGCAGCCCCAGTATTAGATTTGTCCCTCTTGCCCAGCACGCTTAAAGAGGGACCTGAGATGTTATGCCCTGATTCCCAACCTCTTGAGCTTTCCCAGTCTCAAGAAGATGACAGTGGTGAACAGCAATCATTCATTCACAAAGAGGATGATGATAAGACACAGTTCCCAAACACTCAGGTTGTGGTTAGGTCAAGTCAGGAGGATGAGCAGAGTGAGGAAGTGGAAGAGGAGGCAGTGGATGATGAGGTCACTGACCCAACATGGGAAGGTAAAAAGCCGAGCGAGGACAGCAGTACAGAGGGGGAGGGATCCGCAGCACCTCAACAGTCTGGAAGAGGCAGTTGGGTTTCAAAAGGGAGAATTCGGCCCACACCAAACAAGCCCGCAACCGTGACACCGAGCACCCTTATGCGTAAATCTACCTTGCCAAGGCGTAGGTGTTCCGCAGTATGCCGTTTCTTTTGAGGAAAGTGCAGACAACAAAAGAGTAGTAGTTTGCAACCTATGCCATACCAAAATGAGCCGGGGCGTGAACACTAGCAACCTCACCACCACCAGCATGATCTGCCACATGGCATCTAAGCACCCGAATAAGTGGGCCGAATGCCTGGGTCCACAATTTGGGTTTGCACCACTGCCTCCACTTCCCCTGTCTTACACACTGCTTTCTAATCCCCTGTCAAAGGTGCCGGTCCGGATGCCCCTCGCCCTGCACTTGGACCTTCACATGAACCGTCAGCAATAACATCCACTTCCCTGTCCCAGCGCAGTGTCCACATTTCCATAACACAGGCATTTGAACGCAACTGCAAATACCCACCAACCCACAGGCCATTGACCTAAATGCGCAACTTTCAAAATGACTGGCCCTTGAAATGTTGCCATTTTGGCTTGTGGACACTGAGGCCCTCTGCAGCCTGATGTTGGCAGCCGTCCCTAGGTGCGCAGTCCCCAGCCGCCACTATTTTTTACGGTGTGCCATGCTCGCCTTACACCAGCATGTGTCCCAGAACATCAACCGTGCCCTAACCAACGCACTTACTGGGAAGGTCCACCTCACCATGGACACATGGACCTTCGCTGGTGGCCAGGAAAGCTACATTTTCCTGACCGCACACTGGGTGAATGTTGTGGAGGCTGCGAGTGAGTCGTACCCTGGGATGGCACAGGTTCTACCCACGCCCAGGATTGCGGGCCCTAAGTCCATCAGGGTCTCCACCATCAGCTATGTTACTGGCTCCAACCCCCACTTTTCCTCCTCTGCCACCTCCTCCTCCACTTTCACCTCCAACAGCAGTCAGCCATCAGTTGCTAGCTGGAAGCATTGTAGCACTGCGGTGGGTACTTGTGTGCCCATTTCCGCAAGTCGGCCACAGCTTCAGCTAGTCTGTCAACGCTGCAGCAGCGCTTGCGGCTTCCAGCTCACCGACTGTTGTGTGACATGAGCATGCCCTGGAACTCTACGTTCTACATGTTGGCCAGGGTTTGTGAGCAGCAGAGGGCAGTTATGGAATACCAGCTGCAACATGGTAATCGCCTTTTGAGTCAACTACCACTATTCAAAAGTGAGGAGTGGGCATTGATGTCAGACCTATGTGAGGTTTTAAAAAACTTTGATAAGTCCACAAAAAAGGTTAGTGGCGATACCGCTATTATCAGCGTAACCATCCCACTGCTGTGTCTACTGAAATGATTGCTGCTCACAATTATGGAGGACACTCTGAATTTGGCAGACGAGGTAATGGGGGAGGAGATGACATAGGGTGATAGCCAGACCACCCAAACTTCTTCTTCTCGACGCGATTTAAACCATGAAGAGGAGGAGGAGGAACTGGAGACAGTTTCCTCTGCTACAGAGGAAGTACCCATGGAACTTTAGTTTCATCTGTTTAGCGTGCATGGGCAGAGGAGGATGATGAGGAGATAGAGAGTCATCCGGATGTTGACATTGACGTCTTGCCTGTTGGTACTCTGGCACACACAGCTGACTTCATGTTAGGCTGCCTTTCCCACGACCCTCGCGTTAAACGCATTTTAGATAACATGGATTACTGTGTCTCATCTCTCATTCCTGTGGTGGCGAGGACGAGTAAAATGTTGTAATAACAGAAGGTACTTGTAGACAGATTGCTCCATAATTTTCCATCTGACAACGCGGCCGGCAGAGTCCATACTTCCTTATGCAACCGAGGAAGGGAGACAAGGGGAACACACAGAAATTCCAACAAAGGCAGGGTAACACTCTCCGAGGCATGGGATACTTTTATGACACCCCGCCAGCAACCTCACCCTGAAGCGCGGCCTAGTGGTACAAGGAGGGAAAAGTTTTGGAAGATGGTGACGGAATACATATCAGACCGCGTCAGCATCCTAAATAATCCCTCAGTGCCTTACAACTACTGGGTGTCCAAGCTGGACACGTGGCACAAATTTACACTCTACGCCTTGGAGGTGCTAGCCTGCCCTGCCGTATTCCCTCCACTCTAATTTTTTTTAATAGGGTCAGCTAAACTGCAGGCCCTCAACTCAAAAATTTTTTATAGGGTCCGTGGAACAGCATGCACTCGCATCTAATGTTTTAGTGCGTCATTTGTACAGCATGCTCTCGCATATAATGTTTTAGTGCGGCAGCTGAACACCATGCATTTGCATCAAAGTTTTTAGAGCATAAACTCAACTGCAGGCACTCGCATATAATTTTTCTAGAGCCTCAGCTCACCTGTAGCCACTCACATATCATGTTTTAGATCATCAGCTCACCTGCAGGCACTTGCATATCATTTTTTAGAGCGTCAGCTCACCTGCAGGCACACGCATGTCATTTTGTAGAGCATAAGCTCAACTGCAGGCACTCGCGTATAATTTTTTAAAGCGTTAGCTCACATGCAGGCACTCACGTATCATGGTTTAGAGCGTCAGCTAAACAAAATGCACTTGCATGTAATTTTTTAGAGTGTAAGCTCACCTGCAGACCCTCGCACATAATGTTTTAGAGCGCCAGCTGAACAGCATGCACTCGCATATAATTTTTTAGAGCGTCAGCTCACTTGCAAGCACTCATATATAATTTTTTAAAACGTTAGCTCAGCTGCAGGCACTCGCATATCATGTTTTAGAGAGTCAGCTAACCTGTAGATACTCGCATATAATGTTTTAGAGCAGGTATGCTCAACCTGCGGCCCTCCAGATCTTGCAAACTACAACTCCCAGCATGCCCAAACCAACTACAGCTATTAGCCTACAGCATGGCATTGTGGGAGTTGTAGTTTTACAACAGCTGGAGGGCGCAGGTTGAGCAGCATGCACTCACATATAATGTTTTAGAGCATCAGCTGAACAGCATGCACTCACATATAATGTTTTAGAGCATCATCTCACCACCAGGCCCTTACCCCTAATGATTTAGAAGGTCAGCTCAACTCAGCAGCAGGCCCTCGACCCTAATGTTTTAAAGGGTAAGCTCAGCAGCAGGCCTTTGCCCCTAATGTTTTAGAGGGTCAGCTCAGCAGCAGGCACTCACCCCAAATGTTTTAGATGGTAACCAGCAGGCCCTTGCTCCAAATGTTTTTAAGGGTCACCAGCAGGCCACCAATCCTAATTTTTCCAGGGTGTGTATGATGCCCTCCTTTTTGTGTAATAAAGGGTGTATTGCAGTGCCGGTTCCTTGTAATTTTTGGCAGCCCTTTCACTTAGTGCATAGGTTTTATTAGTGTAGGAGTACCGATACCTGAACAATTGTACCACAATGTGAATGAGGCCCTCCTTTTT
This sequence comes from Bufotes viridis, assembly GCA_033119425.1. Taxonomy (NCBI): domain Eukaryota; kingdom Metazoa; phylum Chordata; class Amphibia; order Anura; family Bufonidae; genus Bufotes; species Bufotes viridis. The sequence goes on along the minus strand of CM065589.1, from coordinate 409,984,028 downwards.
GTGATATACAGGCTGTTTTGGCCTCTTCCTTGTAATTTTTGGCAGCACTCGCACTTTATTTACAATTGAATATACAGGAAAGAAAGTTTCCTAACAATTTTTCCTGTAAAATAGTTTGTTTTTTTCTGGGGGGTTTTGGGCGTGTTTTTGTCAGTCTGTAAAAGTGGTGTACAACTTGGACAACATAGTTCCCAGCAGCGACTTGGGAGTCCAAGATGCCTCCATACATCGTCCCCATGCTGTTCCCTGTCCATTTCGGTGGTGTCACTTTCTGATCTTTTCCAATGAACCAGGCACTCTCCCCTCTTCAGAGCAGGGGGTGCCTGGTTGTTTCCCAATGACTTCCATTATACTCGGGTGCTTGGCCGAGCACACGAACATAGCAATGTGCTTGGCCTGAATATCCGAACACCCAAATACTTTGGTGCTCGCTAATCACTAGTCATTAGTTCTATGAAAGCTGTACCAGCCTTGCACACGTATGTTTAGCAGAAGGGGACCCAGTCCTTGAGCCTTTCAGTTCATGTCAGTGCTGACGTGTGGAGGTGTAACTATGGTCAAGGACAATATATGTCCTTTACAGCCCACTGGGTAAATGTGGTTCCAGCCCATGCACACCCCCAACTTGGCCAGGTGATAGCAATGCCGCCTCCACATTGTAATCATGGGATTTCTGTGGCATTGTTCTCCTCTATTTCCTCATCCTCCACCTTATCCTCAGCCTTCACTGTAGGCATTTGATCAGAGTGATTCTACAGGATACCACCTATGCAAAGCACGGCATTGTAAAGCGGTTCTGCTCCTGGACAGCCTAGGTGACAGAGGAACTGTTCCACCTGATCAACCAAGAAATTGAATCCTAGCTGTCTCTTCGCCAACTTTAGATAGGAACCATGGTCACCCAATAATGGAAAGAGGATTTTGCCTGTGCAGCATCAGTGAGGGCTGACCCAAGCGTCCTGCATCTCATTGTCGCCCGGTTCCTGAAGTCTTCCCCCCAACTGCAAGACGTCTTGAAAATGTCAAGGAAACTGTGAATGCACTTCAGCTATTCTGACCATGCAAAACACGCCCTTCTTGACATGCAAAGGTGAATGGTGTTCCCCTATATCGCCTCATATGCAACGTTTTCATGTGTTGGAACCCCACCCTCCACATGTTGGACTGACTGTATGAGCAGAGGAATCCAGTGACCGATTTCTTGATGGTGCAGAAGGACATATTTACTCCCCAGTGTAACTTTGATGTTAGACAGTGGCAGCTTATGCGTGACACCTGCCGTTTGCTCTGGTTTCTTTAAGGAGGCCATTTTAATTGTAAGTCACCATGACTATGGGATGAATGATGTAATTCCACTCCTTCACGTCCTGGAGGGGGTGCTGATAAATCTGACTGGCGAGTGGACAGAAGACGTGGTGCCTACAAGTCAAGTGGTGCCTACAAGTCATGGCCATCTGTGCCCAGTGGAGGCTGAAATGGCACAGCAGGAGGGTGAGCATGAAGAGGAGGACATTAATGTCCAGAAGTCCTATGTGCCCAAGTGACAGGAAAGGAGCAGGAGGTGCATGAGGAGTTAGAGGGCAACAATGAAGAAAACACAGATGACACCGACAGACCGTGGCAGTATGCAGTGGAGATAGAGGCAGGGAGTCCCTCCCAGTCCCTTGCGCAAATGGCCAGATGCTTGCGCAAAGACATATGCATTATCATCATTCGGCAGAGGGATGACTATTGGCTCTCCACAAAATTACACCCTAACTATTGTGCCAAAATTGGGGCCTATTTTACACCTTCTGAGATGGATGAAAAACTCAAATACTATAGAGTCATCCTTTGTAGTTGGTTGGTCACTGCCTACAAGGGCTATTGCCCATCCTCAACAAGGTCTAAGCAGGGGGATTCTCTGAGCTCACGCTCTACTGCCATGACTGCTGGAGAGGGTGGAGTGGAGTAGCACCAGCTATATCAGTAGCAACGTAAGTCTTGAGTCGCTAATGAGCACTTTTGCTGAACCGACTGCTGAAGAAATCACCCAGCAGCAGCAGGACATGGAGCAGAATCTGAACCAGTAGGTGGTGGCATGCTTGAACTGCACCTGGTTACCCCAGAACCAAGATACCCTGCACTACAGCCAAGCTAAAATTGTGGCTGCAACTGGCCGAGTTTTCCCTGGATAAGCTTTCCTGCCTGGCCTGTAGTGTAGAATCAGCACAGATATTTAGTGTGGCGGGTGGCATAGTTACCCCAAAGGGAGCTCGCTTTTCAACACAAAATGTTGATAGACTAACCTTTATAACCAGGATTTTCAGACACTGGTGCCTGATACAACAGACTAGATCATTCTGGCAGTAATTATCTGACTGTAGTGTGCTGCCACACCAGATCATTGTGACAAATGGCCCTTTACTTTTACCCACACTATTCTGATGCTGACATTTTCCTGATGCCCTACACCTGCTCCCTTTACTACCATATGCTTCTACTGTGATCTGCCACCATCTTCTGCTGTTACTGCCACTGTTGTTGCTCCCCTGTTTTGGGGCAACTATTGTGACTCTTCATGCTGTTGCCACCCACCACACTCTGTTCCGGGGGTTACTATTGTGACCCTTCATGCTGTTGCCACCCTCACCCCTCTGTTATAGATCCACTATTGTTACTCTTCATGCTTCAACAGCAGACTTTTACGGGAACATTAGTGTCCCTGTTTGGTCGTCTTAAAATCACTGGTTTTTTTTCCTGTTCTTCTGATCTGTCAGAAGAACAGAAAAATAACAACAACAAAATGTGTACTGTCGTTTGAGCATCCATAAGTCCTGTATCACATGGTCAGTATTTTGCATCAGTATTTGATCATAATTTGGGAGCCAAAAGCAGTAGTGGGTCTAAAACACAGAAGACATGCAAATGTTTCCATAACATGTTATCTGTCTTTTGGACACACTCCTGTTTTCACCTTACCAATACTGATCAAATACTGATGCAAAAAACTGACCAAATACTGACCATGTGATAGAGGCCATTAAAGTTCTGCATTCAAGATTTCTTTTTCTTCTGAATAAAATTGATTTCAGATGCAATTGGACAAAACTCATGCAAATTAAGCATGATGCCTCTATCACATAGTCAATATTTTACATCCGTATTTGATTATGATTGGGAAGTCAAAAGTGAGAGTGGATCCAAAACACAGAATAGCTGAAATTATTTCCATCACATTTTATCGCTGTTTTGGACCCACTCATGTTTTTGCCTTACAAATACTGATCAACTGTTGACCAAATATTGAAGAAGAACAGAAAAATAAACTGTGATGTGAACACAGCCTTACTGCTGACACCCTTTCCCCTGTCATGGGACCACTACTTGAATGTTGGGCCACTGCACGGTTAGGTCCACACCGATAAATTATATTTGACGCTAACATTGATTTGTAAGTTGGCTCACAATGAGTGATTGAAATATCTGACCAAATGAACAGAAGTGTGAGCTAAGCCTAATAGTAACGCATAGTCATTTCTTCTTTTTTTCTTTTTTCTACACTACTTTATTGGCCCTGCTTCCATGTCCTTATTTTATTCCACTGAAGAGTCATTGGGACATAGATCCTACAAGGGTGTGCAGCATTTTTTTGTGATTTACTGAAGGCTACAGTATTCTTTTCTTTTGGTTTAGCTAGGGATTAGCTAGGGCTAGGGATAATTAACTGTTGGTGGCCATCACAATGATGCTTACATCCATATATGAGACTTGCCTGTCATACTAACACACAGTAACTGAAAGGACTAGCTATGCATGCTGCTGCAATGCACAGTGAAGTACAACGAGATACACTTTTCCTAAATTTTAACTGAAGGCCGGTATAGACCTTATTTATTGCACTATGTAACAAGGCAAATTTCTTGGAGAAATTTGTTGAAGTGGCCAAATCGAATGAAATTGAAAACTTTGCACATCTCTAATTACCACTGCTAGTCAGAAGGGGGATCACCATGGTAAAGTTCATAAAACATCTGGCAGTAAAGTAAAACCATTGGCATCTTGTACAACTAAATTGCTTTCTACATCACTGTCAGCTATGAATAAGGTCCCACACTAAATTGCAATCAGACAAATTATAGTGGATTCTGTTCTGTCTGTAACTCTGAGCCCTCAGCAGTGTCCCAATGTATACATTGTCAGCCTTTACTTATGTCTACTTTGTTTGCACTTAGTTGCTTTACAAAAATTAGGTTTTGAAGGAAGAGAAGACTAAGAAAATGTGCTTTCTACTTTACATGAGAGATAACAATCCCTGGTATGTAGTAAATGTACTGGGTAAATGGCTTCCTTCTTTACTATTTCTAATGCAGAAATAATGTTAAAAACCTATTTAGATGTGCAGAATGGTCAGTTGAAAATATTTTTTAGAGTTGCCTTTTGCTTCTGTTAGCTTTATTCTGTTTCAATAGACATGAATATACATGAGATACCAATACATATATATGAGACTTTTATTTAAATTTTAAATTTGAATCTGTATTGCATATTAACATGATAAAACATTATTTTCTCTGCTTAAAATCAATTTTAACGCTATCAATGCACACAAAGTTTGCCCTAAATAATCATGCCAACTATCATCTTTGTTAAACTTTGATCTAACTCTTATTCCTATTCGGAAATCCATTGGGAATCCATGACATACTAGAATAGAAATGTTGAACAGAGTAAAGCTGAATAAAGCTACTCTAGGCTACTTGAACAAAAAGAATACAATAGAATACCAATAGAAAGGAATAGACGTGAATAGTTCTTACAAACGGTAATGTAACTGGTGTGACTGTGAATCATTACTTTGTGTATTGCAATCTGAAAGTAGGTTTAAACTCAGCTATAGTTATCGGAAGAGCATGAAGTTCACTTACTAGTCTAGTGGTTACAATTACCAGATGAACTGAAGACTTCTAAACAGGTTTTTTTTGGGGGAGAATAATATTTTTTTTTTTACTAATTTCCTGAACCACCCTTATCACAGCCGAAATCACTGTTTCTTTGGATCACTCTATTGCTGATTATCCCTGTGAAAGCATTAAAATGTTGGCTTTTGGGGGGGGGGGGAGGGCTGCCGAGGGGAATGGCTACATGATCTCCTCACTCTGGCACTGCGTGGCAAAAAGTGACTTTTCCCCGCACCTAAAGCGACAAGCGACAGCACCCCAAACAGGGGAAACTAGACTTTTATTTTGAGAAAGACATTGACCGGGAAGGCACAGGCTTGGGGGCTTCCCCTTCCTCCCCGCCATCTTTATTATCAGCCCCATCGTCTACCCTGATGCACCAGAGGGAACCCACAATTCTGGTGCATCTGTACGCAACTCTCTCCACTGCACCACATTACAACCTCACTGACAGTGCCACCCAGAAAGCCCTCTGGAGCCCAAACCTTCAGCAGTATAGCATTTTCTCCATCCCCGGACACGAGGAGCCCAGCCAAGCAGTGGCCTAGATTGCAAGACACGCATCCCGCCGAGCCTCAACTTTGAGAAACCCCAGTGGATTGTTACCTACATGGGACACACCTGCCTCAGGTAACTTCCTGAAGAACATGCTGGAAGTGTTCAGCCGCTCATTGCAAAGTGACTTTTCTTCCCTCTTAACCCCGCTACAAGCTTCTATCACAGAGTTAGACTCTCGGGTCTCCCACATGGAGGCTAAGATGGGTTTCTTTGCTACGTCCCATAACCAATTAGTGGACGCTCACAGTGAGTTGTCATAGGAGATGGAGCAGGTTAAAGGCAAGCTGGTTGATTTAGAGGACAGCTTCAGGTGGAGGACATACAACCTGGAGCAATAACCTCTCATCTACAGGATCTGATAAAAGCAATTCTCCCATCGTGCTTAGTGTTGAACACTAATTTCGAATATTCATATTTTTTTTTTTTAAGTTGTTAATCCTTGTTGCTCTCTGGTTGTCTTCCCACTTCCCAAAAGCTGTTCTTACCTGTCCAGAGGATTCCTGGCTCCCTGCCCGCTCCAGTCAATGCCTGTTGCTGCTTCTGCCGACTTTCCGTGTACATGGGAACGCCTCTATGCTAAAATGTACTGTCGGATGTGAGAATTAGTGAAGAGCGGGAGGTGCCATATTCGATTTTGCAATATTTCGCGAATATTCAACTTAATATTCGTCATATATTCGTCGAAATCGAATATTTGTCATTATTCTATATATTGCAAATGTTACGGGAATTTATATTTGCATTGCGAATTAAACTTAGAGCTGAGTTCCTAATGGCTGTATTGCTAGAATTGACGAAGATAATGAATATCACGAATATAGCACTATATTCTCAATCTTTGTTATATTCTAGCAACAACCATTGGGAACTCAGCTCTAAGTTTAATTCGCTATGCAAACATATACTCACATTGCAAATTCAACTTAGAGCTGGGTTCCTAATGGTTGGCTTGCTAGAATATAACGAAGATTGAGAATATAGTGCTATATTCGTGAATTTGTGATATTCGTTATATTCTAGCAACACAACCATTAGGAACCCAGCTCTAAATTAAATTCACAATGCGAGTAATTCAGGTTATATTAATCGCATTGCGATTACAACTCACAACAGCTTTTGGGAAGTAAGAAGACAACCAAAGAGCAACAAGGATTAACAACTTAAAAAAAAAAAAAAAAAAAAAAAATTAATATTGCGAATATAGCGCTATATATTCACTATTTCGAATATTCTTTTTTTTTTTTTTTTTAAGTTGTTAATCCTTGTTGCTCTCTGGTTGTCTTCTTACTTCCAAAAAGCTGTTCTTACCTGTCTGAGGATTCCTGGCTCCCTGCCCGCTCTAGTCAATGCCCGTTGCTGCTTTTGCCGACTTCCCGCGTGCATGGGAATGCCTCTATGCTAAAATGTACTGTCGGATGTGAGAATCACGATCTCACAAATTTGACTAAGTTGTAATCGCAATTCTCAATCTTCGTTATATTCTAGCAAGCCAACCATTAGGAACCCAGCTCTAAATTGAATTTGCAATGCGAGTATATGTTCGCATTGCAAATTCAACTTAGAGCTGAGTTCCTAATGGTTGTTGCTAGAATATAACGAAGATTGAGAATATAGTGCTATATTCGCGAATTCGTGATATTCAATATATTCTAGCAATACAACCATTAGGAACCCAGCTCTAAGTTAATTTGCAATGCGAGTATATGTTCGCATTGCGAATTCAACTTAGAGCTGAGTTCCTAATGGTTGTTGCTAGAATATAACGAAGATTGAGAATATAGTGCTATATTCGTGATATTCGTTATCTTCGTCAATTCTAGCAATACAACCATTAGGAACTCAGCTCTAAGTTTAATTCTCAATGTGAATATAAATTTGCGTAACATTCGCAATATATAGAATAATGACGAATATTCGATTTCGACGAATATATGATGAATATTCAATTGAATATTTGTGAAATATCGCAAAATCGAATATCACTCCTCCCACTCATCACTAAGGTTTGACAAGCTGTGAACATTCCTGGTTCGTTTATGTACATATCTCATATTGCTAACAAATTCCTAGCTCCGTACAGGTATATAATGTATTACCTCTGATGAGGCTCTTCCATGATGGTGGCAGGTAACACGATACTATAGTACTACTTTAAGTAGTGGCGCATGCATTAAAGTATTACATAAAAAATCTGAACCCGGGTTCGTGGATGTGCACCACAATCATTAACGAATCCTGGTTTGGATTCGTAATGTAAAACATTAATGCAAATGCCACTACTTACAGTAACAGCGCCAGCACAAACTTCTGTTGTCTCACCATCTTGGAAGATCATCATTGGAAGTAATACATTATAGCAATGTACGGCGCTAGGGATTTGTTAGCAATGTGAGGTATGAATATGAACAAACTCGGTTTGTCCAAAGCAGGCCCATACTGGTTCACTAGTTACTAGTCTGAAGTCTTTCTGAAAGCAATGTAGATACTGTAAACTTAGACAGGCTGTCTAGACCTGCTCCAGATTTACCACAGTAGCTCAGGATGGATGATGTGTGTGTTGCATGGCTAGACACTTTTGTCTAAACTTATGCTACCTCTAGGTTAGCTTAGTTTGAGTCAGAATTTTATGCTAGAACTAGCAGAGGGATATGGCTTTGCACGGGTATATTTCATCTATTTAATTTTTATGTTTGTGTGTGTCATTAAAAGATTTTGACAGTATTCCCCATAACAGTGACATCTACAGTACCCTTCCACCTTAACAGTGGCCTCCACAGCCGCCCACCCCAAACACAGGCCCCCCAAAAGTGCCCCACCTCCTTAAAATGGGACCAACTCAGCAGCCCACCCCCTTAACTTTGACCTTCACAGGAGCCTGCCCCTTTAACAGTGAATTTCACAGCACTCCACCCCCTTGAAAGTGACCTTCACAGGGGCCTGCCCCCTTAACAGAGACCTCCACATAAACTGCCCCTTTATCAGTGACTGCCATGGTACCCCACTCCCATAACATTGACCTCCACTGTACCCCGCTCCCTTAACACTGACCTCACATTACCCCGCTGCCTTAATACAGACTTCACAGTACCGCGCTGCCCCTTTATTAGTCTCCTCCACAGTCCCTACTTCCTTAACAGTGAACTCCACAGTGGCCATCCCTTTATTCGTGAACTCTTTTTACAATAACCCGCACCCTTAACAGTGACCCCCACAGCAGCCGGCCCTTTAATAGTGACATCTACAGTCCCCCGCCCCCTTAACAGTCAACTTCATAGTGCACAGCCCTTTAACAGTGACCTTCACAGCTGCTGGCCCTTTATTTCTGACCTTCACAGTACCCTGTCTCATTAACAGTGATTTCCACAATAACCCGACCCCTTAAAAGTGACCTCCAAAGAGCTCCGGTCCCATGAAATGTGACCTCCACAACACCCCTCCCCCTTAACAGTGACATCTACAGAATCCTTCCACTTAACACTGACCTCCTTTGCGGATCGTCCCTTTAACTGTGACCTCCACAGTTCCCTGCCCCCTTAACAGAGACCTCCACGGAACTCCGCTCCCTTAACAGTGTCATCCACAGAGCCTTGCCCCTTTAAAGTTGACCTACAGCAGTGAAGAAAAATGGCTGGGTTGTTATGGAAACCTGGTGTAAAACTGTGTGTATGTGGAGACTAAGGGCCTGTGAGCTTCTATTGGCTGATGCCGGTCATGTGACCATGTGTATGGCAGTTAGTATATGAAGAGGAAGACCTGCAGGCTTCTATTGGCTAATGTGGGTCAGGTGATGTGCTATATTTACATTTTTTGGGGAATATATCGGGAACGGTACATCCTAGAGAGCCAAGACCCAGTCTAAAACCTTCCCGGACAACTGATGTACCTGTGTGACAAATTTCGTGATGGTAAATGCGATGGTACAAATCCCTTTAGCGAAAATACACACATACAGCACGTACATTCAGCTGTCTATATTAGATTGTTGCACAATTTTGGTTCTAAATGTCACATATTGACCATGCAACTTTTTTGCAAAGCCATGCCCCCTTCTAGCAAGTCATGGTCCTTTTTGTCGCTAGGCACAGATAATATTTCAAAACGTAGATGTGTCACATTGTGCCACATTTTGACATAATTTATAACAGAATCTAGGTTCATTCAATCACATTAGTTAATGTATGCCAATGTATCAATTAATATATGTAAGTTGAAAATAATGTAGTCTTTTAAGAAGTCAAGTTTTCTAAACAAAAAAACATGCATATTGTTAAGTGATAATAATAATAATAATAATAATAATAATAATTTTCAATTAAAAACATACATTCTGTACATTGCAGTCTGACATGGTTGATACATATTCTTCATTTCCAAAGAATATTCATTTGCTTAAAAATATATATATTGTTGCTTTTGAACATAAAAATAAATTCATTTTTGTAATTGCAATTGCCTTTGTTATTCACTGTCAACAGAAAACAGTCCTAAACACTATGAATAATCTTTTATGCAGAAAACTTCATGACCAGATCAATAATTGACAAGTAAACAGAACACAATAAGCCTGCTCTCAATTCCGAACAAATCCCAAATGGAATTAAAACTGTCTCCAAAGAAAAACTGCAATAACACAAGCAAAGCTATTTTCCACTAGGTAATAAGAGCACAGATGTTTTTGAGGAAAGAAATTAAAAAGTATGACAACAGATAATTATTTTATTTCATATTACCTATTTGCAGTTTCATACAGTACATCATTTGGCTTAATCCAATCATGCATTGTGCTTCTGTCTGGGTGTTTCCCAGGATTCTATGAAGTTATGACTGTGATTGTATGAAATGTTTACTATGGGCTATTTCAGTCTTAAAGGATACCATGATTAAACTACAAGTCCGCCTTTAATAAAAATGTTAGTTGGCAATATGGTATAACAGCAAATCATATGAAACAGCAGTTGTGGCTGCTATGAGGACTTTTCGGTAGGATGCTAAGTCCAGGTTAGGGTAGGTTGGCACTATCGTTATGCCCATAGACTTCTGTTAGGATGGAGCAAAACGGAATGCCTCTTAAAGGCTTCCGTTTTGCATTCCATCAGGCCTAGAGATGAGTAAATTTAAAAAAAATTCGCTTCGCCTTTTCTCCGAATTTTTGGGGAAAAATTTGGTTCGATCCAAATTTGTTTGCGGCGAATTCTCCTTAAAAAGCGTCTATTTCCTGGCTGCAGAGAGCCTTTATAGTGGTGTAGAACATTGTGCCTTGCAGTGACACACATACGCAGTGTGCTTTGGTAGTGAAATAATACTGTGAGTCCGTGTGACATGCAGATGAAAGGTGTCACTCTTAGAATCACTGCACACTTCACTTATTTGGGTAGTCACGGGGCCAAAACTGACCAAATAACTCAAGTATGAACTCAGCCTTACAGGTCGATGTTAGCGCCAAGATGAAGCGCACTCCTTTCAAACCGTCATCAGCTGATTCCACATAGATGTCTACAGAACCTGTTCTATTAAATGCTTAAACAAGTAGAGCCCCCCAACAGAGTGGAGAGGATGTCAGCAGTAAGTTTGTGTTGACGTCACTGATTATTTTGCCCTTCCTCTGATCTGTCAGAACAGTAGCCCACAAAAAACAGATCCTGTCTGTGGAGCATCCGCCTTCACTTGGTCAGCATTTGGTCAGTAATCCATCAGTATTGCTAAAGCCCAAAAAAAGAGTAGTGGATCCAAAGCAGAGATGACACGTGAATAGAGTTGAGCAAACACCTGGATGTTCGGGTTCGAGAAGTTAGGCCGAACTTCCCGAAAATGTTTGGGTTCGGAATCCGAACTCGACCCGAACTTCACCCCGAACCCGAATTTCAATTGAAGTCAATGGGGACCCGAACTTTTGGGCACTAAAAAAGCTGTAAAATAGCCCAGGAAAGGGCTAGATGGCTGCAAAAGGCAGCAGAATGCAGGTAAATCCCCTGCAAACAAATGTGGATAGGGAAATGACATAAAATAAAATAAAATAAATAAAAATTAACCAATATCAATTGGCAACTTGGAGGAGGAGAAGGTGGAATAGGAGGTTGGGGTGGCATCAGGTGGGAATGCTATGGGAGTTCAAGTTCTCATCACAGCTAAAAAGGATTCATGTCTGCTTGCAGTGCCACAAGCCTCATTCACAGACTCAGGGCCATGGCACCCGCAAAGAGTAGAGCGGTCCCGTAACAGCAAAACAGGCCTCAGGTCAACCTGCAATGGAAGAGGCCATTATCATTTATGTAGGCCCCTGACACCCAGACAGAGGAGAGGTCATTTGACAGTAAAAAGAGTTTAATGTCTCTCACCCAGACAGCAAGCAATTAAACAAAAAATAGGCCACTGACACCCAGACAATGGGGCGGTAATTAGACAGTAAAAAGTGTTAAATGTCTGACACCAAGACAGCAATCAAGTACGTGAAATTTAGGCCCCTTACACCCAGACAATGGGGCGGTCATTAGACAGTAAAAAGAGTTTAATATCTCCCACAAAGAAAACAAATGATTAAACGACATATAAGCCTCTGACACCCAGACAATGGGTCAGTCATTAGACAGTAAAAAGTGTTAAATGTCTGCCACCAAGACAGCAAGCAAGTATGTGAAATTTAGGGCCCTGACACACAGACAATAGGGCGGTCATTTGACAGTAAAAAGAGTTTAATATCTCCCACCAAGACAACAAATGATTAAACAACATATAGGCCCCTGACACCCAGACAATGGGGTGGTCATTAGATAGGAAAAAGTGTTAAATGTCTGCCACCAGGATTGAATTTCTCCCCAGAAAATAATATATCCTTTGACGGACACTATGAAAATTGTCCAGTCACAGCTGGAACACCAGATTTACGGTATTTCTATTTTTGCAATTGAATTTCACCCCAGAAAATAATATATTCTTTGACAGACACTATGAAACTTGCCCAGTCACAGCTGGAACGCCAGATTTACGGTATTTCTATTTTTGCAACTGAATTTCACCCCAGAAAATAATATATCCTTTGACAGACACTATGAAACTAGTCCAGTCACAGCTGGAACACCAGATTTATGATATTGCTATTTTGGTAATTGAATTTCAACCCAGAACAAAAGCTATCCTTTTACGGACACTATGAAACTTGTCCAGACACAGCTGAAACCACTGATTTAGGGTATTGCTATTTTGGAAATGGAATTTTAACCCAGAAAAAAAAAATATATTCTTTGCCAGACAGTATTATACTTGGCTAGCCACAGCTGGAACACCATATTTAGTAAATTTCACCTCTCAGTAAAATATAGAAAATTCTATCCTGAGTTTCTAGGGGTGACAATAAGCACAGCCAAGCCCCTGATGTAGGATATAGCAAAAAAAAAAACCCTAGTATTGATGGATTAACGGACTTGGTGGCAGCTTGTGCTGGCGCACCACAAGACACAAGATGGTCGCCGATCACCCCAGAAAAAAGTGACAGAAAAACATTTTAGGCAGCCTGAAAACAGTGAGCAATTAACTAGCAGAAGTTGAATGATTCAGAGAGGTATATCGATCACGTCATTAAGTTTTTTTGCTGATTTAATCCCTGCCTAATCTCACCCTAAAAGCAGCTGCATCTTATCCCTACACTAATCAGAGCAGAGTGACGTGCGGCGCGACATGACTCCAGCTTAAAGCTGGGTCACATGCTGCACTTGGCCAATCACAGCCATGCCAATAGTAGGCATGGCTGTAATGGCCTCTTGGGGCAAGTAGTATGACGCTTGTTGATTGGCTGCTTTGTAGGCTTTCAAAATTCGCCATAGGAATCGGCAAACAACGAACCCGAACCCGAACTTTTATGTAAATGTTCGGGTTCAGGTCCGTGTCATGAACACCCCAAAATTCGGTACGAACCCAAACTATACAGTTGGGGTTCGCTCATCCGTACACGTGAACAGAATAGTTGCATGTCTTCTGTGTTTTGTACCCACTCCTGTTTGTGGCTACCAAATCACCAACCAATTCTGGTGTGACCATACAGGTCTTACAGCTGCTACACAGACAGGATCCATTGTGCGTCTCAGTTTTCCTTCCTTCTGAAAGATCAGAAGAAGGGGGGTCAATAAATGATGATGTCAGCCAGGCTGAAAGGCAAAATAGTGGCCCAGTCATGAAGTGGGGAGAGTAGGACCGGCATGAAAATGACTACAGAATGGCCCTATGACATAGTGGTGAGGTGGAAGCAGCATGAGGAGGCCACAGAGTGGCCCAATGACAGTGTGGAGGTGGCAGCATCATCAGGAGGCCACCGAGTGGCACAATAATGAGTGTGGAGGTGGCATGGCGACAAGAGATTTTGGAGATAGGAGCAGCATGAGGAGGCCACAGAGTGGCATGACGACGAGAGATTGTGGAGGTGGTAGCAGCATAAGAAGGCCACAGAGTGGCAAAATAACAGTGTGTGGAGGTGGCGGAAGCATGAGGAGGCCACAGAGTGGCACAATGACAAAGTGTGGAGGTGGCGGCAGCAATAAGAGGCCACAAAGTGGCACAAAGAGAGTGTGGAGGTGACGGCAGCATCAATAGACCACAGAGTGGCAAGGTGACACAGTGTGGAGGTGGCCGCAGACTGAGAAGGCCACAGAGTGGCACGATGACCAGAGACTGTGGAGGTGTAGGTAGCATGAGGAGGGCACAGAGTGGCACAAAGACGAGAGATTGTGGAGGTGGCAGCAGCATCAAGAGGCCACAGAGTTGCACGAAGACAAGAGACTGCGCATGTGGCAGCAGCATGAGGAGGCCACAGAGTGGCACAATGACGAGATATTGTGGAGGTGGCAGCCAGAGGAGGCCACAGAGTGGCATGACAAGGAGAGATTGGGGAGATGGCAGACGCATGAGGAGGCCACAGAGTGGCCCAATGACAGTGTGGAGGTGGCAGCATTATCAGGAGGCCACAGAGTGGCACAATAACAGAGTGTGGAGGTGGCATGACGACAAGAGATTGTGGAGATGGCAGCAGCATGAGGAGGCCACAGAGTGGCATGACGACGAGAGATTGTGGAGATGGCAGCAGCATAAGAAGGCCACAGAGTGGCAAAATAACAGTGTGTGGAGGTGGTGGCAGCATGAGGAGGCCACATAGTGGCACAATGAGAAAGTGTGGAGGTGGCGGCAGCATCAAGAGACAACAGAGTGGCAAGGTGACACAGTGTGGAGGTGGCAGCAGCCTGAGGAGGCCACAGAGTGGCACGATGACCAGAGATTTTGGAGGTTGAGGTAGCATGAGGAGGGCACAGAGTGGTGCAAAGACGAGAGATTGTGGAGGTGGCAGCAGCATCAGGAGGCCACAGAGTTGCACGACGAAAAGAGATTGTGCAGGTGGCAGCAGCATAAGGAGGCCACAGAGTGGCACAATGACGAGAGATTGTGGAGGTGGCAGCAGGAGGAGGCCACAGAGTGGCATGACAACTAGAGATTGTGGAGGTGGCAGTGGCATGAGGAGGCCACAGAGTGGACAATGATAGAGTGTGAAGGTGATAGCACCATGAGGAGGCCACAGAGTGGACAACGACAGAGTGTGGAGGTGGCAGCAGCATGAGGAGGCCAAAAAGTGGCAAAATGACCAGAGATTGCAGATGTGGCTGAAGCATGAGGAGGCCACAGAGTGGCATGACGACGAGAGATGCATGAGGAGGCCACAGACTAGCATGACGACAGTGTGGAGATGACAACAGCATGATGAGGCCACAGTGTGGCATGACGATGAGAGATTGTGGAGATGGCAGCAGCATGAGAATTCCATAGAGTGGCACAAAGACAGAGGGTGAAGGTGGCAGCAGCATGAGGAGGCCACAGAGTGGCATGACGACAAGAGATTGTCGAGGTGGCAGCAGCATGAGGAGGCCACAGTGGCATGACGGCAAGAGATTGTGGAGGTGGCAGCAGCATGCAGAGGCCCCAAAATGGTATGACAACAAGAGATTTTGGAGGTGGCAGTAGCATAAGGAGGCCACAGAGTGGCAAGACGACGATAGATTGCAGAGGTGGCAGCAACATGAGGAGGCCACAGAATGGCATGATTACAAGAGATTGCTGAGGTGGCAGCAGCATGAGGAGGCCACAGAGTGGCACAATGACAGTGTGGAGGTGGCGGCAGCAGCATCAGGAGGAGGCCACAGGGTTACACAATGACAGTGTGGAGGTGGCAGTAGCAGCATCAGAAAGCCACAGAGTGGCAAAATGACATAGTGTGGAGATGGTAGCAGCAGGAGGAGGCCACAGGGTGGCATAATGACAGTGTGCAGGAGGCAGCAGAATCAGGAGGCCACAGAATGGCACAAAGACAATGTGGATGTGATGACAGCATCAGGAGGAGGCCACAGAGTGGCACGACGACAGAGTGATGAGGTGAGTGGCAATAACTGTACCCGATGACTAATGATGAGTGAGAGGTGCCATATTCGATTTTGCGATATTTCGCGAATATTCAATTGAATATTCGTCATTATTCTATTTATTGCGAATAATATGCCATTTAATTCACGTATTGCGAGTTGAACTTTGAACTGGGTATAAAGGCAACTTTCCTATTGATTGGCTATCTAGAATTAACAAAGTTAACGAATATAGCTCTATATTCTCTATATTTCTTAATTCTACCAAGCCAACCAATAGGAAACTTAACTGTACCCAGCTCTAAGTTGGATTAGCAATACGAGAATATTACTTTGCCTATTTTTTGCAATAAATAGAATAATGACTCAGTATTCTATTTATTGCAAAAAATAAGTAAAGTAATCTTTTCGCATTGCGCATCCAACTTGGAGCTATCTACAGTTGTGTTCAAAATTATTCAACCCTCACTGAAATTGAGTGTTTTGGCCAGTTTGACATTGATCATTTCAGTCATCTTGTTTACAATTGAATCAAAAAGGCACTTGTAAGTCAGACAAATATAACATAACATTTATGATGAAATAACCACAAATGTCTTTTCTGTGCTCAGATCATTATCAGTTTTATTCAACCCTCAAGTGACATTCAATCTTAGTACTTAGTACAACATCCTTTTCCAGTTATAACAGCTTTTAAACGTGAAGCATAGCTTGACACAAGTGTCTTGCAGAGATCTACGGGTATCTTCGCCCATTCTTCATGGGTAGTGTTGAGCGAACAGTTCGAGCATAGTTCGGGACCCGGACCCGAAGATTTTCAAAAAAGTTTGGGTTCGGGTTCGTTGTTCGGCGATTTCTTCCCGCTTTCTGAAGGGCTGCACAGCAGCCAATCAGCTAGCGTTTTACTTCTTGCCCTAAGAGCCCATCACAGCCATGCCTACTAATGGAATGGCTGTGATTGGCCAAGTGCAGCATGTGACCCAGCCTCTATTTAAGCTGGAGTCACGTAGCGCCGCACGTCACACTGCTCTGATTAGTGTAGGGAGAGGACGCAGCTGCTGTGAGGGCGAGATTAGGAAGGGAAAAGTCTGCAAAAGCACCTAATGAAGTGATCGATCTACAGCTGTGAATGATTGAACTTCTGCTAGTTACTTGCTCACTGGTTTTTAGGCTGCACAGAGCGTTTTTCTGTCACTTATTTTCTGGGGTGATCGGCAGCCATTTTGTGACTTGTGGTGCACCAGAACAAGTTGCCACCAAGACCATTAATCCATCAATACTAGAGATGAGCGAACACCTGGATGTTCGGGTTCGAGAGGTTCGGCCGAACTTCCGGAAAATGTCCGGGTTCGTGATCCGAACTCAACCCGAACTTCATCCCGAACCCGAACCCCATAGAAGTCAATGGGGACCCAAACTTTTGGGCACTAAAAAGGCTGTAAAAGACACCCAGAGGGATAATATACCGCAATAAACGCATTGCGATTACAACTTTGAGCTAACGATCACCATGGGAACGCCTCCTCCAGTAGAATGTACTGTCGGATGTGAGAATTAAGTTGAAATCGCAATGCGATTCTTATATATTTGCCTAATCGCATTGCGATTTCAACTTAGCATTGCTAAATAATTCCATCCATATCGTTAACTTACTGAGCCAGTAAGTTAACGAATATGGATGGAATTATTTAGCAATGCTAAGTTGAAACGGCAATGCGATTAAGCAGATATATAATAATCGCATTGCGATTTCAACTTAATTCTCACATCCGACAGTACATTCTACTGGAGGAGGCGTTCCCATGGTGATCGGTAGCTCAAAGTTGTAATCGCAATGCGATTAAGCAATACATAAGAATCGCATTGCGATTCCAACTTTTAGTACTCAACTTTTAAAATCGTACACCACTTTAAGTTCCAAAGTTGCAATCGCGTTCGAATAGAACTTAAAGCTGTCTCTTAGTCAGTTTTAGTATTGGTGTGCTGTAATAGAAGTTACATTCGTACGCGAATATAACTTAGAGCAATACAGTCAACTTTACACTGTTAGTTTTATTATCGCGATAATACAACTATTCAAGAATCGTGTACGTGCGTCTGTACGTGTGTGCGTTACCTAGGATCGGATCGAGAGAGACGAGAGTGGAGATTGGTGACTGTCCCAGCGATTATGGCGAAAAGTAATTTCTCTAAAGAAGAGCTGGATTTCTTAATAACTGTAAGTAATTGAACTTAGTTAGTGTGTAATGCAGTAATGTGATTTAAACTTATTAATGATTTTTATTAGCCAAGAAGCCTGCAGGCCTTCACTGATCTCATAACTGCCTTACACTGTCACATGTCCTACTGCTTGGTGACATAAACTCATCACAGGCTTTAGCAGACTGCACAACTACATGAGTGATTAGTGAAATACACTGTTAAAGGGGTGGCAATGTTCAAGTCACTTTTAAAGGGATGACGATGTTCAAGTCACTTTTAAAGGGATGGCGATGTTCAAGTCACTTTTAAAGGGGCGGCAATATTCAAGTCACTTTTAAAGGGATCGCAATGTTCAAGTCACTTTTAAAGGGATGGCGATGTTCAAGTGACTTTTAAAGGGGCGGCAATATTCAAGTCACTTTTAAAGGGATCGCAATGTTCAAGTCACTTTTAAACGGATGGCAATGTTCAAGTCACTTTTAAAGGGGCTGCAGTGTTCAAGTCACTTTTAAAGGGATGGCGATGTTCAAGTCAGTTTTAAAGGGATGGCGATGTTCAAGTCACTTTTAAAGGGGCTGCAGTGTTCAAGTCACTTTTAAAGGGGCGGCAATGTTCAAGTCACTTTTAAAGGGATGGCGATGTTCTACTCTTTGACTGTTTTGATATTAAATGTTATTTTTGATGGTTCTTATGACTATGATAACTAATAATTGTATTTTAGAACTGTGGGATTACATGATTTAATTGTTATCTTGCAGGAAATGTTGGAGAAGGAGTACGACCGCAGAAGGTCAAGGGGCGAAAAGCAGGCCATAGTGCGGAGAATTGCTTTCCATCTGTGGCAGAAGCATGGGTGCACTCATCGGAAGGATGCGATTCTAAAAAAGTGGTCAGATCTGAAGCGCCACAGGATGGATCTGATCACTAAGATCAGAGATAAATCTTTTCCAGGTACAATACTTATTTGCATAACTGAGCAGATAGATAACAATATGTTGGTGAGAGAAATAAGTATTTTAACCCTTTACAATAAATCACTTAGTACAGTGGTGTTGAACTGATGGGAAAGGGTGCTAAAGGTGGCAATATGAGACCTCTTTCTGGGCCACATATGTTTTTTGACTTTACCCAGTTGACTTTGGCCCCTGAAGCTTGTCCAAACTCCTCGCACGTCTGGACGAGTGTAGACAACAAGCATCGATCAGGACAATTAGGCCACACGCCCAAATGAAGTCATAGACTCGAATCACTCTTGTTCCCTGGGGAGTGGCCCAACACCCAATAGCAGCAGTGAGTTGAAGCTGAACTTAATCAACGATGCTCAAAGGCAGAGTGCAGGGGGTACCCACAGGGTCCTGGGCCGGCAGGTCAAGGCAGACACTGATGATACTACACTTGATCTAAGCCAAAAGGAGAAGAAAGATAGGTGTAGTTAATTATTATGCCATCCAGACACTACCATAGATTAATTTGTGTACCTTTAACTGTAATTTGGCGTTACTTGTTTATCTTGGCATTTTTAAAAAATTTGGTCATCATCATTACAGATGCTCCGCTTCCCAAAGTGAGAGCCAAGCTCTCTAAAAAGAAGAAGGCGGTGGAGGTGGAGGAGGAGACAGACCACTCGGACGAGGAGGAGCAGGAAGAGGCAGGGCCATCAGGCTATCGGGCCCATAGCCCACCTGCTGCAGTGGAGGAGGGTGATGACTCTGAGGAGGCAGAAGAGGAGATGGTCACTACCCCCGACAAGAAGGTAAATGGATGATGTGGATATTTTTATTTATTCAGTGTCCCAGAAAGCTAATGTTACGGGTGGGAGTACTGATTTCCATAACGTATCTAACTGACACATACATTTTTGGAAGTACGATATAACAAGCATGCAATATATACATTTTTGTAAGAATATATTTTAACAAACTATATTATTTTTTAAATGAAGAAAATATAATAAAACAGGCAACAAATAAAGTACAACACATAACAGTAATATAAAAAATAAACACTAAAAAGTAATTGATCAACATCAAAACCATTAACGTAACTACTAAGTCAATAACCCAAAACTAAAAGGAACTATTATTAATCCTACCTAAACCAATATATAACAGATTTCAAGAAAAAATATCATCTGCTTTATATAACAATTAATGATTGTATTTTAATGTACATTTCAAATTTTATTTCATTTATTTTACAGCTGACAACATCATGTTAAAAAAATAAAAACAATGGGAAGGAAGCACCAGCTGCGAATGCAGCAGTTCAGGGAGCAGCAAACCAGGAAGATGAGGCAGCTCAAGATGCAGTTCTCCCACCAAATGCGAGCCATGGAGGAGGCTCATCTTAAGGACATCGATGATCTGCTGGAGGAGCAGAGAAAAATTAAAAATTACCCTAATTTTTTTGGTTATTTATATATTTATGTTAAAAATAATTCTATTTTGTTAAAGATTATTTTATAAAACTATAATGTTAAATCAAATTTATTGCGTTTTGTTTGATTGGAAACAAAGGGTACAGATAGTGTTGCCCATATTAATAATTATTTTTCATTACTGTAATCTTTCAAGGGTTTCAAGTTCAACTGGTTTATGTGCTAGATCTGGTAAGGTTTCTGGTAAGGCTGTAAAACACACCCGGAAAGGGCTAGAGGGCTGCAAAAGGCAGCAAAATGTAGGTAAATCCCCTGCAAACAAATGTAGATAGGGAAATGATGAGTTAACATAAAATAAATAAAAATTAAAAAATATTAATTGGAGTGAGGTCCCATAGCACAGAATCAGGCTTCAAGTCACCCACCAATGGAGAAGGTCACTTACTATTATTTCGACCCCAGCACCCAGACAAAGGAGAGAGGTCCCACAGCAGAGAATCTGGCATCATATCAACCACCACAGGAGTAGGCCACCATTTAGTTACTTTGACCCCTTCACCCAGACAGAGGAGAGAGGCCACAGAGCACATATTCAGGGATCATATCAACCACCGCAAGAGAAGGACACTTTTAGATACTTTGACCCCTGCACCCAGGAAGAGGAGAGAGGCCACACCGCACATATTCAGGCATCATATCAACCACCGCAAGAGAAGGACACTTTTAGATACTTTGACCCCTGCACGCAGGAAGAGGAGAGAGGTTCCACAGCAGAGAATCAGGCATAATATCAACCACCATAGGAGAAGCCACCATAAAGTTACTTTGACCCCTTCACCCAAACAGAGGAGAGAGGCCCCACAGCACATATTCAGGCATCATATCAACCACCGCAAGAGAAGAACACTTTTACATACTTTGACCCCTGCACCCAGGAAGAGGAGAGAGGTCCCACAGCACAAATTCAGGCATCATATCACACACCACAGGAGAAGGCCTCTTTCAGTGACTTAGGCCTTTAGACCCAGACAGAGGAGAGAGGTCAGAGATTAGCTTCATATCCTCCAGCACAGCAGAAGACCGCTTTATTTGACTAAGGCCTCAGCACCCAGACAGAGGACAGAGGTAGCATGGCAGAGGTTATGGCTTTATGTCACCCGATAGTTTAACAGGCCACTTTCATCTAGTTAGGCCCCGGCGCCCAGACAGAGGAGAGTTTCATTCAACTGTGGGTTACATAAAATTTGTATTAAATAAAGAAGTGGCCCGTAGTACAACAAGACATGTTTTAGGCAGTTATTAAGGACTACTCTGCACAAGGGAGGGACAGGTCCTGTGGGATCCATGCCTGGTTCATCTTTATGAACGTCAGCTTGTCCACATTGGCTGTGGACAGGCGGCTGCGCTTGTCAGTAATGACGCCCCCCGCCGTGCTGAATAAGCGTTCTGATAAAACGCTGGCCGCCGGGCAGGAAAGCACCTCCAAGGCATAACATGCTAACTCTGGCCACGTGGACAATTTTGAAACCCAGAAGTTGAATGGGGCCGAACCGTCCGTCAGTACGTGGAGGGGTGTGCAGACATACTGTTCAACCATGTTAGTAAAATTCTGCCTCCTGCTAACACGTTCCGTATCAGGTGGTGGGGCAGTTAGCTGTGGCGTGGAGACAAAACTTGTCCACATTTCTGCCATGCTAACCCTGCCCTCAGAGGAGCTGGCCGTGACACTGCTGCGTGGGCGACCTCTAGCTCCTCCTCTGCCTTGGCCTTGGCCTTCCACCTCTTCCCCTGTGACAGTTGGGAATGCTCTCAGGAGCGCGTCTACCAGCGTGCGCTTGTACTCGCGCATCTTCCTATCACGCTCCAGTGCAGGAAGTAAAGTGGGCACATTGTCTTTGTACTGGGGATCCAGCAGGGTGGCAACCCAGTAGTCAGCACACATTAAAATGTGGGCAACTCTGCTGTCGTTGTGCAGGCACTGCAGCATGTAATCGCTCATGTGTGCCAGGCTCCCCAGAGGTAAGGACAAGCTGTCCTCTGTGGGAGGCGTATCGTCATCGTCCACCTTATCCCCCCAGCCACGCACTAGTGATGGGCCTGAGCTGTGTGGGCTGCCACCCCGCTGTGAACCTGCTTCATCCTCGTCCTCCTCCACCTCCTCCTCATCCTCCTCGTCCTCCATTAGAGAGCCTTGGCTGGCGACTTGTGAACCTGCCCTCTGCTGCTTCAAAAAACCTCCCTCTGAGCTACTTCTAACAGACTGGCCGGAAAGTCTTAGAAACGAGCCCTCCTCCTCCTCCTCCACCTGGGCCACCTCCTCTTCCATCATTGCCCTAAGCGTTTTCTCTAGGAGACATAGAATTGGTATTGTAACGCTGATAACAGTGTCATCGCCACTGACCATGTTGGTGGAGTACTCAAAGCAGTGCAGCAGGGCACACAGGTCTCGCATGGAGACCCAATCATTGGTGGTGTAGTGGTGCCGTTCCGCAGTACGACTGACGCGAGCGTGCTGCAGCTGAAACTCCACTATGGCCTGCTGCTGCTCGCACAGTCTCTCCAGCATGTGCAAGGTGGAGTTCCACCGGGTGGGCACGTCGCATATGAGGCGGTGAGCAGGAAGGGCGAAGTTCCGCTGTAGCGCAGACAGGCGAGCAGCGGCAGGATGTGAACGCCGGAAGCGTGCACAGACGGCCCGCACTTTATGCAGCAGCTCTGACATGTTGGGGTAGTGGTGAATGAACCTCTGCACCACCAAATTCAGCACATGCGCCAGGCAAGGGATGTGCGTCAAACCGGCTAGTCCCAGAGCTGCCACGAGATTTCGCCCATTATCACATACCACCAGGCCTGGCTTGAGGCCCACCGGCAGCAACCACTCGTCCGTCTGTTGTTCAATACCCCGCCACAACTCCTGCGCGGTGTGGGGCCTGTCCCCCAAATATAAGAGTTTCAGAATGGCCTGCTGACGTTTACCCCGGGCTGTGCTGAAGTTGGTGGTGAAGGTGTGTGGCTGACAGGATGAGCTGGTGGAAGCAGTGGAGGAGGAAGCCGAGTAGGAGGAGGAGGCTACAGGAGGCAGAGAATGATGCCCTGCGATCCTAGGTGGCGGAAGGACGTGCGCCAAGGAACTCTCCGCCTGGGGCCCAGCCGCCACTACATTCACCCAGTGTGCAGTTAGTGAGATATAGCGTCCTTGGCCGTGCTTACTGGTCCACGTATCTGTGGTTAGGTGGACCTTGGCACAAATGGCGTTGCGCAGTGCACACTTGATTTTATCAGACACTTGTATGTGCAGGGAAGGCACGGCTGTCTTGGAGAAGTAGTGGCGGCTGGGAACCACATACTGGGGGACAGCCATGGCCATCAGCTGTTTGAAGCTGTCTGTGTCCACCAGCCGGAATGACAGCATTTCAAAGGCCAGTAGTTTAGAAATGCTGGCATTCAGGCCAAGGGCTCGAGGGTGACTAGGTGGGAATTTGCGCTTCCTCTCAAAGGTTTGAGAGATGGAGAGCTGAACGCTGCTGTGTGAAATAGTGGAGACGCTAGGTGACGGTGGCGGTGGTGGTGGTGGTGTCGGTGGCACATCCTCTGTTTGCTGCTCGGCAGGTGGCAACATTCCTCTCGAGGCGGAAGCCGAGGCAGCAGCGGTAGAGGTAGCAGGGGAGCCTGAGCGTGTTCCTTGTTTTTGAGGTGTGCACTCCACTGCAGTTCATGCTTTGCATGTAGATGCCTGATCATGCAGGTGGTGCTCAAGTTAAGAACGTTAATGCCTCGCCTCAGGGTCTGATGGCACAGCGTGCAAACCACTCTGGTCTTGTCCTCAGCACATTGTTTGAAGAAGTGCCATGCCAGGGAACTCCTTGAAGATGCCTTTGGGGTGCTGGGTCCCTGTTGGCGCTGGCCAATAGCAGGCGAACTCTCTGGACGGCGGCTGTTCTGCTTTTGCCCCCTGCTCCCTCTTTGGCTTCGCTGTTGTCTCGGTCTCACCACTGCCTCTTCCTCTGAACTATTTAAGTCAGCGGCACGACCTTAAGTCCATGTGGGGTCTAAGACCTCATCGTTCTCTGCATCGTCTTCCACCCAGTCTTTCTCCCTGACCTCCTCCTGTTCAGTCTGCACAATGCAATAAGACGCGGCAGTGGGCACCTGTGTTTCGTCATCATCAGAGACTGGGTGACTCTGCTGTGGTGGTATTCCCATGTCGTCATCATCTGGATACATAAGTGGTTGTGCGTCAGTGCATGGTATGTCTTCCACCGCTAGGGAAGGGCTAGGTGGACGCCCCTGGGAACCCCTGCCAGCAGAGTCTTCAAACAGAAGAAGAGACTGCTGCATAACTTGAGGCTCGGACAGTTTCCCTGATATGCATGGGGGTGATGTGACAGACTGATGGGCTTGGTTTTCCGGTGTCACCTGTGCGCTTTCCGCAGAAGACTGGGTGGAAGACAATGTGGTGAACGTGCTGGAAGCACTGTCTGCCACCCAATCGACTAATGCCTGTACCTGCTCAGGCCTTACCATCCTCATAACGGCATTGGGCCCCACCAAATATCGCTGTAAATTCTGCCGGCTACTTGAGGGAGTTGGTTCACTACTTTGTGCGCCTGAGGCCGAACGGCCACGTCCTCTGCCAGCAACAGAGGCTCCACGGACACCACCACGACCGCGTCCTCGTCCCTTAATAGAATGTTTTCTCATTGTTGCGATTCAACTCGCACCACAATAAAATATATTATTTTTTAGCCCCAAAATTCCCACACTGGAAGATATACCGTAATTCCTTTTTCCGGTATTAATTACAAGAAAACTGCTGCAAATTGGACACCAGAATTTTTTAAATGCTACTTATGTTAAATGAATTCCCACAGTGGGAGAACTATTTCCTTTTCAAAGGAGTAACAACGTGCGGCCTACTATTTCGGGTGTCACCAACACCAGATTGATTAAATTGGCCTTTTTGGAACCAAAATGACAACACTGGACACTATAATGCCTTTTTCTGGTATTAATTACAAGAGGACTGCTGCAAATTGGACACCAGAATTTTTAAATGCTACTTATGTTAAATGAATTCCCACAGTGGGAGAACTATTTCCTTTTCAAAGGAGTAACAACGTGCGGCCTACTATTTCGGGTGTCACCAACACCAGATTGATTAAATTGGCCTTTTGGAACCAAAATGACAACACTGGACACTATAATGCCTTTTTCTGGTATTAATTACAAGAGGACTGCTGCAAATTGGACACCAGAATTTTTTAAATGCTACTTATGTTATGTTAAATGAATTCCCACAGTGGGAGAACTATTTCCTTTTCAAAGGAGTAACAACGTGCGGCCTACTATTTCGGGTGTCACCAACACCAGATTGATTTAATTGGCCTTTTGGAACCAAAATGACAACACTGGACACTATAATGCCTTTTTCTGGTATTAATTACAAGAGGACTGCTGCAAATTGGACACCAGAATTTTTTAAATGCTACTTATGTTAAATGAATTCCCACAGTGGGAGAACTATTTCCTTTTAAAGGAGTAACAACGTGCGGCCTACTATTTCGGGTGTCACCAACACCAGATTGATTAAATTGGCCTTTTGGAACCAAAATGACAACACTGGACACTATAATGCCTTTTTCTGGTATTAATTACAAGAGGACTGCTGCAAATTGGACACCAGAATTTTTTAAATGCTACTTATGTTAAATGAATTCCCACAGTGGGAGAACTATTTCCTTTTAAAGGAGTAACAACGTGCGGCCTACTATTTCGGGTGTCACCAACACCAGATTGATTAAATTGGCCTTTTGGAACCAAAATGACAACACTGGACACTATAATGCCTTTTTCTGGTATTAATTACAAGAAGGCTGCTGCAAATTGGACACCAGAATTTTTGAAATGCTACTTATGTTAAATGAATTCCCACAGTGGGAGAACTATTTCCTTTTCAAAGGAGTAACAACGTGCGGCCTACTATTTCAGGTGTCACCAACACCAGATTGATTAAATTGCCCTTTTTGAACCAAAATGACAACACTGGACACTATAATGCCTTTTTCTGGTATTAATTACAAGAGGACTGCTGGTATTTCAGAACACCGGAATTTTTAAAATGCTCGTTTTGGTACATAAATTGCCCACACTGGGAGAATTATTGCCTAAACCTTTTTACAGTATTATTTACTGAAGGAGTGCTTCTTCTGGTCTAACACCAGAATTATGTTTGTTACAGGGAAAGATTTTTTAATTTATATTTCTGGCAAAAAAAAAAAAATTTAATTTCTGGCTGACAGTATTGGACCTGGCTGTAGTGACACTGGCTAGCCTAGCTGGAACAGCACATTCATGGGATTTGCTATCCAAGTGGGTTACTTTCAGTTTCACCACTGATATATTAAATATATTGGCAGTTAGTAGGGGTGACACAAGCACAGCCAAACCCCTGATGTAGTATATCTATGAAAAATCGACTATTACATGAGATTAATGGACGCGGTGGCAGCTTTTGCTGGCGCACCACAAGTCCCAAAATGGCCGCCGCCTATCAGCCCAGTAACATGTGCCAGAAAATGGTCTGCCCAGCCAGAAAAAAATTGACTTTGACTGAGCAGCTGAATCGCTGTTGTTCTGTGTCACAGGAGTAGATTTTTCAATTCTTTGGAGCTTTTCTTTGGACTCTGTGGCAGCTTGAGCTGGCGCACCACAGGTCCCAAAATGGCCGCCGCCGGTCAGCCCAGTTACATGTGCCGGTAAAAATCGATCTGGCCAGTGTAAAAAAATAAACTTTCAGTGAACAGCTCAGCTGAGTTGTTTTGATTCACTGGTGTAGATCTTTCACTTCTTCTCAGGTTTTTTTCCTCGATTATTCCCTGCCTATCTCGCCCTCACAGCAGCTGCATCTATCCCTGCTCTATTCACATCGGGAGTGAGCACGTCCCGACGTGCGCACAAGCTTATAAAGAGGCTGAGTCACATGCTGCACTTGGCCAATCACAGCCTTGCCAATAGTAGGCATGGCTGTGATGGCATCTTAGGGCAAGTAGTATGATGCATGTTGATTGGCTGCTTTGCAGCCTTTCAAAATGCGCCACAAAAATGACGAACTATAAAACCGAACCCGAAATTTTATGAAAATGTTCGGGTTCGGGTCGTGTCACGAACACCCCAAAATTCTGTACGGACCGGAACTATTCTCGAAATGTGCGCTCAACAACACTAGTGCTATTAGTATCCCACTCTTAAGTTCTAATCGCATTCGATTTTAACGTATGCTTTTTTTTTTTGACAGGCATCGCATTCTATTTTAACTTACTGCTGATGCCTGGCAAAAAAAAAAAAATGCATAAGTTAACATCAAATGCGATTAGAACTTAAGAGTGGGATACGAATAGCACTGCGTGCTAGAACAGCACGCACACGATTATTCAAATTTTGCATTATCGCGATACAAAACCAAACAGTAAAGTTAAAATCGAATGCAATTAGAACGTGTAGTGTGATGCGATTTATTTGAGTTCTAAGAATCGCATTGCGATTTCTGCTTCAGCCGGATTCCGTGCTAATGGAGCGTCTACATCACCATGGGAAAAATGCTAGAATGTACTGTCGGATTTGAGAAGTTGAAATCGCAATGCGATTAAGCAAATATATAAGAATCGCATTGCGATTTCAACGTAATTCAAACATCCGACAGTACATTCTACTGGAGGAGGCGTTCCCATGGTGATCGGTAGCTCAAAGTTGTAATCGCAATGCGATTTCAGCTTTAAGCCTGTACTATTCTGCTATATAGTACTTTCAAAATGCGCCGAGAGAACATGCCGAACTCCGAACCCGAACCCGAACTTTTTTGAAAATGTCCGGGTTCGGGTCCATGTCACGGACACCCCAAAATTCGGTACGAACCCGAACTATTCTCAAACTGTTCGCTCAACACTAATCAATACTAGTTTTTTTTTTTTGCTATATCCTACATCAGGGGTTTGGCTGTGCTAATTGTCACCCCTAGAAACTCAGGATAGCAATTTCTATATTTTATTAAGGGGTTAAATACAATTGCCAAAATACCAATCCCCTAAATCTGGAGTTCCAGCTTTGGCTAGCCAAGTATAATACTGTCTGCTGTTTGGCAAAGAATAGATTATTTTCTGTGGTGAAATTCAATTGCCAAAATAGCAATCCCATAAATCTGGTGTCCCAGCACTGGCTAGCAAACTATATTAGTGTCCGCCAAAACATATATTTTGTTCTGGGGTGAAATTCAATTGCCAAAATAGCAATACCATAAATCTGGTGTCACAGCTGTGGCTGGCAAACTATAATAGTGTCCGCCAAAACATAGATTTTGTTCTGGGGTGAAATTCAATTGGCAAAATAGCAATCCCCTAAATCTGGTGTCCCAGCACTGACTGGCAAAGTATAATATTGTCCGCCAAAACATATATTTTGTTCTGGGGTGAAATTCAATTGCCAAAATAGCAATACTATAAATCAGTGGTTTCAGCTGTGGCTGGCCAAGTTTCATAGTGTCCTGCAAAGGATATATTTTTTTCTGGGGTGAAATTCAATTGCCAAACTAGCAATACCATAAATCAGTGGTTTTAGCAGTGGCTGGCCAAGTTTCATAGTGTCTTGCAAATTATATATTTTGTTCTGGGGTGAAATTCAATTGCCAAAATAGCAATACCATAAATCTGGTGTCACAGCTGTGGCTGTGTAAGCCGTGTAACGGGGTGGGCTCCTAGGATACAGCGAAGTCACAGACCAGAAAAGCAACACTGACACCAGCTTAATATGCAGGAACAGAAACTTTACTTATGCAAAAAGTAATATCACAAACATGACCAGAACAATGCAAACATGCATAGAAAAACACTATATCCCAGACCCACAGTCAATGTCCCTGCCTTATGGACAGGCCTAGCCGATGGCAGACACAGCAGAGTCTTCAAGTCGTGCTGTGCCGCTACAGAGGACACCCCCTAGCCGGTGGCAGACGCAGCAGAGCCTGCGATGCAAGTCGATAACTGCGCTGCAGTCCCGTACAGAAAAGCCTAGCAAAACTATACATTCCTAACTAACTAACTGACTAATGCAAGGGCCTAGGCTAGTCTCTGTAACTTCAGGCGCCACACAATATATTGCAATCCGTAACCGGGTGCACTGACCTGTGTCCGTTCTGGGCCCGAGGATGCAGCCTACCAGGGATGGCCACTGATCTCTCAGCAACCGTGCAGCCTAGCTTGATGGTGAGGCCTTCTATACACACACTGAACTGATCTTCCTGGGACCACCACTCTTCCAAAAGAGCTGGATATATCAAAATAGCAATCCCCTAAATCTGGTGTCCCAGCACTGGCTGGCAAACTATAATAGTGTCCGCCAAAACATATATTTTGTTCTGGGGTGAAAATCAATTGCCAAAATAGCAATACCATAAATCAGTGGTTTTAGCTGTGGCTGGCCAAGTTTCATAGTGTCCTGCAAAGGACATATTTTGTTCTTGGGTGAAATTCAATTGCCAAAATAGCAATACCATAAATCAGTGATTTCAGCTCTGGCTGGCAAACTATAATAGTGTCCGCCAAAACATATATTTTGTTCAGGGGTGAAATTCAATTGCCAAAATAGCAATACCATAAATCTGGTGTCACATCTGTGGCTGGCAAAGTATAATAGTGTCCGCCAAAACATATATTTTGTTCTGGGGTGAAATTCAATTGCCGAAATAGCAATACCATAAATCTGGTGTCACAGCTGTGGCTGGCAAACTATAATAGTGTCCGCCAAAACATATATTTTGTTCTGGGGTGAAATTCAATTGCCAAAATAGCAATACTATAAATCTGGTGTCACAGCTGTGGCTGGCAAACTATAACAGTGTCCGCCAAAATATATATTTTGTTCTGGGGTGAAATTCAATTACCAAAATAGCAATCCCCTAAATCTGGTGTCCCAGCACTGGCTGGCAAAGTATAATAGTGTCAGCCAAAACATATATTTTGTTCTGGGGTGAAATTCAATTGCCAAAATAGCAATACTATAAATCAATGGTTTCAGCTGTGGCTGGCCAAGTTTCATAGTGTCCTGCAAAGGATATATTTTTTTCTGTGGTGAAATTCAATTGCCAAACTAGCAATACCATAAATCAGTGGTTTTAGCAGTGGCTGGCCAAGTTTCATAGTGTCTTGCAAATTATATATTTTGTTCTGGGGTGAAATTTAATTGCCAAAATAGCAATACTATAAATCAATGGTTTCAGCTGTGGCTGGCCAAGTTTCATAGTGTCCTGCAAAGGATATATTTTTTTCTGAGGTGAAATTCAATTGCCAAACTAGCAATACCATAAATCAGTGGTTTTAGCAGTGGCTGGCCAAGTTTCATAGTGTCTTGCAAATTATATATTTTGTTCTGGGGTGAAATTCAATTGCCAAAATAGCAATACCATAAATCTGGTGTCACAGCTGTGGCTGTGTAAGCCGTGTAACGGGGTGGGCTCCCAGGATACAGCGAAGTCACAGACCAGAAAAGCGACACTGACACCAGCTTAATATGCAGGAACAGAAACTTTACTTATGCAAAAAGTAATATCACAAACATGAACAGGACAATGCAAACATGCATAGAAAAACACTATATCCCAAACCCACAGTCAATGTCCCTGCCTTATGGACAGGCTTAGCCGATGGCGGACACAGCAGAGCCTTCAAGTCGTGCTTTGCCGCTACAGAGGACACCCCCTAGCCGGTGGCAGACGCAGCAGAGCCTGCGATGCAAGTCGATAACTGCGCTGCAGTCAAGTACAGAAAGGCCTAGCAAAACTATACATTCCTAACTAACTGACTAATGCAAGGGCCTAGGCTAGTCTCTGTAACTTCAGGCGCCACACAATATATTGCAATCCGTAACCAGGTGCACTGACCTGTGTCCGTTCTGGGCCCGAGGATGCAGCCTACCAGGGATGGCCACTGATCTCTCAGCAACCGTGCAGCCAAGCTTGATGGTGAGGCCTTCTATACACACACTGAACTGATCTTCCTGGGACCAGCACTCTTCCAAAAGAGCTGGATATATCAAAATAGCAATCCCCTAAATCTGGTGTCCCAGCACTGGCTGGCAAACTATAATAGTGTCCGCCAAAACATATATTTTGTTCTGGGGTGAAAATCAATTGCCAAAATAGCAATACCATAAATCAGTGGTTTTAGCTGTGGCTGGCCAAGTTTCATAGTGTCCTGCAAAGGATATATTTTGTTCTGGGGTGAAATTCAATTGCCAAAATAGCAATACCATAAATCAGTGATTTCAGCTCTGGCTGGCAAACTATAATAGTGTCCGCCAAAACATATATTTTGTTCAGGGGTGAAATTCAATTGCCAAAATAGCAATACCATAAATCTGGTGTCACATCTGTGGCTGGCAAAGTATAATAGTGTCCGCCAAAACATATATTTTGTTCTGGGGTGAAATTCAATTGCCGAAATAGCAATACCATAAATCTGGTGTCACAGCTGTGCTGGCAAACTATAATAGTGTCCGCCAAAACATATATTTTGTTCTGTGGTGAAATTCAATTGCCAAAATAGCAATACCATAAATCTGGTGTCCCAGCACTGGCTGGCAAACTATAATATTGTCCGCCAAAACATATATTTTGTCCTGGGGTGAAATTCAATCGCCAAAATAGCAATACCATAAATCAGTGGTTTCAGCTGTGGCTGGCCAAGTTTCATAGTGTCCTGCAAATTATATATTTTGTTCTGGGGTGAAATTAAATTGCCAAAATAGCAATACCCTGAATCTGGTGTTCCAGCTGTTGCAGGCCTAGTTTAAATCTGTCTGTAACAGGGTATATTTTGTTCTGGGGTGAAATTCAATTGCCAAAATAGTAATACCATAAATCAGTGGTTTCAGCTGTGGCTGGCCAAGTTTCAAAGTGTACTGCAAAGGATACATTTTGTTCTGGGGTAAAATTCAATTGCCAAAATAGCAATACCATAAATCTGGTGTCACAGCTGTGGCTAGCAAAATATAATAGTGTCCGCAAAAACATATATTTTGTTCTGGGGTAAAATTAAATTACCAAAATAGCAATCCCCTAAATCTGGTGTCCAAGCACTAGCTGGCAAACTATAATAGTGTCCGCCAAAACATATATTTTATTCTGGGGTGAAATTCAATTGCCAAAATAGCAATACCATAAATCAGTGGTTTCAGCTGTGGCTGGCCAAGTTTCATAGTGTCCTGCAAAAGGATAGATTTTGTTCTGGGGTGAAATTCAATTGCCAAAATAGCAATTCCATAAATCAGTGGTTTCAGCTCTGGCTGGCAAACTATAATAGTGTCCGCCAAAACATATTTTTTGTTCTGGGGTGAAATTGAATTGCCAAAATGGCAATACCATAAATCAGTGGTTTCAGCTGTGGCTGGCCAAGTTTCATAGTGTCCTGCAAATTATATATTTTGTTCTGGGGTGAAATTCAATTGCCAAAATAGCAATACCCTGAATCTGGTGTTCCAGCTGTTGCAGGCCTAGTTTAAATCTGTCCATAAAAGGATACCTTTCATCCAGAGCCTAAATACTAGCCCTAAAAGAGATATTCCCCTAAATCAGTGGTTACTGCTGTGCCTGGATTAGTGTAATACGCTACATAAATAAATAGGCAGATAGTGTTAGATAGTGTTAGGTGCCTGTAAAAAAGGCCTGAATTTGAAATCAATACATTAGGCCAAATATTTTTTTTCTTATTGTGGTGCTTGGTGAACGGTAAAAATGAGGAAAACATCTAGTAAGGACCCGGACGCGGTCGTGGTGGTGTTTGTGTACCCTCTGGTGCTAGGAGAGGACGTGGCCATTCTGCCACAGCCACACGTCCTAGTGAACCAACTACCTCAGGTTCCAGTACCCGCCAGAATTTACAGCAATATTTGGTGGGGCGCAATGCCGTTCTAAGGATGGTAAGGCCTGAGCAGGTACAGGCGCTAGTCAATTGGGTGGCCGACAGTGGATCCAGCACGTTCACAAAGCGCACTGGTCGCGCCTGAAAACCAAGCCCATCAGTCTGTCACATCACCCCCATGCATATCAGGGAAACTGTCTGAGCCTCAAGTTATGCAGCAGTCTCTTATGCTGTTTGATGACTCTGCTGGCAGGGTTTCCCAAGGGAATCCACCTAGCCCTTCCCCAGTGGTGGAAGACATAGAATGCACTGATGCACAACCACTGATGTTTCTTGATGATGAGGACATGGGAATACCATCTCATCGCAGTCCACACGTCTCTGATGATGACAAAACACAAGTGCCAACTGCTGCGTCTTTCTGCAGTGTGCAGACCGAACAGGAGGTCAGGGAGGAAGACTGTGTGGAAGACGATGCAGGGGACGATGAGGTCCTAGACCCCACATGGAATG
This sequence comes from Bufotes viridis, assembly GCA_033119425.1. Taxonomy (NCBI): domain Eukaryota; kingdom Metazoa; phylum Chordata; class Amphibia; order Anura; family Bufonidae; genus Bufotes; species Bufotes viridis. The sequence continues at coordinate 409,950,142 of CM065589.1, read as the reverse complement.
AAGGTCGTGCCACTGACTTTCATAGTTCAGAGGAAGAGGCAGTGGTGAGACCGAGCCAACAGCGTAGCAAAAGAGGGAGCAGGGGGCAAAAGCAGAACGGCTGCCTCCAAGAGAGTTCGCCTGCTACTGGCCACCGCCACCAGGGACCGAGCACCCCAAATGCAGCTTCAAGGAGTTCCCTGGCATGGCACTTCTTTAAACAATGTGCTGACGACAAGACCCGAGTGGTTTGCATGCTGTGCCATCAAAGCCTGAAGTGAGGCATTAACGTTCTGAACCTTAGCACAACCTGCATGACCAGGCATCTACATGCAAAGGATGAACTGCAGTGGAGTAAACACCTTAAAAGCAAGGAACTCACTCTGGCTCCCCCTGCTCCCTCTTCTGCTGCTGCCTCGACCTCTTCCTCCGCCTCGGGAGGAATGTTGGCACCTGCCGCCCAACAAACAGACGATGTGCCACCGACACCACCACCTGTGTCATCAAGCATCTCCACCATGTCACACGGCAGCGTTCAGCTCTCCATCTCACAAACATTGGAGAGAAAGTGTAAATTCCCACCCAGCCACTATCAAGCCCTGGGCCTGAATGCCAGCATTTCTAAACTATTGGCCTTTGAAATGCTATCATTCTTGCTGGTGGACACAGACAGCTTCAAACAGCTGATGTCCATGGCTGTCCCACAGTATGTTCTTCCCAGCCGCCACTACTTCTCCAAGACAGCCGTGCCTTCACTGCACAACCAACTATCCAATAAAATCAAGTGTGCACTGCGCAACGCCATCTGTGGCAAGGTCCACCTAACCACAGATACGTGGACCAGTAAGCACGGCCAGGGACGCTATATCTCCCTAACTGCACACTGGGTAAATGTAGTGGCGGCTGGGCCCCAGGCAGAGAGTTCCTTGGCGCACGTCCTTCCGCCGCCAAGGATCGCAGGGCATCATTCTTTGCCTCCTGTAGCCTCCTCCTCCTACTCGGCTTCCTCCTCCTCTGCTTCCACCAGCTCATCCAGTCAGCCACACACCTTCACCACCAACTTCAGCACAGCCCGGAGTAAACGTCAGCAGGCCATTCTGAAACTCATATGTTTGGGGGACAGGCCCCACACCGCGCAGGAGTTGTGGCGGGGTATTGAACAACAGACCGACGTGTGGTTTCTGCCGGTGGGCCTGAAGCCCGGCCTGATGGTGTGCGATAATGGGCGAAATCTCGTCGCAGCTCTCGGACTAGCCGATTTGACGCACATCCCTTGACTTTCGCATGTTCTAAATTTGGTGGTGCAGAATTTCATTTAAAACTACCCCGACATGTCAGAGCTGCTGCATAAAGTGCGGGCCGTCTGTGCGCGCTTCCGGCGTTCACAGACTGCCGCTGCTTGCCTCTCTGCAGTACAGCGGAACTTCGGCCTTCCCGCTCACCGCCTCATATGCGACGTGCCCACCAGGTGGAACTCCACCTTGCACATGCTGGAGAGACTGTGCGAGCAGCAGCAGGCCATAGTGGAGTTTCAGCTGCAGCACGCACGCGTCAGTCGCACTGCGGAACAGCACCACTTCACCACCAATGATTGGGCCTCCATGCGAGACCTGTGTGCCCTGTTGCGCTGTTTCGAGTACTCCACCAACATGGCCAGTGGTGATGACACCGTTATCAGCGTTACAATACCACTTCTATAAGAGGAGGTGGCCCAGGAGGAGGAGGAGGATGAGGGGTCATTTTTACCACTTTCAGGCCAGTCTGTTCGAAGTGGCTCAGAGGGAGGTTTTTTGCAACAGCAGAGGCCAGGTACAAATGTGGCCAGCCAGGGCCCACTACTGGAGGATGAGGAGGATGAGGAGGAGGTGGAGGAGTATGAGGATGAAGCAGGTTCACAGCGGGGTGGCACCCGACACAGCTCAGGCCCATCACTGGTGCGTGGCTGGGGGGATACGGAGGAGGATGACGATACGCCTCCCACAGAGGACAGCTTGTCCTTACCTCTGGGGAGCCTGGAACACATGAGCGACTACATGCTGCAGTGCCTGCGCAACGACAGCAGAGTTGCCCACATTTTATCGTGTGCGGACTACTGGGTTGCCACCCTGCTGGATCCCCGGTACAAAGACAATGTGCCCACCTTACTTCCTGCACTGGAGCGTGATAGGAAGATGCGCGAGTACATGCGCACGCTGGTAGACGTGCTCCTGAGAGCATTCCCAAATGTCACAGGGGAACAGGTGGAAGCGCAAGGCGAAGGCAGAGGAGGAGCAAGAGGTCGCCAACGCAGCAGTGTCACGGCCAGCTCCTCTGAGGGCAGGGTTAGCATGGCAGAAATGTTGAAAAGTTTTGTCTCCACGCCACAGCTAACTGCACCACCACCTGATACGGAACGTGTTAGCAGGAGGCAGCATTTCACTAACATGGTTGAACAGTACGTCTGCACACCCCTCCACGTACAGACTGATGGTTCGGCCCCTTTCAACTTCTGGGTCTCCAAATTGGCCACGTCGCCAGATTTAGCATTTTATGCCTTGGAGGTGCTGGCCTGCCCGGCGGCCAGCGTTTTGTCTGAACGTGTATTCAGCACGGCAGGGGGCGTCATTACTGACAAACGCAGCCGCCTGTCCACAGCCAACGTGGACAAGCTGACGTTCATAAAAATGAAACAGGCATGGATCCCACAGGACCTGTGCCTCCCTTGTGCAGAATAGACATTTATAACTGCCTCCCCCTCAACCATGTATTCTTGAACTCCGAGGCACTTCTTTATTGAATTCTAATTTTTTTTACTTTACCATGATCTTGCGGTGCAACCCAAAGTTGAATGAACCTCTCCTCTGTCTGGGTGCTGGGCCGAAATAACTGAAAGTTGCCTTCTCTAGTGGTGAGTGAAATGACGCATGATTCCTTGCTGTGGGACCTCTCTCCTCTGTCTGGGTGCTGGGCCGAAATAACTGAAAGTGGCCTTCTCCAGTGGTGGGTGATATGATGCATGATTCCTTGCTGTGGGACCTCTCTCCTCTGTCTGGGTGCTGGGGCCGAAATAAATGAAAGTGGCCTTCTCCAGTGGTGGGTGAAATGACGCATGATTCTCTGCTATAGGACCTCTCTCCAATTGATATTGGTTAATTTTTTATTTATTCTATTTTATTTTAATTCATTTCCCTATCCACATTTGTTTGCAGGGCATTTACCTACATTTTGCTGCCTTTTGCAGCCCTCTAGCCCTTTCCTGGACTATTTTACAGCCTTTTTAGTGCCCAAAAGTTCGGTACCCATTGACTTCAATGGGATTCGGGTTCGGGATAAAGTTCGGGTCGAGTTTGGATCCCGAACCCGAACATTTTTGGGAAGTTCGGCCGAACTTCTCGAACCCGAACATCCAGGTGTTCGCTCATCTCTATTCATGGGCAAAAGCCTCCAGTTCAGTCACATTCTTAAGCTTGCGCACTGCAACTGCTTTCTTTAAGTTCCACCAGAGGTTCTCAATCGGATTTAAGTCTGGTGACTGCGATGGCCACTTGAAAATGTTCCAGCCTTTAATCTGCAACCATGCTCTAGTGGACTTGGAGGTATGCTTGGGATCATTGTCCTGTTGAAAGGTCCAACGTCTCCCAAGCCTCAGGTTTGTGACAGACTGCATCACATTTTCATCCAATATCTCCTGGTACTGAAGAGAATTCATGGTACCTTGCACACGCTGAAGCTTCCCTGTACCTGTAGAAGCAAAACAGCCCCAAAGCATGATTGACCCCCCGCCATGCTTCACAGTAGGCAAGGTATTCTTTTCTTCATAGGCCTTGTTCTTCCTTCTCCAAACATAGCGTTGATCCATGGGCCCAAACAGTTCTAATTTTGTTTCATCAGTCCACAGAACACTATCCCAAAACTTTTGTGATTTGTCCACATGACTTTTCGCATACTGCAGTCGACTCTTCTTATTCTTTGCAGACAGCAAGGGGGTGCGCCTGGGAGTTCTGGCATGGAGGCCTTCATTACGCAGTGTGCGCCTTATTGTCTGAGCTGAAACTTCAGTACCCGCATCTGACAAATCTTTTTTCAGTTCCTCAGCAGTCACACAGGGACTTTTCTCCACTTTGCAATTCAGGTAGCGCACAGCAGTCGAAGTCAGCATCTTCTTTCTGCCACGACCAGGTAGCGTTTCAACAGGGCCTTTTGCCTTGAATTTTGCGAATGATGCTTCCTATGGTGTCTCTCGGTATGTTTAACATCTTTGCAATCTTCTTATAGCCATTGCCTTCCTGTGAAGAGAAATCACCTCTTCTCTTGTCTTCCTGGACCATTCTCTTGACTTCACCATGTTTGTAAACACACCAGTAAATGTCTAGAAGGAGCTGAGTATCACAGTCATTTTTAATCTGCCTAATTGGTGCTTATTATGCTTGATTGCTCCTTGACATCCTGATCGAAAACACTTGAATGAACCTCTGTTCTTAAGAGTGGTAGTCTTTAAGGGGTTGAATAATTGTGTCAATGAAGAAATCACAAAAAAAACATTTTAATACTGTATTACAAAAACAATTGATGTCATTTTAGTTGCATTTGGTCCTTTAAAAAATCCTTGTAAGATTTAATTCTGAACACAATTACTAATGTACACTAAATTCCATAAAACCCTTTACAGCATTGGGGGTTGAATAATTTTGAACACAACTGTATAGGCAATTTTCCTTTTGGCTTGCTAGAATTAGCAAATATAGAGAATATAGGGCTATATTTGTATTAGTCATATTCGTTATTTCTACCCAGCCAAACAATAGTAAGCATATACCCCGCTCTAAGTGCACAACCGGGTCAGGGCGGCTTTCCAACTCCTCGCAAATAGGTACAGTGGCGACGGCCGTTTCGCGCAACAATGCACTTCGTCAGGCCTTTCATGTGGCCTGACGAAGCGCATTGTTGCGCGAAACGGCCGTCGCCACTGTACCTATTTGCGAGAGTTGGAAAGCCGCCCCGACCCGGTTGTTGTTACACTGGATGCCCGTAATAAAGGAACCTTTTCTACACACGTGGACGAGTGCCGCCGTTTTTCATCTCTCTACTACAAGGTATCTATGGACTGTCATTCTTTGGGCTGAGCACCGTACTTAACATTATCCTGACCGGAGGAGTGTTTGCAGGCACAGTGTGGATTGTGCCATACATGGACCTTTGTAGTGCCGCCTGCACTTTTGTTTCTACTGCATATCCAATATGTCTTTTTCGGGGGCTGAGCACACAGTCATTGAGGTACCACAAGCACCAACACTGCCTGATTTGAATGCCTCCACCGGTCTTACTCAGGGCAGAGAAGGGGTGGATTCCTTCTTCACAATTTGTAATGAAAAGAACGACATCTCATATATGAGTACACGTGCACTGGAGATTAAAATTTTTCCATCTAGCCGATAAAGAGGTCAGGTTATTCTGGACTGTGCAATCGCTGACCTCATATCAAGAGAGTCATAGGGTCCCGAGAGGCCTAAGAATATATAAGGACTTGTTTCAATATGAAGATGATGTTCATTTTGTATCGGCTTGGAAAGAGTTGCACTTACAATTTTCACAACAAATACTGGACTTGGTTTTGTCCCGTGACCAAAAAGAATATGAAATGGTCATGGTAGAACTGAATAAAGCACGAGATACCCTAAAGGGGAGGTTGACTGACAATCAATTCATTAATTTTGAGAAACGACTCAATAAGAAATTAATCCTCACTCAAACAGAGATTAAAGAACGCAAGAAAGATAAATTCCTGTGGGATAAGCATGATTATGAAAATGACACCGTGTTTGATTGGAATAAAAGGAAACCGAGGGGGAGACGTATTCAGAGAAAAAACCGCACTGATTATTGGACGACCGATTCAGACTCTAGTGCCTCTGAGGGAGGAGTGGCTCCACCTATTAGTACATGCCCCCCTTTAGGAGAATCAGAAGGGGTAGAGGAAAAAGAGCCAGAAAAGGCCGAAGGACAGAGAAGATCCACTCGACGAAGGAGGAAGGTTTCTTGGAGACAATAACAGAAGAACTTGACGATGAGAATACATATGATTCGTCACAAGACATTGTGGTTAATCTCACTCCTCATGAGTTGCCCCCGGGCTGCACCTCGGTCCTGAATAAGGGACTGGGGTTCAGCTTAGTGGATCAATTCAGGGTTGATGATTTTGAGGTTGATCTTTTTAAAAATATACGAAAACTATACTTGAAAAAAATGTTTGCTGATGTACCAATGAGTAAATGTCCCCCCCTGCCTGGGGAAGTTCCTGCATCTGTTTCACTCGCTGCTTTTCATGTTGAGGGGCGGTTTGATCCCATTGAGCAAGAAGCCCTTGCTGTGTTATTAGTAGTGTTGAGCGAACAGTACCGAATTTTGGGGTGTCCGTGACACGGACCCGAACCCGGACATTTTCAAAAAAGTTCGGGTTCGGGTCCGGTGTTCGTCGATTACTTCCCGCTTTCTGAAGGGCTGCACAGCAGCCAATCAGCTAGCGTTTTACTTCTTGCCCTAAGAGCCCATCACAGCCATGCCTACTAATGGCATGGCTGTGATTGGCCAAGTGCAGCATGTGACCCAGCCTCTATTTAAGCTGGAGTCACGTAGCGCCGCACGTCACACTGCTCTGACTAGTGTAGGGAGAGGATGCAGCTTCTGTGAGGACGAGATAGGCAGGGATAAAGAAGTGATCTACCTTTCTACACCTGTGCATCAGAACAACTCAGCTGAGCTGTTCACTGAAAGTCACTATTTTGTTGAGACTGGCCAGAGCGATTTTTACTGGCACATGTAACTGGGCTGACCGGGTGGCCATTTTGGGACTTGTGGTGCGCCAGCACTTGCTGCCACAGAGTGTAAACCAAAGCTCCAAAGAAGTTAAAAATCTACACCTGTGAATCAGAACAACAGCGATTCAGCTGCTCAGTCAAGTCAATTTTTTTTCTGGCTGGGCAGACTGTTTTCTGGCACATGTTACTTGGCTGGTAGGCGGCGGCCATTTTGGGACTTGTGGTGCTACAGCAAAAGCTGCCACAACGTCCATTAATCTAATGTAATAGTCGATTTTTTCATAGATATAATACATCAGGGGTTTGGCTGTGCTTGTGTCACCCATACTAACTGCAAAGATATTTAATATAACAGTGGTGAAACTGAAAGTAACCCACTTGGATAGCAAATCCCATGAATGTGCTGTTCCAGCTAGGCTAGCCAGTGCCACTACTTTGTCCAATACTGTCAGCCAGAAATATATATTTTTTTATGTGCCAGAAATATAAATTAGAAAAAGCTTTCACCGTAATAATAAAATTATTCTGGTGTTAGACCAGAAGAAGCACTCCTGTTGTAATTAATACTGTAAAAGGCTTAGGCAATATTTCTCCCAGTGTGGGAAATTTATCTAGCAAAACTAGCATTTTAACAATTCCGGTGTTCTGAAATACCAGCAGTCCTCTTGTAATTAATACCGCCAAAAGGCATTATATTGTCCAGTGTTGTAATTTTGGTGAAAAAAAGGCCAATTTAATCAATCTGGTGTTTGTTAGACCAGAAAAACTAGGCCTCACGTTTTCACTCCTCTAAAAGGAATTATATTTACCCGTGTGGGGATCTATGTACCAAAACTAGCATTATAAAAAATCTGGTGTCCAATTAGCAGCAGTGTTCTTGTAATTAATACCGCCAAAAGGCATTATTGTCCAGTGTTGTAATTTTGCTGAAAAAAGGCCAATTTAATCAATCTGGTGTTTGTTAGACCAGAAAAACTAGGCCTCACGTTTTCACTCCTCTAAAAGGAATTATATCTCCCGTGTGGAATCTATGTACCAAAACTAGCATTATAAAAAATCTGGTGTCCAATTAGCAGCAGTGTTCTTGTAATTAATACCGCCAAAAGGCATTATTGTCCAGTGTTGTAATTTTGGTGAAAAAAAGGCCAATTTAATCAATCTGGTGTTTGTTAGACCAGAAAAACTCGGCCTCACGTTTTCACTCCTCTAAAAAGGAATTATATTTTCCCGTGTGGGGATCTATGTACCAAAACTAGCATAATAAAAAATCTGGTGTCCAATTAGCAGCAGTGTTCTTCTAATTAATACCGCCAAAAGGCATTATTGTCCAGTGTTGTAATTTTGGTGAAAAAAAGGCCAATTTAATCAATCTGGTGTTTGTTAGACCAGAAAAACTAGGCCTCATGTTTTCACTCCTCTAAAAAGCAATTATATTTCCCCGTGTGGGGATCTATGTACCAAAACTAGCATTATAAAAAATCTGGTGTCCAATTAGCAGCAGTGTTCTTGTAATTAATACCGCCAAAAGGCATTATTGTCCAGTGTTGTAATTTTGCTGAAAAAAGGCCAATTTAATCAATCTGGTGTTTGTTAGACCAGAAAAACTTCGGCCTCACGTTTTCACTCCTCTAAAAAGGAATTATATTTCCCTGTGTGGGGATCTATGTACCAAAACTAGCATTATAAAAAATCTGGTGTCCAATTAGCAGCAGTGTTCTTGTAATTAATACCGCCAAAAGGCATTATTGTCCAGTGTTGTAATTTTAGTGAAAAAAAGGCCAATTTAATCAATCTGGTGTTTGTTAGACCAGAAAAACTCGGCCTCACGTTTTCACTCCTCTAAAAAGGAATTATATTTCCCCGTGTGGGGATCTATGTACCAAAACTAGCATTATAAAAAATCTGGTGTCCAATTAGCAGCAGTGTTCTTGTAATTAATACCGCCAAAAGGCATTATTGTCCAGTGTCTGATGATGACGAAACACAGGTGCCCACTGCCGTGTCTTATTGCAGTGTGCAGACTGAACAGGAGGAGGTCAGGGAGGAAGACTGGGTGGAAGACGATGCAGAGGACGATGAGGTCTTAGACCCCACATGGACTGAAGGTCGTGCCGCTGACTTAAATAGTTCAGAGGAAGAGACAGTGGTGAGACCGAGACAACAGCGAAGCCAAAGAGGGAGCAGGGGGCAAAAGCAGAACAGCCGCCGTCCAGAGAGTTTGCCTGCTATTGGCCAGCGCCAACAGGGACCCAGCACCCCAAAGGCATCTTCAAGGAGTTCCCTGGCATGGCACTTCTTCAAACAATGTGCTGAGGACAAGACCAGAGTGGTTTGCACGCTGTGCCATCAGACCCTGAGGCGAGGCATTAACGTTCTTAACCTGAGCACCACCTGCAAGATCAGGCATCTACATGCAAAGCATGAACTGCAGTGGAGTACACACCTTAAAAACAAGGAACCCGCTCAGGCTCCCCCTGCTCCCTCTACCGCTGCTGCCTCGGCTTCCGCCTCGAGAGGAATGTTGCCCCCTGCCGAGCAGCAAACAGAGGATGTGCCACCGACACCACCACCACCACCGCCACCGTCACCTAGCGTCTCCACTATTTCACACAGCAGCGTTCAGCTCTCCATCTCTCAAACCTTTGAGAGGAAGCGCAAATTCCCACCTAGTCACCCTCGAGCCCTTGGCCTGAATGCCAGCATTTCTAAACTACTGGCCTTTGAAATGCTGTCATTCCGGCTGAGTGGACACAGACAGCTTCAAACAGCTGATGGCCATGGCTGTCCCCCAGTATGTGGTTCCCAGCCGCCACTACTTCTCCAAGACAGCCGTGCCTTCCCTGCACATGCAAGTGTCCGATAAAATCAAGTGTGCACTGCGCAACGCCATTTGTGGCAAGGTCCACCTAACCACAGATACGTGGACTAGCAAGCACGGCCAGGGACGCTATATCTCCCTAACTGCACACTGGGTAAATGTAGTGGCGGCTGGGCCCCAGGCGGAGAGTTCCTTGGCGCACGTCCTTCCACCGCCAAGGATCACAGGGCATCATTCTTTGCCTCCTGTAGCCTCCTCCTCCTACTCGGCTTCCTCCTCCTCCTCCTCTGCTTCCACCAGCTCATCCAGTCAGCCACACACCTTCACCACCAACTTCAGCACAGCCCGGGGTAAACGTCAGCAGGCCATTCTGAAACTCATATTTTTGGGGGACAGGCCCCACACCGCGCAGGAGTTGTGGCGGGGTATTGAACAACAGACCGACCAGTGGTTGCTGCCGGTGGGCCTCAAGCCCGGCCTGGTGGTGTGCGATAATGGGCGAAATCTTGTGGCAGCTCTGGGACTAGCCGGTTTGACGCACATCCCTTGCCTGGCGCATGTGCTGAATTTGGTGGTGCAAAAGTTCATTCACAACTACCCAGACATGTCAGAGCTGCTGCATAAAGTGCGGGCCGTCTGTGCGCGCTTCCGGCGTTCACAGACTGCCGCTGCTCGCCTGTCAGCGCTACAGCGGAACTTCGGCCTTCCCGCTCACCGCCTAATATGCGACGTGCCCACCCGGTGGAACTCCACCTTGCACATGCTGGAGAGACTGTGCGAGCAGCAGCAGGCCATAGTGGAGTTTCAGCTGCAGCACGCACGAGTCAGTCGCACTGCGGAACAGCACCACTTCACCACCAATGATTGGGCCTCCATGCGAGACCTGTGTGCCCTGTTGCGCTGTTTAGAGTACTCCACCAACATGGCCAGTGGCGATGCCACAGTTATCAGCGTGACGATACCAATTCTATGTCTCCTAGAGAAAACGCTTAGGGCGATGATGGAAGAGGAGGTGGGCCAGGGCCAGGAGGAGGAGGAGGAGGATGACAGGTCGTTTTTAGCACTTTCAGGCCAGTCTGTTAGAAGTGGCTCAGATGAAGGTTTTTTGAAGCAGCAGAGGGCAGGTACAAATGTGGCCAGCCAGGGACCACTACTGGAGGATGAGGAGGATGAGGAGGAGGTGGAGGAGGATGAGGATGAAGCAGGTTCACAGCGGGGTGGCACCCAGCACAACGCAGGCACGTCCCTGGTGCTTGGCTGGGGGGATACAGAGGATGATGACGATACGCCTCCCACAGAGGACAGCTTGTCCTTACCTCTGGGGAGCCTGGCACACATGAGCGATTACATGCTGCAGTGCCTGCGCAACGACAGCAGAGTTGCCCACATTTTAACGTGTGCTGACTACTGGGTGGCCACCCTGCTGGATCCACCGTACAAAGACAATGTGCCCACTTTACTTCCTGCACTGGAGCGTGATAGGAAGATGCGCAAGTACAAGCGCACACTGGTAGACGCGCTCCTGAGAGCATTCCCAACTGTCAAAGGGGAACAGGTGGAAGGCCAAGGCCAAGGCAGAGGTGGAGCTAGAGGTCGCCCACGCAGCAGTGTCACGGCCAGCTCCTCTGAGGGCAGGGTTAGCATGGCAGAAATGTGGAAAAGTTTTGTCTCCACGCCACAGCTAACTGCCCCACCACCTGATACGGAACGTGTTAGCAGGAGGCAACATTTCACTAACATGGTTGAACAGTACATCTGCACACAACTCCACATACTGACGGATGGTTCGGCCCCATTCAACTTCTGGGTTTCCAAATTGTCCACGTGGCCAGAATTAGCATGTTATGCCTTGGAGGTGCTGGTCTGCCCGGCAGCCAGCGTTTTATCTGAACGTGTATTCAGCACGGCAGGGGGCATCATTACTGACAAACGCAGCCGCCTGTCCGCAGCCAACGTGGACAAGCTGACGTTTATAAAAATGAACCAGGCATGGATCCCACAAGACCTGACCCTCCCTTGTGCAGAGTAGTCCTTAATAACTGCCTTAAACCATGTTGTCTTGTACTCCTGGCCACTTCTTCATTGAAAAATCAATTTTTGAAATTAAGTAGGATCTTGGGGTGCAACCCAGAGTTGAATGAACCTTCCCTCTGTCTGGGTGCCGGGGCCAAAGTACATGAAAGTGTCCTTCTCCTGTGCTGGGTGATATGAATGTTATACTTGTGCTGTCTGACATGTCTCCTTTGTGTGGGTGCAGGGGCCAAAGTCACTGAAAGCGGCCTTCTCCTGTGGTGGCTGATATAAATGCCTGATTCACTGCTGTGGGACCTCTCTCCTCTTTCTGGGTGCAGGGGTCAAAGAAACAAAAGGTGGCCTACTCCTGTGGTGGTTGACATGATGCCTGATTCTCTGCTGTGGGACCTCTCTCCTCTTTCTGGGTGCAGGGGTCAAAGTCTCTAAAAGTGCCCTTCTCCTGTGGTGGTTGATGTGAAACTGATGCTTGTGCTATCTGACCTGTCTCCTCTGTGTCGGTGCTAAGGCCTAAGTCACTGAAAGCGGCCTTCTCCTGTTCTGGCTGATATAAATGCCTGATTCTCTGCTGTGGGACCTCTCTCCTCCGTGTGGCTGCAGGGGTCAAAGTCTCTGAAAGTGCCATTCTCCTGTGGTGGTTGATGTGAAACTGATGCTTGTGCTATCTGACCTGTCTCCTCTGTGTCGGTGCTAAGGCCTAAGTCACTGAAAGCGGCCTTCTCCTGTGCTGGCTGATATAAATGCCTGATTCTCTGCTGTGGGACCTCTCTCCTCCGTGTGGCTGCAGGGGTCAAAGTCTCTGAAAGTGCCATTCTCCTGTGGTGGTTGATGTGAAACTGATGCTTGTGCTATCTGACCTGTCTCCTCTGTGTCGGTGCTAAGGCCTAAGTCACTGAAAGCGGCCTTCTCCTGTTCTGGCTGATATAAATGCCTGATTCTCTGCTGTGGGACCTCTCTCCTCCGTGTGGCTGCAGGGGTCAAAGTCTCTGAAAGTGCCATTCTCCTGTGGTGGTTGATGTGAAACTGATGCTTGTGCTATCTGACCTGTCTCCTCTGTGTCGGTGCTAAGGCTTAAGTCACTGAAAGCGGCCTTCTCCTGTGCTGGCTGATATAAATGCCTGAATCTCTGCTGTGGGACCTCTCTCCTCTTTCTGGGTGCAGGGGTCAAAGTCTCTAAAAGTGCCCTTCTCCTGTGGTGGTTGATGTGAAACTGATGCTTTTGCTATCTGACCTGTCTCCTCTGTGTCGGTGCTAAGGCCTAAGTCACTGAAAGCGGCCTTCTCCTGTTCTGGCTGATATAAATGCCTGAATCTCTGCTGTGGGACCTCTCTCCTCCGTCTGGGTGCAGGGGTAAAAGTCTCTCAAAGTGGCCTTCTCTTGTGCTGGGTGATGTGAAGCTGATGTTTGTGCCATCTGACATGGTTGCCGGGGTCCCATTAAATGGTGGCCTACTCCTGTGGTGGGTGATCTAAATGCATGATTCTCTGTTGTGAAAACCTCTCTCCTCCGTCTGGGTGCAGGGGTCAAAGTCTCTCAAAGTGGCCTTCTCTTGTGCTGGGTGATGTGAAGCTGATGTTTGTGCCATCTGACATGGTTGCCGGGGTCCCATTAAATGGTGGCCTTCTCCTGTGGTGGGTGATCTAAATGCATAATTCTCTGCTGTGAAAACCTCTCTCCTCTGTCTGGGTGCTGGTCCAAAATACATGAGAGTGGCCTTCTCCGGTGGTGGTTGATATGACGCATGATTCCTTGCTGTGGGACCTGTATCCTCTGTCTGGGTGCTGGTCCAAAATAAATGAGAGTGGCCTTCTCCGGTGGGGGTTGATATGACGCATGATTCCTTGATGTGGGACCTCTCTCCTCTGTCTGGGTGCTGGTCCAAAATACATGAGAGTGGCCTTCTCCGGTGGTGGTTGATATGACGCATGATTCCTTGCTGTGGGACCTGTATCCTCTGTCTGGGTGCTGGGCCGAAATAAATGAGAGTGGCCTTCTCCGTTGGTGGTTGATATGAGGCATGATTCCTTGCTGTGGGACCTATCTCCTCTGTCTGGGTGCTGGTCCAAAATAAATGAGAGTGGCCTTCTCCGGTGGGGGTTGATATGACGCCTTATTCCTTGATGTGGGACCTCTCTCCTCTGTCTGGGTGCTGGTCCAAAATACATGAGAGTGGCCTTCTCCGGTGGTGGTTGATATGACGCATGATTCCTTGCTGTGGGACCTGTATCCTCTGTCTGGGTGCTGGGCCGAAATAAATGAGAGTGGCCTTCTCCGTTGGTGGTTGATATGAGGCATGATTCCTTGCTGTGGGACCTGTATCCTCTGTCTGGGTGCTGGGCCGAAATAAATGAGAGTGGTCTTCTCAGTTGGTGGTTGATATGAGGCATGATTCCTTGCTGTGGGACCTGTATCCTCTGTCTGGGTGCTGTGCCGAAATAAATGAGAGTGGCCTTCTCCGTTGGTGGTTGATATGAGGCATGATTCCTTGCTGTGGGACCTGTATCCTCTGTCTGGGTGCTGGTCCAAAATAAATGAGTGGCCTTCTCCTGTGGGGGGTTGATATGACGCATGATTCCTTGATGTGGGACCTCTCTCCTCTGTCTGGGTGCTGGTCCAAAATAAATGAGAGTGGCCTTCTCCGGTGGTGGTTGATATGACGCCTTATTCCTTGCTGTGGGACCTGTATCCTCTGTCTGGGTGCTGGTCCAAAATACATGAGTGGCCTTCTCCGGTGGTGGTTGATATGACGCCTTATTTCTTGCTGTGGGACCTGTATCCTCTGTCTGGGTGCTGGTCCAAAATACATGAGAGTGGCCATCTCCGGTGGTGGTTGATATGAAGCATGATTCCTTGCTGTGGGACCTGTATCCTCTGTCTGGGTGCTGGTCCCAAATAAATGAGTGGCCTTCTCCAGTGGTGGATGATTCCTTGCTGTGGGACCTCTCTCCAATTGATATTGGTTAATTTTTATTTATTTTATTTTATTTTAATTCATTTCCCTATCTACATTTGTTTGCAGAGGATTTACCTACATTTTGCTGCCTTTTGCAGCCCTCTAGCCCTTTCCGGGAGTCTTTTACAGGCTTTTAGTGCCCAAAAGTTCGGGTCCCCATTGACTTCTATGGGGTTCGGGTTCGGGATGAAGTTCGGGTCGAGTTCGGATCACGAACCCGGACATTTTCCGGAAGTTCGGCCGAACCTCTCGAACCCGAACATCCAGGTGTTCGCTCATCTCTAGTTATTAGGGGATAGTTTCGAGTTACTAGAGGAACCGTCATCGGAAGCATGTAGGTTTCAGTGGGGTATTGGATCCACATTTCTCCCTCCCATGCCGGCTGGCTCAGCAGTTGACCTGTTTTATAATAGAGTATTAAGGGAT
This sequence comes from Bufotes viridis, assembly GCA_033119425.1. Taxonomy (NCBI): domain Eukaryota; kingdom Metazoa; phylum Chordata; class Amphibia; order Anura; family Bufonidae; genus Bufotes; species Bufotes viridis. The sequence continues at coordinate 409,935,141 of CM065589.1, read as the reverse complement.
GTTCGTGCACTGGTTTATCCGGTTGCACCTCCCAACATTACTGCTGAAGAGCGTAGTGTACTTAAGTGGTTGACTGCTCAAGATCAAATTGTTATTAAACCAGCCGACAAGGGAGAGAATGTGGTTCTTATGACACGGGAATATTATTTGGGGAATCTATGAGACAACTCCGGGACCAGCTGACATATCGTAAATTAGAGGGTAATCCAACACCCCAGATTTTGAATCAGCTAGAAATCCTAATAAAAAGTATGTGGACATAGGATTCTTACCACATAATCTTGTTGATAGACTTCTCCCCAGCACCCGAGGTCCCCCGTTTGTTACTTTCTGCCCAAAATCACAAGTCGCTGACCCAGCCCCTGGCCGCCCTATTGTGGCCGGGGTTGGGTCAGCGACTGAGCAACTCTCAAAATATGTGGACTGGCTTTGAGACCCCTCCTCTATGATACCCCTACTTATCTCAAGGATACTGGTGATTTCCTGCGAGCCCTCCAATACATGAGAGTGGCCTTCTCCGGTGGTGGTTGATATGACGCATGATTCCTTGCTGTGGGACCTGTATCCTCTGTCTGGGTGCTGGGCCGAAATAAATGAGAGTGGCCTTCTCCGTTGGTGGTTGATATGAGGCATGATTCCTTGCTGTGGGACCTATCTCCTCTGTCTGGGTGCTGGTCCAAAATAAATGAGAGTGGCCTTCTCCGGTGGGGGTTGATATGACGCCTTATTCCTTGATGTGGGACCTCTCTCCTCTGTCTGGGTGCTGGTCCAAAATACATGAGAGTGGCCTTCTCCGGTGGTGGTTGATATGACGCATGATTCCTTGCTGTGGGACCTGTATCCTCTGTCTGGGTGCTGGGCCGAAATAAATGAGAGTGGCCTTCTCCGTTGGTGGTTGATATGAGGCATGATTCCTTGCTGTGGGACCTGTATCCTCTGTCTGGGTGCTGGGCCGAAATAAATGAGAGTGGTCTTCTCAGTTGGTGGTTGATATGAGGCATGATTCCTTGCTGTGGGACCTGTATCCTCTGTCTGGGTGCTGTGCCGAAATAAATGAGAGTGGCCTTCTCCGTTGGTGGTTGATATGAGGCATGATTCCTTGCTGTGGGACCTGTATCCTCTGTCTGGGTGCTGGTCCAAAATAAATGAGTGGCCTTCTCCTGTGGGGGTTGATATGACGCATGATTCCTTGATGTGGGACCTCTCTCCTCTGTCTGGGTGCTGGTCCAAAATAAATGAGAGTGGCCTTCTCCGGTGGTGGTTGATATGACGCCTTATTCCTTGCTGTGGGACCTGTATCCTCTGTCTGGGTGCTGGTCCAAAATACATGAGAGTGGCCTTCTCCGGTGGTGGTTGATATGACGCCTTATTTCTTGCTGTGGGACCTGTATCCTCTGTCTGGGTGCTGGTCCAAAATACATGAGAGTGGCCATCTCCGGTGGTGGTTGATATGAAGCATGATTCCTCGCTGTGGGACCTGTATCCTCTGTCTGGGTGCTGGTCCCAAATAAATGAGAGTGCCTTCTCCAGTGGTGGATGATTCCTTGCTGTGGGACCTCTCTCCAATTGATATTGGTTAATTTTTATTTATTTTATTTTATTTTAATTCATTTCCCTATCTACATTTGTTTGCAGAGGATTTACCTACATTTTTCTGCCTTTTGCAGCCCTCTAGCCCTTTCCGGGAGTCTTTTACAGGCTTTTTAGTGCCCAAAAGTTCGGGTCCCCATTGACTTCTATGGGGTTCGGGTTCGGGATGAAGTTCGGGTCGAGTTCGGATCACGAACCCGGACATTTTCCGGAAGTTCGGCCGAACCTCTCGAACCCGAACATCCAGGTGTTCGCTCATCTCTAGTTATTAGGGGATAGTTTCGAGTTACTAGAGGAACCGTCATCGGAAGCATGTAGGTTTCAGTGGGGTATTGGATCCACATTTCTCCCTCCCATGCCGGC